>CM045988.1:83653582-84244016 GCA_025175895.1 Wurfbainia villosa
ATATGCTTATTGTGATGTTGCATTTGATTGTATTATGCTTGCTGCATTTGATTGTACATCATATTCATGCATGTTTCTTGCATATGTTATGCAGTTGTGTCAGATACTGGTATGTGTTGGACAGACCATTAGATACCTTGACTGGTAGCATGAGTAGATTATGAGTTAGTATTATTCTTCCTGTTATATATATATGTTGGATATATGTTCAGGTTGGATCAAAGTAGCGTAGCAGACTTTAGGTATGTCTGCATTTTATGTTGTTCATTTGGTTAGACGGTATATGCTTGTATTTATATACTATGCTGATATACCTATTGTACCTCTAGATTATGTTGTTGAAATACATGTGATATTACATATGTTAAATACTAAAAATTTTAAAAATAGTAAATTAAATGGCCAAAGAATTAAGAAAATAATCCTGGAAATTTTTCGAGATTTTTAGGGAATTTTAGGAATTTTTTCGGAATTTATCTGGATTTAAACGGAGTCCGTACAAGATTATTATGGGGATAAGAAAAACAGGCTTTTAAAGGGGTTTGTTTAGACTAGTTAATGGGGTTAATTAACCTAGGTTATAAATCTAGGTTTTAACTTCCTAATTTCTCCGGTTTTCTTTCCCCTCTGCGCCCGACGCCTCTTCCTTGCGGTTTTCCTTCTCTTCGCGACATCTTCTTCCTCGCCGCACCAGCCGGTGGTCGCCACGCCGCTCAAGCTTCGACGCTACCAGCCCTGCGTCCGACTTTCGACACCTTGGCTACACCCAGGCAGGCTACGCTGTTCCTCGCGAGGTTCTTTCTCGCGATTCTTCCCCCTCGCGGCGCCCTTCTCCCGATTGTCGTTTCACTGCCATTTCACGCACCGCCGACTGCCTCTCTCACGCACACACCGCGTGCCTACTTCTTCGATGCGCTGCCCGGTAGCGGCCCGACCTCGGCGATCTTGGGTTGACATCACGGCCCTTTGTTGGAGGGTTGCGATCTCTGCCGGTGGTCGCCGGAGCAAGGTAATAGGTTGATCTTCTCCACTTCGCTATGGATCTCTGCCGGTAGTTGCCTGAGCAAGCTAATTCTTGATCTTTGTGTTTAGGCAGTGAATAGGGCAGTCGAGACTTTATCTTCGGTGAATTCAGTTGGGAAGTTCCTTTCGGTGGGGTCCTAATTGTTGGTAAGTTGGTCTAGCCCTCTCAAATTTTGCTGTGAATTTAGGAAATTGAGTTGGAGTAGTTGGCCGGTTGTATGATTTGGTTGATTGGTCATTGTGTTCTGTCGGTGGAGGTTATTAGGGGCTGTAACGAAGGTATGGTAGGGTGTGTGTTGTTGTGTGACTGTTAGCCGGAGTGGTGGTCAATTTGGGGCTGAACTTGGGGTGTTGGTTGGCTGCGATTGGGTTGGTGTCGGCTGTACGACCATATTGGTATGTTAGTGAGCGAGGAATGGTTCAAAATGTGTTATTCGGTGGATATGGGATGGTCGGATGATATTGATTGATCTTGAGGATTTTTGTAGGTGATGAATTAGGTTAATTGATTAGTAATTAATTGGGTAAATTGATTGGTACAATTATTGGATAAATTAAAAGCCATTAAGTTTTATTTATTTGGCTTAGGTTGTTAAAATGCGGGTTAATCCAGGTTTAATTGATTAATTAGCTTATCATTAATTAATCAAAATTTTTATCAATTGATTTAGTGGGCTAAATTAATTGTATGGATATTTGTGGTAGAAAAAGATTAATAAGATGGTTGGAAAATTAGTGACAATTGGAAATAGTTGGATATTTGTATTCATGGATTTTTGGTGTCCTTATGGACCTTTATTCAGTTTTGTTTCGATTGGATTTGGTTCGGTATTCCTGCCCAGATGGCAGAAGGGGTAAGTCTAGTTATTGTGGACTGGTTACCATTTACTGTGATAGTTGGCCAGAGGCCTATTTTATTACCTGCGTGTGTGTTTGGATTCCGGTCGTGTTGACCGATGTATAGTGGCCGTGTAGGCCTTGTATGAAAATTGGTATTGTCACTCGTACAGGGGAGATGTTGCCGGATTTTTGTCTGGTGGGGACTCCCTCGGGGTGTGACAACATATATATATGTTTTCTATTACTTGTTGAGTTTTACTCACCCCCCAACGGACCCTGGGTTTTTCTGTCGCCCAGGTAACAGGTAGCTGACTTCGTGATGGACTTGGAGCACCGCTGGCCGGCATCATCTCATCTCAACTCCGAGAGTCCAGATTTTTGGTGTTCTCATTTGTATTCCGTTATGGATTTGTTTTATGTGATGATTGTAGTTGTGACTATTGATGTTGTACCCCTTTTCTTCCTTTCTGGTTTTATTATGGTGTCCTGAGTCGGTGTTAGTCATACCGGTATGCATGTGTGTTGTCGTTTATGAGATTGTAGTATGTTTCCACTGTGTTTTGTGTAGTTGTTATTTTCATATATATGTATTGTTGTTATTGTGGGCCTACGAGCCTTGTATTAACCCGAAATGTTACCACGTACAGGGGAGATGTCGTCCGTTTGATTTTCGGCTCGGCATGCTCTCGGGGCGTGACAACTTTAGTGGTATCAGAGCCCAAGGTTCTGCGATGCCATACAATGATGTTTTTGTGTCGAGTCTTGGATTCTCGGGAGTCGATTTATTCGGTTTTGGTTTTCTGAGATGAGATGGACAGCAGCCTGAGCTCCAAGAAGCATGAGGTAAGAATTCTTGAAAAGCTTATGGTTTAGTAGATATTTATCTAAACTTGATCAGTAGGTGTATACAGTATAGTTATGACACATGTGCAGACTTGTAGTAGGGGTCGTCCACCGAGGCAACCAACCGGAGTGACCTTTAGGGTTTATACTTCCGGTTATGTTGGCTATGCATTTAGATGCTTATACCAGGGTATAACCTGTAGTGTGTTGGTTATTATTCATAACCGTGGTATGAGTTGACCACGGGAATGACCTGTTGAGTCTGTGAGTCTTGAACCGTGTCGAAAAGGTGATTTACCTTTGAGAGCCGACTGATACCGAGTCGGAAAAACATGGGTCAAGTCGTCACATTTCTGGTTGAAATCAGAGATTTCAGCCTTAGAGATTTTCACTAACGGTGCTAGTCAGATCATTACCTGTTGGGTAATGGACAAGACAAATTGGCTATTATTGATGCAGATAGCGGAAGGCTGGGTTACGGTGTTTCATAGGGATTCTATCCCTGAGTTATTCGTACTGAGTTGTATAACTTTGAGAGTACTCTTGAGTACTTAACTCATGTTATACCGAGAAAGAAGAGTTGTTTGCATACCATTATCGGGATCAAGTCGGTATTTGGTATTAAATGCAGAAAATAATCTTCGGGAAATAATATATCACTTGATCATGGATTAGTGATGTTGAAAGAGTGTATTTCCCCATGTCACTTTTAGTGACACATTGTAAGGAATTCTTGAGCTTCAAGAAAGGGTGATCGGTTAGTAATAGTATACTGTGCAGAGTCATGAGACTTGCGGAGGTTACTGTAACGCCCGTAAAATTCCTAGCAATTTTACAAGAATTTTTGGCTTGATGATAATGGGCTTTATGTAGGCCTTTTTCCAAAACAAAAGAAAATAAGCCAAAAATGGATACAAGACCTAGGAATTGAACTCCAGACCTCTAGAGATAGCCAAGCCCTATAGATGTACCCACTAACCATAAGCCCAATAGGATTGTATGATTAAGGAAGGGGGGGAACTATAGATAAATGGGACTAAGGGTAAATGAAGAGGCATAGAAAAGAAAAGAGGAACTTCTCTTCCTCCTCCCTTTATAAAGAAGAGGGAAGATTGAAATTGTTTACTTCCTCTCTTCTTCTTCCTCCCTTCTCACCGAAATCCTAAGGCTTTTCCTCTACATTCCCTCTTTTGGCCGAATCCTATCCAAGCTAGAGAAGGCTAAGTGTTGATCTTCTTTAGGTTATCTTCCCCACCCAAGCAAAAGCGAAGGATGTAAGTATCCCTCACTGCGTCATACGAGTAGCCGGTTGACGTTTTATAAAAGAAATCTATATTGTTATATTCCAAGATATGATCTAGGGTTTCCATGAAGTTGTATGCCATGCTTTTGTAATTAGATGATGATGTTAGGGCTTAAAAGCGGATTAGGTCAAAGTAAACCCTAGGAAACCCTATGGACCATTCGCCAACATGGGTTTTTGGTGTTTTGTTGAAGTTTATATCTTGCTTTACTTGCAAATGATGATGATAGCATGTTAGAGGATTAGGATAAAGATCTAACTCCCAAAGGTCTCCATGAACCATTCAGCCAAGTCATGGACTAGGGTCTAAATGAAGCTCCATGTTATGTTTATGCTATGTTCTATAACTAGATGATGATGTTAGGGTTTTAAAGTGGGTTAGAACAAAAGCTAACCTAATGAACACTATAGTTCTATTGGCCAAACCCTACTTTTAGGGTTTCAATGAAGTTCCATGCCATATTATGGGAACTAGATGATGATTTTAGGGCTTAAAGTGGGTTAGAACAAAAGCTAACCTAATGAACACTATAGTTCTATTCGCCAAACCCCACTATAGGGTTTCAATGAGGTTTCATACTATGTTTTGTAACTATATATGATGAGGTTAAGTTTTAAAAGGGATTAGGTCAAAGTTAAACCTAAAGGCCCTACATGGACCATTCGGCCACCCTTGGTGCATATGTATGTTACTTGAATTAGGTTAAAGGTCTAAACCCTAAAAGCCTATAAGGGCCATTCTACCACCTGTGACCTCTTTAGGGTACAATGAAGTTCATACCATGAATTGTATGCTATGTTATGTTAATGAAATCAGTTATGTTGTTATGAAATAAAGTATGTCATGCTATGTTGATGAAATAAGTTATGTTGTTATGAAATGAAGCATGCCATGCTATGTTAATGAAATAAGTTATGTTGTTATGAAATGAAGCATGCCATGCTATGTTAATGAAATAAGTTATGTTGTTATGAAATGAAGCATGCCATGCTATGTTAATGAAATAAGTTATGTTGTTATGAAATGAAGCATGCCATGCTATGTTAATGAAATAAGTTATGTTGTTATGAAATGAAGTATGCCATGCTATGTTAATGAAATAAGTTATGTTGTTATGAAATAAAGTATGCCATGCTATGTTAATGAAATAGGATATGTTGTTATGAAATGAAGTATGCCATGCTATGTAAATGAAATGAAGCCTGATGTGTATGAAATGAATTATGCCATGTTATGAAAATGAAATGAAGCATGATGTGTATGAAATGAAGTATGCTATGCTATGTTAATGAAGTGAAGCATGAGGTGTATGAAATGAAGTATGCTACGCTATGTAAATGAAATGAAGCATGATGTGTTATGAAACGAAGTATGCTATGCTATGTTAATAAGACATGTAGTAAAGTAAGCATATAAGTATTTTACCTTCTGCATGGCTTGTACCAAGACCTTAACAAGGTCCAAAGAAGGGATGGGCTCCTAAGATGCCCTAGGTCGATGGAATAAGACTCGGGCCTAGGATGGGCTTCTATGTATGATTGCCCCTAGGTCGATGGAATAAGATTCGGGCCTAGTACGGGATGGGCTCCAAGATGCCTTAGGTCGATGGAGTAAGACTCGGGCCTAGGATGGGCTTCTACGCTATGACGATTGCCCCTAGGTCGATGGAATAAGACTCGGGCCTAGAAACCTATTAGGTTCGAGACTTGCTACCTCGGGCCTATTTAGGGATGCGCGCTATGATAATGAAGAAGTGGTACAATGCCGGGCCCAAATATGTTGAGATTTATATTTACGTACCTAGCATATATGTTTTCAAAAGCATCTTGCATATGTATGTCATGATTGTTAAGTTATATGTTATGTTAAATAATATGCCATGATTGTTAAGTTACATGTTATGTTAAATGATATGCCATGATTGTTAAGTTACATGTTATGTTAAATAATATGCCATGATTGTTAAGTTACATGTTATGTTAAATGATATGTCATGATTGTTAAGTTACATGTTATGTTAAATAATATGCCATGATTGTTAAGTTACATGTTATGTTAGATGATATGCCATGATTGTGTAAGTTACATGTTATGTTAGATGATATGCCATGATTGTTAAGTTACATGTTATGTTAGATGATATGCCATGATTGTTTACGTTACATGTTATGTTAGATGATATGCCATGATTGTTAAGTTACATGTTATGTTAGATGATACGCCCTAATGTTAAGTTACAAGTTATGTTAGATGATATGCCATGATGTTAAGTTACATGTTACGTTAAATGATATGCCATGATTGTTTACGTTACATGTTATGTTAAATGATATGCCATGATTGTTAAGTTACATGTTATGTTAAATAATATGCCATGATTGTTAAGTTACATGTTATGTTAAATAATATGCCATGATTGTTAAGTTACATGTTATGTTAAATAATATGCCATGATTGTTAAGTTACATGTTATGTTAAATAATATGCCATGATTGTTAAGTTACATGTCATGTTAAATAATATGCCATGATTGTTAAGTTACATGTTATGTTAAATAATATGCCATGATTGTTAAGTTACATGTTATGTTAAATAATATGCCATGATTGTTAAGTTACATGTTATGTTAAATAATATGCCATGATTGTTAAGTTACATGTTATGTTAAACGATATGCCAAGAATGTTAAGTTATATGTTATGAAAGTTATGCTTTATGATATGCTATGAATGTTTACATGTTTACGTTAGATACATTACAAGTTATGTTGATGATACGGTGATCCATGCTATATTTCACTTACGTTACTTATGCTACATGTTAAGTTGATGACACCAAGTATGTTACATGTTATATTGCTTCTATGTTGTGAATGCTGCATGATTAATGATAATGTATGGTTTTAGTGAGTAGGACAGGATCTTACTAAGCCTATGTGCTTATAGTTTATCTTTCCCTCGTACTGCAGATAAGGGTAAGGGATGGATAAACTAAAGGGAGCAGCAGGAGGGGCCAATGTGTGTGGTAGTGGCATGGTGGAGAAGATCCGTTAGGTCTAAACATGTTTACCTATGATGAAGATGTCTATTCATGTCCTCACTTATGTCTCCTTATGATGATGATGTTATGAATTTACTAAGCACTACATATATGATGCATGCTCTATGTTAAGAAGAAGAAGTAAAGAAGAAGTAAGAAGAAGTATCTATCCACGCTATGAAGCATACTCTATGCTAAGAAGAAGAAGTATGTATATATATATGTATATATGTGTTAATGCATGTTTATGTTTAAAAGAAAAACAAAAAAAAAAGGATTAAGAAGTATGTAAAAAGTCTTCCAGTATGTAATGTATGAGCAGTCGCGTCACGCCGCCTCTGACATTTAGGGTCCCGGGTAGGCGTGACAGGTTGGTATCAGAGCGGATCTGCCTTTCCACTACACACACATCAAGCTCCAAATCCTGCCGCTCCAAGTAAGAATTCTATGTCTACTCTAATTTAGCTTATTTTATTCATGTATGATATGAAATGCCTTTAGTTTATTTTGTTCAAGTATGATTGGATGATATGAAATGCCTTAAGATTAAAATGACCTTATGATAGCTTTAGTCTAAGTATGCGTAGGACAACGAACGGGAACTTATACTAGTTTTACCTTAATGTATGAAGATAAACATGTCTGGAAGACGCAGTAGTAGAACTGATGAGCTAGCACCCCCGCATGACCTTACACACATAGTTTGTCACACAACTCGCGACAAATTCTGACAACAACAAGCCTAATAAGTTCTTAACTACCTCTGCCCTCGGGAAGTAATGCCCTCCACTAAACGGATATCTTATGAGCAGCTCCTTGGTTGCGGTGAGAACTCTCTTTGGATCGATTAGTGCTAAACATGCGAGATTATGACATTATCTTGAGCATGGATTTCCTAAGCAAGTCTGGTGCTTACGATCAGTGCGAGGAAAGTGGTATTCGGTAAATTTATCGGAGGCAAGAAGAGTCGGTTGATACAAGTCAAGATGAGGCGAAGCTAGAGAATGGGATGAACTACGAGGTTAGTTGAGATCGAGTTGATTCTGGTACTAACCCGATCTCTAAAGCACCTTTACCGTATGGCGCCTAGGTGAATTAAAGGAACTTGAGGACAGCTCAGGAGTTACTCGACAAGGGACTTATTAGCCCGAGTCGCTCTCCATGGGAGCTCCAAGGTCTTTGTTGGTGAAGAAGAAAGATGGGTCTATCGCATGTGCATAGACTACCGAGCGAACAATGTGGCGATCAAGAACCGGTATCCTTTACGCGGATTGATGACTGTTCGACCAACTAAAAGGTGCGCCGTCTTCTCAAAGATTGACACTGAGGTCGGCTATCATCAAGTAAAAGTAAAACCGGATGATATACGAGCGGCCTTAGGACAAGGTATGGACATTACGAGTTCGTAGTTATGCCCTTGAATGCAGATGCACCTCGCCTGTTCATGGATTTGATGAATCGGGTATTCTCGGCATTCCTCGATAAGTTTGTGATCGTCTTCATAGGCGACATACTAATATATTCGAGAACCCCGAGGAGCATGCGAGAACACTGAGCGTGGTATTGCGAGTTCTTGGGAAAGCGGCTATTCGCAAAGTTCTCCAAATCGAGTTACGGCAGAACAAGTATCGTTTTAGGTCATGTAATATCCAAACACGGGAGTGATGGTAGACCCAATAAAGATTGAAGCCGTGAGTAAGCTGGAACCGACCAAAGAATGCCGGATCGAAGCTTCCTTGGGCTAGCAAGTTACTACCAGGAAGTTTGTAGAGAACTTCTCGAGATTAGCCCCTATGATAGTCCTCACCGAGAAAGGACAAGAAATATGAGTGGGCGGACACTGCGAGAGGAGTTTCACAGAGTTGAAAAGAGGCTGACCCGCTCCAATTCTTGCTCTTCGGACGATATGAAGGCTTCGACATGTCTGATGGCGCTTCCAAGATGGGACTCGGAGTGTACTTATGCAGAATGGCAAGGTCATTGCCTCGCCTCTAGGCAACTCAAGGAACACGAAGGAATTATCCCACCCATGATTTAGAGCTAGCGGTCGTGGTCTTTGCTCTCAAAACATGGAGGCATTATCTCTATGGAGCTCAGTGTAGGATCTATACAGACCACCAGAGTCTGAAATATTTCTTCACACAGAAGGACCTGAACATGAGACAGCGCAGATGGCTCGAGCTAAATCGAGATTATGATCTGCGATATTCTTTACCATCCGGGGAAAGCTAACAAGGTGGCTGATGCACTCAGCAGGAAGTCCTGCGCCACCTTGATGTCCCTCTCAGTGCTATCTCGACCCTTAGAAAAAGAGATTACGCGTTACGGGGTGGAAATCATTTCCGGACAGCTCTCAACCCTGACGATAGCAAGCGCTCATTCGATGATATCTTTGGAAAAGCAAGCCCGTGACCCAAGCCTTGGAGGATCAAGCAAGAGGTCCTAGAGGAAAGGGCGGCGGGTTTGGATCTCGATAGTGGAGTACTCTACCTCGAGGATCGCTGTGTATTCCCGACGATCCAGAATTACGGAAGGAGATACTTGAGGAAGCTCACGGGACTCCTTATGCGATGCATCCTGGAACCACCAAGATGTACCAAGACCTGAAACGAAAGTTTTGGTGGTTTGGAATGAAAAGAGATGTGGCTCAGTATGTGATTGCACGACGCGAAAGGGTTAAGCAGAGCACCAAAGACACGGAGGAACACTGCGGTAGATCCAGATTCGAATGGAAATGGGAGGACATTTCTATGGATTTCATCTCGGGATTGCCCAAGGCGACAAGCGGTTATGATGCTATATGGGTGATTGTAGAGAGTTGATTAAGTCCGCTCATTTCTTAGCAATCAAGATGACCTATTCGGCCGAACAGTGGCTCGATTATATGCTAGGGAAATCATCCGACTCCATGGAATCCCTAAGACCATCATTTCTGATAGAGATGGTCGCTTTATTTCCCATTTATGGGAGTGCGTTCAGAAGGCCTTAGGCACAAAGCTATTGTTCAAGATCTTGCCTTCCATCCCAGACAGACAGACGAGAGAAAGGGTAAATCAAATCTTGGAAGATATGTTAGAGCCTGCATACTGGATTTCAAAGGTAGTGGTGTCGATACTTATGTTTGGCGAGAATTAAACACAATAATAGCTACCAAGCTACTATTGGAATGGCACCTCTGAGGCTCTATACGGGAGGAAATGTAGATCTCCCATATCTTTGATGCGAGGGTGGTGAAAAGAAGAGGATGGGACTCCAGACGGATTTCATCGATGACACCACCCGAGCTATCTGGAACATCACTTGAGAATTGAAAGCGCCGCCGACAAAAGAGCTATGCGGATAAGAGGCGTAGACCATTAGAATTCGAGGTTGGGGACCTAGTATTCCTCAAAGTGGCTCCCATGAAGAGTAATGAGGTTCGGAAGAAGGGTAAAGCGAGTCCACGTTACGTGGGGCCGTATCCGATATCGCAGAGGATTAGCAATGTAAGCTTACAAGCTAGAGCGCCTCAAGAGATGTCGGCTATTCACAAGCGTGTTCCATGTCTCTGTGCTCAAGAAATGCATTTCAGTCTGGGACCAGTGATCGAGCCACAAAGCGGTACAAGTTCAAGAGGACCTAAGTATTGAAAGTCGGCCTATCCAAATACTAGGCCGAGAAATCAAGAGGCTAAGGAACAAAGAGGTGCCCTTAGTAAAGGTCACTGTGGCGAGAATCAGCAGTGCGAGGAGGCTACAGGAGCGAGGAGGACATGAAGAAGTACCCACAATTGTTCTAAGTTTGAGGACGAAACTTTTAAAGGTATGAAGGATTATAGTAAAATTCCTAGCAATTTTACAAGAATTTTTTTGATGATAATGGGCTTTATGTAGGCCTTTTCCAAAACAAAAGAAAATAAACCAAAATGGATACAAGACCTAGGAATTGAACTCAGACCTCTAGAGATAGCCAAGCCCTATAGATGTACCCACTAACCATAAGCCCAATAGGATTGTATGATTAAGGAAGGGGGGGAACTATAGATAAATGGGACTAAGGGTAAATGAAGAGGCATAGAAAAGAAAAGAGGAACTTCTCTTCCTCCTCCCTTTATAAAGAAGAGGGAAGATTGAAATTGTTTACTTCCTCTCTTCTTCTTCCTCCCTTCTCACCGAAATCCTAAGGCTTTTCCTCTACATTCCCTCTTTTGGCCGAATCCTATCCAAGCTAGAGAAGGCTAAGTGTTGATCTTCTTTAGGTTATCTTCCCCACCCCAAGCAAAGCGAAGGATGTAAGTATCCCTCACTGCATTTGAGTAGCTTCTTGCTGACGTTTTATAAAAGAAATCTATATTGTTATATTCGCCAAGATATGATCTAGGGTTTCCATGAAGTTGTATGCCATGCTTTTGTAATTAGATGATGATGTTAGGGCTTAAAACGGATTAGGTCAAAGTAAACCTAGGAAACCCTATGGACCATTCGGCCAACATGGGTTTTTGGTGTTTTTGTTGAAGTTTATATCTTGCTTTACTTGCAAATGATGATGATAGCATGTTAGAGGGATTAGGATAAAGATCTAACCCCAAAGGTCTCCATGAACCATTCGGCCAAGTCATGGACTAGGGTCTAAATGAAGCTCCATGTTATGTTTATGCTATGTTCTATAACTAGATGATGATGTTAGGGTTTTAAAGTGGGTTAGAACAAAGCTAACCCTAATGAACACTATAGTTCTATTCGGCCAAACCCTACTTTTAGGGTTTCAATGAAGTTCCATGCCATATTATGGGAACTAGATGATGATTTTAGGGCTTAAAGTGGGTTAGAACAAAAGCTAACCCTAATGAACACTATAGTTCTATTCGCCAAACCCCACTATAGGGTTTCAATGGTTTCATACTATGTTTTGTAACTATATGATGAGGTTAAGTTTTAAAAGGGGATTAGGTCAAAAGTTAAACCTAAAGGCCCTACATGGACCATTCGGCCACCCTTGGTTCTTAGGTTACAATGAAGTTCATACCATGAATTTTATGGAATTTGTATGCATATGTATGTTACTTGAATTAGGTTAAAGGTCTAAACCCTAAAAAGCCTATAAGGGCCATTCGGCCACCATTGACCTCTTTAGGGTACAATGAAGTTCATACCATAAATTGTATGCTATGTTATGTTAATGAAATCAGTTATGTTGTTATGAAATAAAGTATGTCATGCTATGTTGATGAAATAAGTTATGTTGTTATGAAATGAAGCATGCCATGCTATGTTAATGAAATAAGTTATGTTGTTATGAAATGAAGCATGCCATGCTATGTTAATGAAATAAGTTATGTTGTTATGAAATGAAGCATGCCATGCTATGTTAATGAAATAAGTTATGTTGTTATGAAATGAAGCATGCCATGCTATGTTAATGAAATAAGTTATGTTGTTATGAAATGAAGTATGCCATGCTATGTTAATGAAATGAAGCATGATGTGTTATGAAACGAAGTATGCAATGCTATGTTAATAAGACATGTAGTAAAGTAAGCATATAAGTATTTTACCTTCTGCATGGCTTGTACCAAGACCTTAACAAGGTCCAAAGAAGGGATGGGCTCCTAAGATGCCCTAGGTCGATGGAATAAGACTCGGGCCTAGGATGAGCTTCTATGTATGATTGCCCCTAGGTCGATGGAATAAGATTCGGGCCTAGTACGGGATGGGCTCCAAGATGCCTTAGGTCGATGGAGTAAGACTCGGGCCTAGGATGGGCTTCTACGCTATGACGATTGCCCCTAGGTCGATGGAATAAGACTCGGGCCTAGAAACCTATTAGGTTCGAGACTTGCTACCTCGGGCCTATTTAGGGATGCGCGCTATGATAATGAAGAAGTGGTACAATGCCGGGCCCAAATATGTTGAGATTTATATTCACGTACCTAGCATATATGTTTTCAAAAGCATCTTGCATATGTATGTCATGATTGTT
The DNA here is from genome assembly GCA_025175895.1 of Wurfbainia villosa. Classification (NCBI taxonomy): domain Eukaryota; kingdom Viridiplantae; phylum Streptophyta; class Magnoliopsida; order Zingiberales; family Zingiberaceae; genus Wurfbainia; species Wurfbainia villosa. The sequence goes on from CM045988.1 coordinate 83,666,590, forward strand.
AAGTTACATGTTATGTTAAATAATATGCCATGATTGTTAAGTTACATGTTATGTTAAATGATATGCCATGATTGTTAAGTTACATGTTATGTTAAATAATATGCCATGATTGTTAAGTTACATGTTATGTTAAATGATATGCCATGATTGTTAAGTTACATGTTATGTTAAATAATATGCCATGATTGTTAAGTTACATGTTATGTTAGATGATATGCCATGATTGTGTAAGTTACATGTTATGTTAGATGATATGCCATGATTGTTAAGTTACATGTTATGTTAGATGATATGCCATGATTGTTTACGTTATATGTTATGTTAGATGATATGCCATGATTGTTAAGTTACATGTTATGTTAGATGATACGCCCTAATGTTAAGTTACAAGTTATGTTAGATGATATGCCATGATGTTAAGTTACATGTTACGTTAAATGATATGCCATGATTGTTTACGTTACATGTTATGTTAAATGATATGCCATGATTGTTAAGTTACATGTTATGTTAAATAATATGCCATGATTGTTAAGTTACATGTTATGTTAAATAATATGCCATGATTGTTAAGTTACATGTTATGTTAAATAATATGCCATGATTGTTAAGTTACATGTCATGTTAAATAATATGCCATGATTGTTAAGTTACATGTTATGTTAAATAATATGCCATGATTGTTAAGTTACATGTTATGTTAAATAATATGCCATGATTGTTAAGTTACATGTTATGTTAAATAATATGCCATGATTGTTAAGTTACATGTTATGTTAAATAATATGCCATGATTGTTAAGTTACATGTTATGTTAAACGATATGCCAAGAATGTTAAGTTATATGTTATGAAAGTTATGCTTTATGATATGCTATGAATGTTTACATGTTTACGTTAGATACAGTACAAGGTATGTTTGCTGATACGAGGATCCATGCTATATTTTACTTTCGTTACTTATGCTACATGTTACGTTGATGACACCCACGTATTTTACATGTTATATTGCTTCTATGTTGTGAATCTTTGCATGATTAATGATAATGTATGGTTTTAGTGAGTAGGACAGGATCTTACTAAGCCTATGTGCTTATAGTTTATCTTTCCCTCGTCTTTGAGATAAGGGTAAGGGATGGATAAACTAAAGGGAGCGGCGAGGAGTGGCCAATTTGTGTTGTAGTGGCATGTTGGAGAAGATCCGTTAGTTATTAACATGTTTACCTATTATGAAGATGTCTATTCATGTCCTCACTTATGTCTCCTTATGATGATGATGTTATGAATTTACTAAGCACTAAGTATCTGCATATATGATGCATGCTCTATGTTAAGAAGAAGAAGTAAAGAAGAAGTAAGAAGAAGTATCTATCCACGCTATGAAGCATACTCTATGCTAAGAAGAAGAAGTATGTATATATATATGTATATATGTGTTAATGCATGTTTATGTTTAAAAGAAAAACAAAAAAAAAAGGTATTAAGAAGTATGTCTAAAGTCTTCCGCTGTGAGAATTAAGAAGTATGTATAAAGTCTTCCGCTGTATGTAATGTATGAACGGTCGCGTCACGCGCCGCCTCTCCGGACATTTAGGGTCCCGGAAGGGCGGGCGTGACAGTTACGACCACCTAATAGCTCAAGAAGATGAATGGATGATTTAAGCCACCCAGAGTTATTGGCTTATAGTTGGATTAGGATGTCGGGATCTTCTATCAGATCCTACCGAAAGACGTTGGATTGAGACAGAAGTTTAAAAAAAATGACTCCGTACAAGAGTTTAAGAGTTGGAGACCGATAAGCAAATATTGCAGGTCAACTTATTAGAGTCAGAAGTCTCCGACTATTGGATAAAAGGAGTAAGATTAGAGTTATAGGCTTTGAGTTACTATCCGATTATGGAAGACCAACCGCAGATCATCAGGATATTCTCGAGGATATCAGCAAAATCAGAACAAAGACTTTGAAGGGATTGTGTGCGTGCAGTGCAGATCACGAAGACACGTGAAGTCAGATATCCGTTGGATCAGTTCATCTGATGCTATTGTGAGCAACCAGTACAGAGGAGGTGGTGTATTTTGAAGACTCAGTTGAAGACTACAAATGATGTTTCGGGAGGATGATGTATCGTCTCGATAGCAGAGATAAGCACTAAAGATTGGGTTATTTCGTCAGCAGCGATCTACCACCTCAGGCGTGGTTGGAGTTCCGTGATACTTCCCTTCAAGGGAAGTGACTTATACAGCAGTATCAACAGAAGACATTGTAGAAGACTCAGCAGACAACAACAAACAGTTACCTCCAGATGTGATTTGCTTAGTACAGAGGAGAGAGTATACGACGATGGTCGTATTTATTCAGTATTCTACAGTTGCAGCTCGTAGGATTAAGTGATTAGATCAGATGGTCTAGGAAAAAAATCCCCACGGCATTCGTCGTAGAAATATGACCGCTTTGTCACGAACTATTGGATCTGATCTGGTTCTCTTCGGAGAAAGGCCGAGACCTGAGTTGAGCCATTTGGATCGGATCAACAGATATTTGATCGTTCAGGGTATTACTCTAGTTTTACCCTCTGGATTAATATATTGAGAGATACTTATAGTTTACAGGTATCTTTGTCTAGAACATTCTTAGTTGGATTAGAAGGGTCTTTTACATCGACTTGTGGGTCGGTGGTATCTCTACCGTCTTGTGAGATGTGGATCAATAATTAAGAAGTCAAGGGATACCCTTAGACTTTGATAGACATACTTTTGTTGTGGACATATCTTTACAGATGGTCAAATTATTGGAAGTATGGTACAATATGCTCTCGGATGTGCGTATAATCTGAGAGTATTCGGATGTAGTTTCTGATGAATTCCAAGGTTTGCCGTTGCATAGGCAAGTGGAGTAGGCGATCGAAATGATTGCGAAAATAGTTTCGGTATCGAAGATCCTATATCGGGTGATAATTTAACTGGTATAAGTGTTACTAAACACTATAGAAATTGGAAGAATGTAAGTTGTGATTATAGGAGATGTTGGATGGAATATTTATCTATCCTAGTGTTCCTTCTTGAAAAGATCTGGAACTCTTTGTTGAAAGAGAGATGGACCTTTGAAAGTATGCATCGATTATTGATGATGGAATACAGTAGTTGTAGTGAAGAATATCCTTCATTGTGGATAGATGATCTATTTAGATCGGCCAAAGACACCTGTGTATACTCAAAGGTTAGGTTACGACTGGAGTATTGATATTGTAGTGACATGATGTCATATAATTATCATTGTCGTTGTGATGATTAATATATATCATCAGCGTAGAGTAAAGGGGATGCAGGTGTGTGGAGACGACAATTTCATGTTTGGTATGAATTGTATGAGTTTGATTAAGTTGTTAGACTAATTAACAATTTAGTCGCCACTGGATTTGAGAATCGTGTATCCTGGACACGATTGGATCAGTTTATAGTTGTTGAAGTTGCGTAACTTGGCCACTGTTGATTGTGGTAGTTGGTGTTGCGCACTCAACCACTGTAGATGGTGGTTTTCCTTGTATGTTTTGGTTAATTCTGTAGATGTGGATAGAATGTTTGACATTACTATACCACGTACTTGTTTGACCAAGAGAGTGATGGAAATCATTTAGTCGAAAGCGGGAGAAACCAGTTACAAGACCTAGACGACGGTTAACTTTTACGCAAGTATTAGTTAATCCTTCCGGAGTGGATAAAAAGAAGGTTGTATGCGGATGCATCGTTTCAGGGATTGGAACGATTCCGATGCAGTTGAATGAGGCATATCTTATGCCTACGTCAGTTAAGAAACTACGAGATAGTCTGTCATATGCATGACGTGACTTTAGTAGTTATTATTTGGATTTGTAGATGTATGGAGCAGAAGTGCTCATTGAATTTAACTAGCTACTTGGTAGCTACTATAGAGTTGCTGGAACGCGAACAGTTGCAACTTGAGAGATTGATCGCTATAGTCTTCCATGCACTTACGGAGTGTGTGGTAGAGTGGATTTCGAATGGTTGATGAACTTCTCTTTTGAGAAGATAATTCTCCGTCTCTGATAAGGATAGTGTGTTCCGGACACGCGTCCAGTCAAGGAAGAGTCGCTACAGGAAGCATATCATTGGAGGTTTGCTATTCACCCTGATGGTACTCAGATGTACCGAGAGTTGAAGCGTCTATACTGGTGGAATGGTATAAAGAGAGTTATAGTAGATTTTGCTGCTCGATGTTTAGTATGCTAGTAGGTGAAGGTTGAACATCAGAAACTCGCTGGATTGCTGTAGAAAATTTTGATTTTGGAATGGAAGTGGGAGCATATCACGATTGATTGCGTTACGGGATTGCCTAGAACCCGTAAAGGATGTGATGCGATTTGGGCGATCATGGATCGACTAACCAAGTCAGCTTACCTTCTGCCTATGCGTAGAATGTACTCGTTGGATCATCCGGCAGAGTTGTATTGTCGGAAGATTATCGGATTGCATGGGGTACTTTTGAGTACTATATCTGATAGAGACCCATGTTTTACCTTGCGATTTTGACAGAGTCTGCATCAGACTATGGACACAGAGCTTCGACTTAGTGCAACATTTCATCTGCAGACTGATGGACTGTCTGAGCATGACATTCAAACGTTGGAGGATCTATTCAGATCTTGTGTCGTGGATTAGGGAGGTGTAGCTTGTCGGTTGGCTTTACCTCTGACACTTGCGGGTGCTCACAACGTATTTCCTATTGTTATACTGAGGAAATACGTGTTGCATGTTGATTATGTTCTGAAAGAGATTCTGAATTCTACCTCAGTCTAACGCGACTTACGAGAAGATTCCAGGGTGGAGACTGGGTCACAAGGAGTGACAGTAGCGGAACAAGACCATCCGACTCGTAAAGGTTGGATGACAGTATCCGACTGATGAGGAGACTACATGGGAGCTAGAAGATACTATCCGAGCTCGATATCCTCATTTGTTCACTTGAGGCATGTAGTAGTTCAAGAAATTTCTTGAGTTGGTTCTCATATTTAAATACGAAATTTGGGGACCAAATTTTTATAAGTGGAGGAGAATGTAAAATACCGAAATATATATATATATATATATATATATATATATATATATATATATATATATATATATATATATATATATATATATATATATATATATATATATATATATATATATATATAGGAAAATACCCTTGTTAATTAAGAAATTATCTTGTAAAATTTTTAGGAATTTTTCTGGAATTTAATTGAGTTCATATGATTGAATCGGAGGAAGATGAAGGCTTAAATAGATGATTGGGTTAGACTTGGGTTAGCTAGACCAACTAAAATAACTCGATCGTTTCTTTCCACGTGCGTTTCTTTGTTTCGTCGGTTTCTTTTGTGCTCGGCCGATCGATTTCTTCCTGAACGCCTTTCCTCCTCTCCGAAGCGACCAGAGGCGATCGCGTCTCCATTCCTCGCCGTCGTCGAGCTCGCCGTGCCCTAACGCGTCGCCGCTGCTGCGAGAGGAAGAGTGGCTGTCATCGGTGTTGATCCAGTGATCTCCAGCCCGAACTTGTTGCTGCTACCCTTCTAGCCGACCGTCGTCGGAGCAAGGGTTTCGGGTCGGTGGCGGTTCAATTGGAGAAGAGGAAGCCGTAATGCGTCTCCTTCCTCAGCCTGATCTTCTCCCCGCGCGCCGCCGAAGCTCGAGCTCGCCCCATCTTCGCCTGATCTCCGCCCGAGCTTGTTGTCGCCGCCCCTTTTTTTTGCCGCTCACGGACAGCACGCCACGGCTACCGTCTCCTCTCTCCATTGCAGTCGTCATTCCACCACCCCTGGGTATGACGACCCTTACTCTGTGGCCAGCGGGTGGTGCCGCCGTTACGCGATACCACTGCTCGTCAGGCCAATTGCCACTGTCGGCTCCTCCCGAGGTCTCAACCCTGCACTCACGCTGCTCTCCTTGCTGGATCGATTGCCAATTTCTCTTCCTTGTTTGATCACTGCTGCCCTCACAGATGTTGCTGTGTCGTGAGCAGGGCCTGAATGTTTCGGCGGTAGCTAGGATCATCGACCTTGGTTCCAGTAGCTTGATTTGATCTGTGAGCAACTAAGCGATCTAAAGAGGTAAGACTCTTCATCTTCTGATTTAGGAGGCTGTTGTGTTGGATATGCTGTGGTTATTTGACTTTTGTGATGATGATCTGAGGCAGGAGAAAGGAGGCTTGGATCATGGATCTGTTGCAGTGTTTGAAGTTGAGCTGGGAAGCAAGATTTGTGTTGGCAGTGAAGGTAAATTCTGATGGGTGTATTTAAAGGTATATATTGTAGAAGGGTGTGTCGAATTACTATGGTAAGTTTAGATTGGAACATGATACAGTAGTATATGATTTATGGGTAGTTAATCTGATATTGATTCAAGAATAAATGGTTAAATGGAACGTAGTGAGGAAAATGCAATCTAAGTATTAAGGATGTGATCTAGATCTATTGCTAGTTTACTATTGGTTCCATTTGTGAATTTATATATATAGTGTTTGGGCATCTTAGGGATGACCGTGAATTATATGAAACCGTGAGTTATATGAATCCATAAAGGGAATGATTAGTAGGGGTTAACTAATCAAAATTTGGATTGATTTAGGGTTATGCTAGAGATCTATTGATATGCATATTGCACGTTGTAGGATTTTGGGTCGAGACATTCACGGACGTAAAGACGATTGGTATCTACAAAGAAGGTGGGTAATTTTCTACTTGGTCCGGGTAGATGTATTGCATTCAGATTTAGTCATAGATATGAGCATGTTATGTGTTCATATTACCTTGACCCTGCTCTTATTATCGTATGCTTAAACTTATCGTTGGATATATTTATGCTCAATTGTTGATATCACATATACCCTATCATGATTTAGGAGTTATAGATGTGATGTAAATTGGCCTAGATATTTAGTAGGGTGTAAATGTCAGTACGGGTGATGACCCAATTTATAAATTGGCAAAAAGGTCATCTGTGGGTAGGTAATGCCCTAAATGTAGGATTTACCAATACCCATATGTTGCATACTTGTTACCAACCATGTGTTGTGTAATGGCTAAGTGAAAGGTGATTAGTGTGTCGCTACGGACCGGTGGTCATAGCTTGATATGATTAGTCGAGTATAACTCTCTACAGGATAGAGAGTGCGTCGATCAGTTGAGTACGACTCTCTACAGAATAGAGAGTGCATCGATTAGATTGGTATGACTCTCTACAGGATAGAGAGTGTTATGATCAGTTGAGTACTACTCTCTACAGGATAGAGAGTGTTATGATCAGTTGAGTATGACTCTCTACAGGATAGAGAGTGCGTTGATCTGGTTAGTATGATTCTCTGTAGAATAGAGAGTCTATGGTGGATGTCTGTATGTGAGACATTGCATTCATGTCATTTGCATGCATGCTGGCGACGAGGTCTCCTTTGTGGTTGAGAGTGTCGCCAGTCATCCTGCCTCCACGGTTACTCATAGGAGGAGTAACCGGTGTGAGGGCAGAGCATTGTGGTGCCACACTCTACCACTATAGATGGTGGTAGTTGAATTTGCGTGCCGTAGTCCTGCGTGTGTGGCACTCGACCACTCATGGGTAGTGACTGTCGGAGTGGCCAACAACAGGGACCCCCATCGTGTAGCTTGCTCTTTACGCTTATATGCTACTCGATCATACTGCCCACTCGGCCACTCGAGAGTAGTCGAGTTACACTTTGCATCTGGATAATGACTTTTACAGGCATGCACCTTGGTGTAGTTAAAAATTTAAAACTCTGTATACTCTTACAACATATCCCATAATACAGCACAATCATAATTGCAAATAAAATTGTGAGCTGCGCATTATTCTATTTCCCCACCACAAATCTAAAGCTCCTCATATCTTGCTGTCTGAATCTTTTAGGGTACCCAAATAGTAGGCTCTCAATGTATCGTATTATAAAAAATGCACAATCATAGCTGTAAAAAAATATAAATTATTAGTCCATTGCTAGCTTATAAAATATGGTATTTACAAAGAATATTAAATGTCTTACGAACAGCTTTGTTTGGGACCCTGGACTCGATGCACGGAAAAGTTTGCATTACAAAATTTATCAGCCAGGCCAGGATGCCAGTTATCATAATACGAAGGGTGGATCTTTTATCCTGGCCTGACTCCTGCTCAATATTTGGCTCTGTAAGAGAGATATTAGGGTCTAGTGAGGGATACTCAATAGCCTTGCAGGGGACAATTTGAGTTTCAACTCTCCTTCTTTTAGGGATGTTAGCAAACCATGCAGGAGGGAGGCTTGTACGTTTAGGAGGTGATACACCATGAAGATCCCTCTTCTGCACACAAGCCTTCCGCCTAGTGTATGCAGGAGAAGGCTGTTGGGTCTGTATAGCTTGTATGGGCTGTGATTGTAACCCCTCTACATCCCGGGATTGTAAATTTAGTTGAAGCTCCAGTATTAAACTGTCCTTTTCAGCGATTAATGCTTCTTTTTCAGAAATAATATTATCCCTTTCACTTATCTCGTTGTCCTTTCTGTTCCTGACCTCCTCTAACTGTTGAAGAAGCTCCTGTATTTTCTTTTCTTGTTCTTCGATGGTCGCATCCTTAAGTAGTGAGGTGCTTTCAAAGTTACACCTTGCTTCAACTAGCTTGGTGCTTAGAGTAGAAACTATTTCTGCATTATCCTAGCATACTGGACACACCATTCCTCTTGCGTCTAGTTGAGTTTCGGGTTGAGGAGTTAATGCACAAATTCTAGGTGGAGAAGTGGTGTGTACCAGATGCAGCTCTGACTGTGTCGGCATTAGATCAACAATGATTTTATCTGGTAGGACACCATCTACCATCTTCTTAACGACCCTTACATTTGTGGAACTCCACCTCCATCTCAGCATTCTTGGCAAAGCATGAGGGACGTGTGGAGGTAGGATACACAAATGCTCACACATCCATACCTGGAATGACAAGATTAGTTGTTAATAGACAGATTGATCTATACTGTTTGTGGAACACATAAAATATATTCACTCACAGCCAATAAGTGTGTGAAACCCTTAAGCATTGGTCTCGTAGATCCACCGGCGACCTCTGCTTTTGGTCGCAATGTCACTCCCATACCAATTGACTCCATTTGAGGAGCCATGTACGTATAAAGTGCTTCGCACCAATTGTACCTGCCTAAGTTATCAAAATCGTCTACACAATCTATAAGTGATCACATAGGTATTCTAGGCTTATTGCTGGTGGTAGTAAAAAACACACAAGAGAAAAAATATAAAATAAACAACTGACAATAAACTTTTGCAGATCCTAAATTATCTGGAGATCTGGAAGTCTTCAATAATTCCTCCAGATGCTTGTTAGAGCAATCAGCTTCCATAAAATATTGCAAATATAGTTGTCCAGAGGGAGCTTCATTATTCATAGGAACTACAAGTCCATCATCTGGTAGACCAAGGATGAGGGAGACATCCGTCTTTGTGAAATGCAATTTCTTGTCGTGGAATATAAAACATTTCTCCCTGCAGTCCCAATTATCAAACATATTTTGAACGAGGGGTCTGACATGGGTAATATCTGGAATGTCCAAAACCCACGCAAAGGGGGAGCTCCGAATAAGCGTTTCTTCTTCCACACTCAGCGGCACACTTGCAATAGTTTTTTTAAACTGTGAAACATTGCTTTTCCAGTTCATTCTCTTGGTTCTTCCTCGCATCAACGCACGGGTTCTTCCAGAAGTATCGCTTGATGATTCAGCAGTTGAAGCCATCATTAACTGAAAATACTACGTTAGGTTACGAACTAAATGCATTGTAATACGGCGATTTGAAACTAATAGATGAAATGGATTGAAACATGTGTGCTGATACAAACAAATGTTACCTCTGCTCAAATGGTAACCCCTAAAACCCTAAACCCTATCAGGCCCAACTTTAAACGACATCGTTGACGAAAATGGAAAAACCCTAGATAGATCGGAAGGAGCGATAGCGACACAGATTATGGTCAACGAAAGAAGTTAAGTAATCTACAAAACTTACTTAGGTCGAAAATGGAAGCGTCAGGCAATTCCACGAGAGACAGATCCAAAGGAGCGACAGAGAAATGAAATATAGTCTTGAGATGTTTGAACTGGCACTGGGGAGTTTTATATTAACGGATCGGGTGCGGTGGGCCGGATTTAGATTACAAGTTTGCAAAATAGCGTAACAAATATTTACATTATAATTCTGCAAAAAAGCTTAACATTAACATTGTTTCCTTTACAAATATTTACACAACCACTATTTACACTTAGGAATTAGTAGGCAGTGGCATTCTACAAGACCGCTTGCACCACGCATTTATTTTTCACCCTCCCAGTATGTTTAGACTCAATGGTGCCTTTTTTCTTCGCCCCAGCTGCACAAGGCTACGAGGAGGTAGAACTCCAAAAATTTTGTCACCATTAGGCCAAAATTTCTTACTTCGACATGGGTAAATACGATCCATGTAAGTGGCCTCCCAGGTTTCCCTTAGAAAATAATGCTCACAATAACGGTATGGATCCATGTTATGATATATGATGACTGCAATAGCATGTGAGCAAGGAATTCTTGAAATTTGAAACTCACCGCAGATGCAACTTCGCCTCTCCAAATCAATAATATACGAAGAAGCTATTGTCTGTACTTCCATTTCCGATTGTGAGTATGGGAATACTGAATATAATCGAGTTCTTTCTCTCCTTTCATCAATCTCTTTAATGGCATAAGGTGTTAGAAAACCTGACCTTTTTGAAGATTCTTCCCTACGGTTAAAGAACCATTGAGCAACCTTTCTTCTAGTGTTGTCAATTAAACTGGTGATGAGGAGTTCACGTGTTTCCTTGAATAATGTATTTAAACTCTCAGAACAATTAGTGGTTAACATTGTATACCTCCTCCCAGGAAAGTGTGCATTGGCTCATCTTTTTGAATCGATCTTTTGTAGCCACGCATATGCATCATTGTGTTTGTCATGCATGTTCTGCATTATTCGATCAAACTCGACTGTTGAATTGACTCTTGCTGCTACCCAAAATAAATCTAATGAGGATCTATCCCAAGTATCTGTTACCATGTTACAAGACAAGTGATAGCAACAAAAAGTATGATGGGCAGATGGATACACTTTGTTAACTGCTGATATAATCCCCCGATGTCTATCCGATACAATGCTCAATGACTCTGGCAGGACAGCAAGGAATGTCTTTACATGATCCAAAAATCACTCCCAGGCAGATCCACATTCAACTTCGGCAATTCCAAATGCAACTGACATAATTTTTGCATTACCGTCAACGACAGTAGCCATTAGCAAAACACCAGGATACTTGCCAGTGATATGTGTAGCATCAATTCCAATTAGTTTTCGCAAATAAGACCTGAATACTCTTCCACAAGCACCAAATGCCCGAAAACATCGCTGGAATTGATTTTCACCATTTCTTAGTACTGCAACATAGGTATCAGGATCTCTAACTCTTAACTCACGCAAGTACATTAGAAGATCAATATAGGCCTGATCAAAATCATCTACCACTCTTTTTAATGCTTTCTGTCTGGCTGCGTATGCTTTCTTGTATGAAATGTTAACACCAAACCTAGCTTGCATTTCTTTTCGAATTGAACTTGGTTTGTAATCATCAGAAGTAGCTAACCATCCTACAATTTGGTTTGCTACAAATGTTGATGTGCAAGCATGGTGATCTACTGTTTCCCTAACACTGTCACATTCATGCTGCTTTACATATTTTGTGACAGTGAACTCCACGTCTTCACTTGCAACTAGACTCTATGAACAAGGCTGACTAAAGCAAATAACTTTAATTCTATTAAGTCTGGTGTCAACTGGCTTGTATCTGAAGTTTTTTAGCATCGCATGCCTTACTAGTGCATCTTTAAACTCTTGTCGAGAGGAAAAAACTTGTCCAGTGAAAAATTCATTTGGATCTGATGCACTGACATCTGTCAATAGTGTTATTCGTGGATTTAAAACATAGGGATCATCAACAATTGGGAACACTTGCTCTAAGTCACTGTACTGATCTGGGTTTAACTCACCTTCTTCATGTTGGATATCATCAGCTAAGAATTCTTTCGAAGGATTTGTATATTCTAACTCTTCTATCGCATGTATATCACTTACTTCCTCTTCACTCCAAGTTTGTTCAAAATATTCATGAACTACTATGGTAGTAGTGACAAACTCTTCTTCGAGTATGGAAGAAGCTTCTCTATTTATATCAAGGTGTTGATCACTGGTAATTCTACTCCCCACATCAGTAAACTGAGATGAGGATGGAATATTACTTGGGGACAGATTTATGGAATCTTGATCATCTAACTCTCTATCCTTCAAATTTGATTCAATTGTTTCCAAAAATATTAACACTTCATCAGGAAGGGGGTCGTCCCTGCAAAGGTTTTTAAAATCAACACTATTATATGTAGTGTGCTAGGCAAGTAGGCTGAATTTTTTTAACTAGGGTTTAGAAGCCTGAGGACAAGTGGAGGATGAGAGTTTATGGTTAGGTTTCCCAATTATGCACTTCACTAATTGGAACATTTGATGTGGATAGGGCCATCAATGGGTTTTTACTGAAACCCATTGATGGACCTTTCAATGTTGAAATTAGGAACAGTTTATATGGAATAGAAGAGGAAGACATTTACAGGGTTTATGCGCAGAGGGATACTTAGTTCCCACACTCTTGCCGGTAGTTATGGGTGCGTGCCAATTGGCACGGAGCATGCCAATTGGGACACTCGTCTGAATGTTGGCACGAAGCATTGATTTTCATAACTACTATTTGGGAGCCTAAGGAAAGGTGGAGAATGATAGTATAGGCCACGCTTGCCCTCAACCCGCCTAGAGGACTTTATTTATCTCCGATATAAATTGACAGCACCACTATTTTTCTCGGCCGGGTTCCCTCTCCATTGTGCTGAAAATTTATATCCCAGGACCACGATGGTGCTGGGATATAAATTCTCAGCATCACCATTTATCTCGACCAGTTCTATCTCCCTGGTGCTAGGAGTTTTAAATGCAGGACCACAGTGTTACTGGGGTTTCAGTTCCCAGCACTACCAAAAATTCCGACAACTTATATCTACATGGTGCTGGAAATTACATTCCCAGCACCATGATGTTGTTGGGAGTTTGAATCCCATTACCATGGTGGTGTTGGGATATAAATTCCCAACACCACCATTTATCTCGACCAGTTCAATCCCAATGGTGCTGAGAGTTTTAATCGCAGGACCACAATGTTGCTGCGGTTTCAAATCCCAGCACCACCCTTAATGTCGACAACTTATATCTCCCTGGTCCAGTGAATTAGATTCCCAGCACCATGGTGTTGTTGGGAGTTTGAATTTCATTACCACGGTGGTGTTGGGATATAAATTCCCAGCACCACCATTTATCTCGACAAGTTCAATCCCCATGGTGTCGGAAGTTTTAATCGTAGGACCACAATTGTGACGATATTTCAATTGCCAGCACCACCTTTTATCCCGAACTGTTGAACCTCCATGGTGTTGGGAGTTTTAATCCTAGCACCACGGTGGTGACGAGATTTCAATTTACAGTACCAGCTTTTATCCAGAATTTGTTGAACCTTAATGGTGCTGAGAATTTGAAGCCCAGGACCACGATGTTGCTGGGATTTAAATTCCCAGCATCACTTTTTATCCAGGCCAGCCAACTTTAATCTCCCATGGTGCTGGGATTTTAAATTTTAGGGAGACGGTGGTGCTGGGAATTTCATTCCCAGCACCAACTACTCTCTCGGACAGATTGAATCTGCTAGTGCTGGGAATATCAATCAGGGAACTTCAGTAATCATGGGATTTAATTGGAAGCATCACCTTTTAAGTTAGGTGGAATTTGTTTAGGTGGCGACAAAACTTGATTATGAATCTCCTGCATCGTAATTATGGGTGCATTGGTCTACTTTGGTATGATATGCCTACCTCGTATTTATGGGTGCGTGACAAACTTGACTATACAACCACCTACAATGCATTTATTAACCTCATAGCAGTCTCAAGAATAAAAACACATACATACATGATAATACTATGTGAAGCAGCTGGTGAGTGAGCTGCGCCAACTTCTGAAAACCCTACCCGATATATTCGTGGGAGCAGTGATGTCATTGATAACTACTAGAGTTTCATCAAAAATGATGTTGCTCAGTTGGTTTGCGGAGAAAAGATGCATGTGGTGCTCATCAACAGCATGGGGCTGGCGCTCCCACGCGGTTGGAAGTGACGTTTGGATGGCTCGGGATTTCCAGTTGTGCCTCGGATGGATGCAAATTCTCTCTCTGCATTAAATTGCAGGCTGTTTGGCGGGAGGGGTATTTTGGGAATTACGCACGCGATTTGGTAATTCTGAAACTATAATGCGCGTTTTGGGCAATTCCGAACTTTAGGAGTTGTGTTTGATAAATTGCTGTACATATAAAAATGTGTCTCCTTAATTATCTTTTCCATCATGAGGTGTCTTCTAGTCTTCTCCATCACGACACGATCTTATATTTTCCCTTCATTAAAGCTCCATTGAGGCATATCCTTCTCTCTATATAAGGAAAAGCAGAATGATAGGAAAGAGGCTATCAAGTAATATCTAAATACTTTATTTTTCTTTCTTCCATTTCCTCTTATCATTGATTAAAGCGTCGGAGGGGATTCGTTGGGGCATGCCTTGACTCCTTCATAATTCTGTTCTACTCTTTGCAGAATTATGAGAGAACTTCTTTTTTTCTCTTCTACGAGGTGTGACATCCGCATGGCTAAGAAGGCTATATATATATATATATATATATATATATATATATATATATATATATATATATATATTTGAGTCTAAGCTTACAGGGTGTGAACACTTGTATTGGGCATAGTATGGTTTGAACTTGTCTTGATGCATTTGTTTATAAGTTGTGTCACACGACTCATATGGTGTCATATCGAACATGATTTCTAGTGTGTTAGGTCGAGTTGAGCACAATCTTTCTAGGGCATTAAGCATCTCCAATGATAGGTAATGAATTTATAAGAAATAGTATATTTCAAAATGTGATTATTGTAAGGAGTCAAGGAGACCTCATTTAAACATGTCCAAATGATTAAGCAAAATGGAAGCGATAGAATTGTATCTGGATGCATCGAGGAAGGGAAATATGTGTGTCTCCATGGGGATGACATAGTGATTAAGACACGATAAAGCTTACGGATAAGATAAAGATCGATTTCAGAGGAGGTCTAAAGTCCTTTTCTGAATTCAGATGACTCTCACGTATCTTGGCCACCACGAAAAGACCCATAAGACATTCCGTGATTTACCTTCCTCACAATAACAATGAGACAGATCGATGGGAGCTGCTAGATTGATGGATTCCAACTTTGTGCGGAGGAAGGGAAATGTAATAACTAAGAAATATGATTAGATTGAATAATTAGTCATCCAATCTGAGTAATCATATTAATTATGATTAAGTATATTTGAATGACCAAATCAAGTTTTTTTTTGTAAAGTTAAGAGGGTTAGATACAACAACTCAAAATAAATAAATAAATATATATATATATATATAAAATTCATTGATGAACATCTTCATTATCCATCGTCCGATCGAATGAACATTATAGTCCAATCTTTGAATCTTAAGGGATCGAACGATGGATAATATAAATGCTTACGAGTGCTACGAATGAGTTGTGTATGATGTATATATATAGAGAGAAATGTTATACTACGTAATTTATCTGTGAACATCTCCGTTATTCATTGTCCGATCAGATATATATATATATGGGACCAGTAGAAAGTGTTCCAGTACACATTTGATATAAATTTAAATTATGAAGAATCATTAAATATTTTGCTTATGAATGTTTGATGTCCCTAAAATATTTAAATATAGAAAAGGATAAAAATAAACTTAGAGGACTGCCAAAGATATAATAGTATCAATATAAAATATTTTTTTAAGTCATTAAATATTTTTGATAGTGTTTAATGGATCTAAAAATTCAAATTAAGAAGGAAAAAAGTATTTGACATAAACTTGAGTCATTTATAGTCATCTATTACTTTTGAATAAAAGTATTTGATGATTCTAAATGACTCAATTATAAAAGAGCATTAGACATACTCAAAGATAATAATATCTATTTTATATAAATTTATATCTTTTAAAAACATCACACACTTTTAGAGAACTATATATTGTTTCAGCTTTTTGTTATAATTTGAAAGAATACTATTTACACCACTTTTGTAAACATCACACACACAGAATTATTTTTCAACTTGAATTGCTATAATTTAGAAGAATATCACTTACACAACTTTGGTAAATATCACACACTTTCAGAGAACTATTATTTCAACTTTTTGCTATGATTTGAAAGAATATTACTTGCACCACTTATTTTCGAGTGGACTAAGAGCATTTCAATATGGAATTGAGTCATACGGAACTATTTGGATAAATGAGTATTTTGTAGCATTTTGAGAAGCTCACTTGGGCAAAATATGTTTTTTTTTTAAAAAATTATTACCAAAGTATAATTGACCTATTCAGTAAAAATTTATGTCATTTGATAACATATAAAATTATAACAAGATAATCATCTCGGTGAGTAGATGTCATGCATTGCGATGATTCAATCCCTTCAACTCCATTGTTGACCACTACTTTCTACAAGTTCATTCTCTCGATGCCAACGTCATGAGGATTTTGTCATCCCTGACTAGACGCGGTGGCGACATGGTCATGATAAACTAACGTGAGCAATTAAATGTTGAGCCTACGTACTCTCCTCGATGTTTCTCAACAACACTAGTTGATCTTTCATGTTATCACATTTTTTTTACTGGTTCGTAGACAATCTCGACACAAAAAACATCAATTCTTGAATCTCTTTGGATTTTGCTAAGTGACTTAATTTTTTAGCAAGGGTCGGAGGAGTTGATTCATGGGCATATAGATGGTTGCATGACTACCATCTAGGTCTACTCATGGCACTATTAAAAATGGACCTTTCAACAATGAGAATTTTCATCATTAAAGAGTTAATTTTCATCGTTGATAAGTTTTAATGACGGTACTAAATATCATAGGAAGTTGTCGCTAAAAGCTCCGTAAAAAAAAAAAAAATGACGGGAATAAAAGTATCATCGTTAATAGCACTTAACGATGATATTCATGTCATCATTATTGATATTAACGATGGATTTATATATTATTATTAATGACAACAACGACAGGTATATATACTGTCACGCTCCAAGAGCATGCCGAGCCGAAAATCGAACGGATGACACCTCCCCTGTATGTGACAACATTTTGGATTAATACAAGGCCCGTAGGCCCACAATAACAACAATATATATATCAAAACAACAACTACACAAATACACAGCGGAAACAAACCACAATAATACAACAATCTCACACATGCATACCGGTATGACTAACACACCACAACAACACGAAATCTCGACAAAATCTGAATATACAACATATACATCACGAAAACTCCAAAATACAATGCACAACGGACAGCAGGCTCAAAACAAAACACGGGAGCCTCGTGAGATGAGATGACATCAGCCGACGGTGCTCCAAGCTGTCACGAAGTCTTCTCTACATTACAGGCGTGAAAACCCGAGTCCGCGTGGGGTGAGTAAAACTCGAGTAATAGAAAACATGTATATATGTAATATCACATGTATTTCGATAACATTATCTAGATGTACAACAGGTATATCAGCATAGTATATAAATACAAGCATATACCGTCTAACTGAAATGAATAACATAAAATGCAGACATACCTAAAGTCTGCTACGCTACTCTGATCCAACCTGAACATATATCCAACATATATATAACAGGAAGAGTAATACCAACACATAATCTACTCATGCTACAGGCCAAGGTATCTATGGTCTATCCAACCCATACCAATATCCGACACAACTGTATAACATATGCAAGAAACATGCATGAATATGATGTACAATCAAATACAGCAAACATAATACAATCAAATGCAACATCACAATAAGCATATATATATAGACTGTATCTATATATGTATACTAATCACAATCATCCATATATATATATATACATGCATATATGTATATATATGGCAATATGCAAAAATGCCATCAGTCGGCAATGCAGCATGCATGGTCATGTCGGCTCACCCTAAAGCTACCACGACCCCAGTGTGGCCTCGGTGGCTCGAGCATGACAACTGTCCCAACTCAACACTAACCACTACTCTCGAGTGGCCGAGTGGGCAGTATGATCGAGTAGCATATAAGCGTAAAGAGCAAGCTACACGATGGGGGTCCCTGCTGTTGACCACTCCGACAGTCACTACCCATGAGTGGTCGAGTGCCACACACGCAGGACTACGACACGCAAATCCAACTACCACCGTCTATAGTGGTAGAGTGCGGCACCACAAAGCTCTTCCCTCACACGGGTGACTCCTCCTATGAGTAACCGTGGAGGAAGGATGACTGGCGACACTCTCAACCACAAGAGAGATCTCGTCGCCAGCGTGCATGCAAATGCATGAATGCAATGTCTCACATACCGACATCCACCATAGACTCTCTATTCTACAGAGAATCATACTAACCAGATCAACGCACTCTCTATCCTGCAGAGAGTCATACTCAACTGATCATAATACTCTCTATCCTGTAGAGATTATCTCAACCATACATGGGAGACCTATTCGACCTCAAATACACAAAAACCCCTTTAGGGAAACTCTACTGTAACTTTCCTCAACCACGAATGGGTGATATTGTTGGCAGTCGATAAATATAAACAACATTATATACCCTCTAAGGATTAATCGCATCCTAATCATATGACCTCTACTAATCCGATCATCATATCAGCTGAAATAGTAAATGTATAAACATATACTAATATGCACATCCGGGTTATTACACCTAGGGTTCCAACACCTAGGGTTCCACTAATGTTGTTTCATTCCTGAGATCCGCTCCTACAGAATAACTTCATCTAAGTTATTCTATTTCTACTAGTCTTAATCATGGTATCCACCGCAAAAACTCATAACCATAAACATATAACATGTCAGGCCTAATAAACGACAAAGATAGTCATACCAATGGCAATCAATAGCCGAAATTAATTAGGGTATATCTAAAGGGTCATGCCAGATCAAAGTCACGACAATACTAAATAAAACATCAGATGCCTATATATACCCTAAACTATGTAAGCAATGTAATCATGTCCTCATGCCTTCTACGAATTTATCCATCTTAGTCATATTATTCAACTAGTCTAATAATCCTAATACTAGTCAAATCCTAAGAGGTAAACATCTACCAATAATATCTTATCATTTATATCACAATGATAACTAGCTACGTATACCAGTAATAGCAATTAATAATCAAATGCTATCTATAAACCAGCAACCTAAAAATCTAATTGTCCAACAGATATTCAGGTTAAAACAATACTAGATAAAACATGATATCACCGCATAACCAAATATAAATATGTACTAAATCTAGAAAATTTTCTAGAATGTATTTACCTGTTAGCTGTCTGGAGATGTCCTGTCGCCGCCAAATCCCCCATATTGACCTCGTCCATAATACCTCGAATTTCCGAAACATAAAAATCGTCGGAAATCCGTACAACTCCGAAAATACCCAGTTAACCTGCCAAACTTGGCGAACTCCATAAACCCAAAGACCCTAAGGAATTCGGAAACCTACGCTCTGATACCAAATAAATTGTCACGCCCCGAGGGAGTCTCCGCCAGACGAAAATCCGGCAGCACCTCCCTTGTACGGGTGACAATATCAATTTTTATACAAGGCCTACACGACCACTATACATCGGTCAACACGACCGGAATCCAATCAAACACAAACAGATAATAATAAGGCCTCAGGCCAACAAATCTAGGTAAACAAAAGTCTACACTAACTAGACTTACCCCTTCTGCCATCTGGGCAGGAATACCCAACCAAACCAATCAAAATAAGATCCGACCAATGGTCCACAAGAACCCCAAAAAAATCCACGAGTACATAAATCCATTTCCAAGCCTAAACATATCTTCTATACAAAATTCAAACCAAAACTCAAACAACTAAGAAACTGTCACTACGAGGGGGAGGGGGATATGGCAACTGGACTCTCCTGACAGCTTCATCCTGAAATAAAAAAATAAAACCACGGGGTAAGTTCAAAGAACTTAGCGGATATTTGTCGATATAAATAGCAAGATATAGCTAACAATACTAATCATGTCAGTACAGTCTCATATATATGGTAAGCAAGAAATAGATGCAAAAGGACTGTACTCACCTGAATCTCCTACCCTGATATAGGAGCATGTGCCCTACTATAAGAGATAAAGTCATCATCATATATGAATATGAATCCTGTATGCATGGCAATCATATGCAACATCCAAGGCATCAATACAATAATGCAGCAAACACAATACAAATGCAATCCGTGCAAAAATGCATGCCGTGCAAATGACATGGTCACCCCTGACGCCAGTCAGCCGCCTCACACGCGATGGTGAAGCCGAGTGGGTAGGGCTATGACAACTGTGCACTCTGCCATCACTGCTCCTGAGTGACCGAGTGGACAGGATGCTGTCGGAGTACACCTATCCTCCTGTCCCAAACATAGTGGGGGAGCTAAGCTCTCATCTCCCGGTGTCATAGACCAGAGGAGGGATCCCTGCCCGCTACCACGCTGCCTCATCGCTACCCATGAGAGGACCAGCGGAGCCTGACAGAGCAACTGCCCACACCCTCCTGATGTACCACTAACCCATGAGTGGCAGTGTGTGCAGGTCATGTAACTGGCTGCGGGCTCAACAATAATGGAACCCCGTCCAGCCAGCATGCAATCATGCAAAAATGGTGCATGATACTAAAGCATGTAAATCCTACCAAAAATATCTATTCGAATAATACACACAGTCAATAAGTGCGTATCTATGATCCAAGGAACAATGATCCAAATAAATCAGGGAAGATAGAAATCATATCCTATCCAATGCATGTATCAATAAGCACAAAAACATACCAGGCATATAAGCATGAAAATTATTGAAAGTTATCCTAACTATCATATCAACTTGACTATATCTAAAAGATAAGTCAAAATACCCGCCTGATAAAATATCCGCAAAAAGAACCAGATCGTCACGACCGTGAACCTGCCTCATGACCGAAACCTGCATACAACATAACTATAGTTAGGCACAAAAATACGATCCACTGTCAAATCAAATCCTAAGCCGATTTCGGACTTATACCAATTAACCCAAATGCTTAATAAAATCCCGGTCAACCAGATTGATCTAGTTATGCCATTTAACCTAATTAATCCTCCGCATCAATCCCTATCGACCATTAAGCAAATTAACAACATATTATGCATTTATTAACACCCATATCTGAACTTACCAATTTTTCCATCTTAAATCTCACAGCCAAACCCATAATCTATCAACTTACTAATAAAAGAAGATAGATCAAGCTTACCAAGCCGGCCAATACCAATCCATCGACAACCCTTTCACAAGCCCACACTCCACTTCACACCATGCTCCACCCATGTTCCACGGCCTTCCCGGTAGCCAACTCACGCCACCTTCACAAATACCTAATCTGAATCAAACAACCGACATGCAAGGAAGAAACTAGTTCATGTTATACCTGCGATGGAATTTCCCCCAAACCGCTCGGTTCACCGGAACGAGGACCTGTCGATGCCCTAATAGTCTCCTCCGGCAACCTCCGGCCAAATCACTGAAGGGAAGAAAGCGGCGGTCCGGTGGTGCTGCAGCGTCTTTGAGGAAGGCGTGCAGCCGCTCACAGAGGAACAACCGGTCTCGGCGTCGGGCAGCGGAGGGGAGCTTGGTGCGTACCGCGGTGGACGACGAGCTCACGTCGGGCGGCGGTGCTCGTGGGAACGAAAACAAGGGTTGCGGCTATGGACGACGTCGGCTCGAGGAAAGGCGTCGCCGGCGAAGAAGAGGGCGCCGACGTCGGGCTGCTGGCGGCGTCGGGCGGAAGCGGCTCGCGCGAGGAAAGAAACCGAAGGAGGAATAGGGGTTGCGGCGCGGCGGGGAAAAGAAATAAAAAGAAATTAGAAAAATAGAAACTTAGGGTTTCCGGTTTAGGTTAATACCCCTTAAATATAGCCTAGTTATTTTATCCCCGTAGAAATCTCGTACGGAGTCCGTTTAAATCCAGAAAAATTCCGGAAAAATTCTTAAAATTCCCTAAAAATCCCGAAAAATTTCCAAGATTATTTCCTTAATTCTTTGGCCATTTAATTTAATATTTTAAATTTTCCAATATTTAACACTACTCCATTCCTCCGATCACTCACGGTTGTACGATAATAGAACCTCAAACAACAATAATCACTGATGAACATGTGATAAACTAAGCTTACCAACAGTTGGAACTTTCCCCCAATTGCTCCGTTTGCCCGATCAGTTCCTTGCTGCCCTAATTTCGGTAGAGGTCGCGAATCAGTTCCAACCGCCTACTGCAACCACAATCACAGCCACAAAGTTCCACCAATTTAGATACCTAACTATTTAACCACTTCGTTCAACACATCACCCATCGGTTCCTCCCCACACACTAACAAAATTAACAATCAACAACAGTCAGACAGAAGCTAAATCACGCTTACCTGCTGTTGTAATTCCCACCGGCAGTCAATCGCCAACACCGGCAGACACCCTTCCCAAACTCCACTCAGCCGGAAACAACCACTTGCTCCGGCTGCGATGGTTGACCGTGAAAGCCCCTTCCTTCGACGCTCTGCTCACTGCCGCCTCCTAGCTGTTGCCACAGTCGCCCCTTGCCGGCGGCTTGATCCCCTGCTCGCTATTTGGGATATGGCCGGAGTCGCCAAAAGGGAAAGGAAGAGACGACGACGCTCTCTGAGCGGTGGAGCATCTTGGGCGGTAGTGAGCACGAGCTCGGGAAGAAGGCAGCTTGTTGCGGCGGCCCGTCGAAGAAGAAGAGAGGTCAGGCGGCGAGCGTGAGAAAGTCGCGACTGCTGACTGCTGGTCGACGCGGGCGACGGAGCGTTGTGGCACGGCGACGAAGAACGGTGGAAGAGGAAGAGAGATCGACTGGATCGGGATCGAGAGGGGAAGAAAAGAATCGCGAGATTGGGGAAAGTCGCGGCGGCTGGAAACGCTTAAGAAATCCAACCGGTGCGGAGGAGAAAACAGCGTTAAACAAATGGGGTTAAACGGGTTTGGAAAAACGAATCCGGTTTAACCTATAAGCATTAAACCCAATCCAAAATCCCTTCATAAATAGATAACCCAAACAGACTTCCCAAAGCCTATTAAATCTTTCTCCAAAAATACCCTAGAAATTTCCATTTAAGTCTAGGAAATTTCTAAAAAAATCTGGAAAATGCCATAGGATATTTTCCTAATTTAACAATCATTATTTTATTATAAATTTTTTTTTCCGGTATTTTATATTCTCCCCCACTAATGAAAATTTGGTCCCCAAATTTCGTACTAACATACGAGAACCAACTCAAGAGTTTTCTTGAATTACTACATGCCTCAAGTGAACAAATGAGGATATCGAGCTCGGATAGTATCTTCCAGCTCCTATGTAGCCTCCTTATCGATATGATGTTGTCATCCAACCTTT
The DNA here is from genome assembly GCA_025175895.1 of Wurfbainia villosa. Lineage (NCBI taxonomy): Eukaryota > Viridiplantae > Streptophyta > Magnoliopsida > Zingiberales > Zingiberaceae > Wurfbainia > Wurfbainia villosa. The sequence continues at coordinate 83,690,394 of CM045988.1, forward strand.
ACGAGTCGGATGGTCTTGTTCCGCTACTGTCGCTCGTTGCGACCAGAAATATGCACTGGAATATCCTCGTAAGTCGCATTAGACTAAGGTAGAATCGGAACCTCTTTCAGAACATGATTAACAAGCATCACGTATTTCCTCAGTATAGAAACAGGAAAATACGTTGTGAACACCCGCAAGTGTCGGAGGTAAAGCCAACCGACAAGCTACACCTCCATAATCCATGACACAAGATCTGAATAGATCCTCCAACGTTTGAATGTCATGCTCAGACAGTCCATTAGTCCGTGGATGAAATGTTACACTAAGTCGAAGCTCTGTGCCCATAGTCTGGTGCAGACTCTATCAAAATCGCGAGGTAAATCGTGAATCTCTATCCGATTTGGTACTTAAAAGTACCCCACGCAATCTGATAATCTTTCGGTAATACAATTCTACCGAATGATCTAACAAGTACGACCCACGAATATGAAGGAAATGAGCTGATTTGGTCAGTCGATTCACAATCACCCAAATCGCATCACGTCCTTTACGGGTACTAGGCAATCCCGTAACACAGTCAATCGTGATATGCTCCCACTTCCATTCCGGAATCGGAATTTTCTAGAGCAATCCAGCGGGTTTCTGATGTTCAGCTTCCACCTGCTGGCATACTAAACATCGAGCAACAACATCTGCTATAACCCTCTTCATACCGTTCCACCAGTATAAACGTCTCCAATCTCGATACATCTGAGTACCGCCAAGGTATATAACCCATCTCGAATGATGTGCTTTCTATAGTAACTCTTCCTTAAACACTGCAACTTCAGAACCCACTATCCTTATTAGAGACGGGAAATTATTTTCTCAAAAGAGAAATCCATCAACCATCCAAGATACACTCCACACACGCTGTAAGTGCATGGAAGACTATAGCGACGAATCTCACTCGTTGCAATTGTTGTAACTGTTCGCGCTCCAGCAACTCCATTATAGCTACCTAGTAGCTTGTTAAATTCAATGAGCACTTCTGCTCCATACATCTACTAATCAGGATAATAACTACTAAGCCCCACGTCATAAGTATGACCGCTTATCTCGTAGTTCCTTAACTGACGTATGCATAAGGTACGCCTCATACAATCAGACGAATCGCTAGATCCACGAAATGATGCATTGCGAACATCCTTTTATCCGGCTCCGGAAGGATTAACTAATACTCATGTAAAGTTAAGCCGTCTAGGTCTTGTAATCGCTTGGTTTCACGACTACTAAATGATTTCCAACATCACCTTTGTCAAACAAGTTTGTGGTATAGTAATGCTAAGACATTCTATCCACATCTACAGTACTAACCAAACCATACAAGGCAAACCACCATCTATGGTGGTCGAGTGCGCAACTCCAACTACCACAACCAACAGTGGCCAAGTTACGCAACTCCAACAACTACAAAAGGATCCAATCGTGTTCAGGATACACGATTCTCAAATCCAGTGACGACTAAATCGTTAATTAGTCTAACAACTTAATCAGAATTCATACAATCCATACTAAGTATGAAATTGTCGTCCTCCATACACCTGCATCCCGCTTACTCTAAGTTGATGATATATCAATCATCATAACGATTATGATAATAGTATGACACCATGTCACTACAATATCAACACTCCGGTCGTATACCAACCCTAGAGTATACACAGGTGTCTTTAGCTGATCTCAATAGATCATCTATCCACAACGAAGGATATTCTTCACAATAACTACTGTATTCATCATCGATAATCGATGCCAAATCTCAAATGTCCATCTCTCTTTCAACAAAGAGTTCCGGATCTTCTTAAGGAGGAATACTGGGATAGATAAATATCCCCTCCAACCTCTCCTATAATCGCAACTCACATTATTCCAATTCTTTTATAGTGTTTATCAACACTGATACCAACAAAAATATCACTCGATATGTGATCTTCGATACCGGACTATTTTCCGCAAGCATTCCGATCGCCTACTCCACTTGCCTATGCAACGGAAAGGCTAAGAGTTCATCAAAAACTACATCCGACTACTCTCGGATTATTCGCACATCCAAGAGACATATTGTACCATACTTCTAACAATTTGACCATCCGTAAGGATATGTTTACAGTAAAAGTATGTCTATCCAAATCTAAGGGTCTCCCTTGACTTTTTAATTGTTGATCCACTTCTCACCTGACGGTAGAGATACCACCGACCCACAAGTCGATGTAAAGGACCTCTTTTTAATCCAGACTAAGAATGTTCTAGACAAAGATACCTGTAAACTACAAGTATCTCTCACTATATTACTCCAGAGGGTAAAACTAGAGTAATACCCTGAACGATCAAATATCTATTGATCCGATCCAAAAGGCTCCACACAGGTCTCGGCCTTTCTCCGAAGAGAAAAGATCAGATTCAACAGTCTGTTACAAAGCGGTCACATTTCTACGACGAATGCCTCGGGGATTTTTCCTAGATCATCTGATCCTATCCCTAAATCCTATGAGCTGCAACTGTAGAATACAAAATGGATATGACCATCGTCGTATACTCTCTCCTCTGTACAAATCAAATCACATATGGAGGTAACTGTTGTTGTCTGCATGAGTCTTCGAAGATGTCTTCTACTGATGCTGCTTCTGTGCTAATTTTTGCTGAAGGGTAACATCAAGGAACTCCAACCACGCCTGAAGTAGTAGGTTGATGCAGGTAACCCACATCTTCTGTGCTGATCTCTGCTGTCGAGACGGTGCATCATCCTCCCGGAACACCATTGGTAGTCTTCAAATGAGTCTTCAAAGTATAGCTCCTCAAATGTACTGGTTGCTTACAATAGCAACAGATGAACTGATCCAATAGATAATCTGACTTCGCGTGTCTTCGTGATCCGCACTGCACGCAAATAATCCCTTCGAAGTCTTTGTTCTGATTTTGTTGATATCCACAAGAACCTTCTGATGATCTGCAATTGGTCTTCTATAATCGAAAAGTAGCTCAAGGCCTGTGACCCTGATATTGCTCCTTTTATCCAACATTCGGAGACTTCTAACTCTGTTAAGTTGACCTGCAATATTTGCTTATCGATCTCCAACTCTTAAACCCTTGTACGGAGTCATTTCTAAACTCCTATCTCAATCCAACGTCTTCCGGCAGGATCTGGTAGAAGATCCCGGCATCCTAATCCAACTTTAAGCCAATAACTCTGGGTGGCTTAAATCATCCACTCATCTTCTTGAGCTATTAGGTGGTAGTAACCTCTGCAAGTCTCACGACTCTGTACAATATATTATTACTGACCGATCACCCTTTCTTGAAGCTCAAGAATTCCTTACAATGTATCACTAAAAGTGACACTGGGAAATACTCTCTCTTCTGTAGTAAGCAAAACACAGGAGCCTCGTGAGATGAGATGATGTCAGTCGATGGTGCTCCAAGCTGTCACGAAGTCTTCTACCTGTTACTTGGGCGACAGAAAACCCAGGGTCCGCGGGGGGGTGGTGAGTAAAACTCAACAGGTAATAGAAAACATGTATATATGTAATATCACATGTATTTCGACAACATAATCTAGATGTACAACAGGTATATCGGCATAGTATATAAATACAAGTATATACCGTCTAACTGAAATGAATAACATAAAATGCAGACATACCTGAAGTCTGCTACGCTACTCTGATCCAACCTGAACATATATCCAACATATATATAACAGGAAGAGTAATACCAACACATAATCTACTTATGCTACAGGCCAAGGTATCTATGGTCTATCCAACCCATACCAATATCCGACACAACTGTATAACATATGCAAGAAATATGCATAAATATGATGTACAATCAAATGCAGCAAACATAATCAATCAAATGCAACATCACAATAAGCATATATATATAGACTGTATCTATATATGTATACTAATCACAATCATCCATATATATATATACATGCATATATGTATATATATGGCAATATGCAAAAATGCCATCAGTCGGCAATGCATCATGCATGGTCATGTCAGCTCACCCTAAAACTACCACGACCCCAGTGTGGCCTCGGCGGCTCGAGCATGACAACTGTCCCAACTCAACACCAACCACTACTCTCGAGTGGCCGAGTGGACAGTATGATCGAGTAGCATATAAGCGTAAAGAGCAAGCTACACGATGGGGGTCCCTGCTGTTGGCCACTCCGACAGTCACTACCCATGAGTGGTCGAGTGTCACACACGCAGGACTACGGCACGCAAATCCAACTACCACCGTCTATAGTGGTAGAGTGCGGCACCACAATGCTCTGCCCTCACACGGGTGACTCCTCCTATGAGTAACCGTGGAGGCAGGATGACTGGCGACACTCTCAACCACAAGGGAGACCTCGTCGCCAGCGTGCATGCAAATGCATGAATGCAATGTCTCACATACCGACATCCACCATAGACTCTCTATTCTACAGAGAATCATACTAACCATATCAACGCACTCTCTATCCTGCAGAGAGTCGTACTCAACTGATCATAATACTCTCTATCCTGTAGAGAGTCATACCAATCTAATCGACGCACTCTCTATCCTGTAGAGAGTCCTACTCAACTGATAGACACACTCTCTATCCTGTAGAGAGTCGTACTCATCTGATTATAATAAGCTAGGACCACCGGTCCGTAGCGATACCCTAAGTATCATTCCTCTGACCATTTACACAATACATGTTCGGTGGTAACATACAACCTAAGGGTACTAGAACTAACCCTAGGTTAAAGACATTATCTACCTACGGATGACCTTTTTGCTCAATGTACAATCAGGTTGTCATCCGGACTTTACTATTTGCACTTAACTGAAACAAATTCTAAGTTACTTGCATCACCTATATGTATAACTCCTAATCATGATAAAATAAACATGATATCAACAATGGAGTTAATAGCCAATGGTAAAGGATCAAGCATACGATAAAAAGAACAGGGTCAAGATAATATGAACACCTAATATGCTCATATCTATGACTAAATCTGAATGCAATATATCTACCCGAACCAGGTAGGAAATTACCCACACGCTATAAATACTCGTAGCAATGAAGTCCTCACGGCCGCGGACCTGTCTCGTATCCACGTCCTGCAAATAACATCAATTACATTTTAGTGCAAGCAGACGACAATATATAAATTCTCTATTCTATTGTTTCTATATTCGCGTCCCTTTATCGAATACGAATTAGAAACCCCCCACTTGTACATTTAACACCATATCCACTTAACAAAATCAATCTCATGAAGATTTAATCTTTTTATACTTAATTTGATGTAACAGGATCACCAACAAATTAAGTATAAATCTAACCCTTATTCACACCGATACACATCTCTATTTGTAGCCCAAACAAAGCTACTGCTTCACAGCCGGTTAAACACCCAAACAAACCCCACAACCGACTAACCTCCACTCAGCCTACTCCATTCCTCCGATCACTCACGGTTGTACGATAATAGAACCTCAAACAGCAATAATCACTAATGAACATGTGATAAACTAAGCTTACCAACAGTTGAAACTTTCCCCCAATTGCTCCGTTTGCCCGATCAGTTCCTTGCTGCCCTAATTTCGACAGAGGTCGCGAATCAACTTCCAACCGCCTGCTACAACCACAATCACAGCCACAAAGTTCCACCAATTTAGATACCTAACTATTTAACCACTTCGTTCAACACATCACCCATCGGTTCCTCCCCACACACTAACAAAATTAACAATCAACAACAGTCGGACAGAAGCTAAATCACGCTTACTTGCTGTTGTAATTCCCACCGGCAGTCAATCGCCAACACCGGCAGACACCCTTCCCAAACTCTAATCGGCCGGAAATAACCACTTGCTCCGGCTGCGATGGTTGACCGTGAAAGCCCCTTCCTTCGACGCTCTGCTCACTGCTGCCTCCTAGCTGTTGCCACAGTCGCCCCTTGCCGGTGGCTTGATCCCCTGCTCGCTATTTGGGATCTGGCCGGAGTCGCCAAAAGGGAAAGGAAGAGACGACGACGCTCTCTGAGCGGCGGAGCATCTTGGGCGGTGGCGAGCGCGAGCTCGGGAAGAAGGCAGCTTGTTGCGGCGGCCCGTCGAAGAAGAAGAGAGGTCATGCGACGAGCGTGAGAAAGTCGCGACTGCTGGTCGACGCGGGCGACGACGCGTTGTGGCGTGGCGACGAAGAACGGTGGAAGAGGAAGAGAGATCGACTGGATCGGGATCGAGAGGGGAAGAAAAGAATCGCGAGATTGGGGAAAGTCGCGGCGGCTGGAAACGCTTAAGAAATCCAACCGGTGCGGAGGAGAAAATAGCGTTAAACAAATGGGGTTAAACGGGTTTGGAAAAACGAATCCGGTTTAACCTATAAGCATTAAACCCAATCCAAAATCCCTTCATAAATATATAACCCAAATAGACTTCCCAAAGCCTATTAAATCTTTCTCCAAAAATACCCTAGAAATTTCCATTTAAGTCTAGGAAATTTCTAAAAAAAATCTGGAAAATGTCATAGGATATTTTCCTAATTTAACAATCATTATTTTATTATAAATTTTTTTTTTCCGGTATTTTACATATAGCGTCCTTAATAACAACAGTGACGGTTATATGTACCGTTGTTAATAATAATAACGACAGATATATGTATTATCATTAGTAATTTAATATCATTTAATTTTTAACAATAATTTAATATACCATCATTAATGGCAACAACGATGGTTGTTATATATATGTTATTTTGTCATTATTACCTATACACAATTTACAATATATATTAATGAATACTAATAAAAATCAAAACACCATACATATTAAAATATCATCCAATAGTTTACAATGAGTGTATGCATATAATTAAACTTATAAAATTAACATCCAATTAATCGAAAGAAAATATTTCTCTAAAGTTTTCGTATGTAAAATATTGACATTCTCAAAAGCTCCAAAAAATTTATTTCACTGTAAATCTTCAATACCTATAATAAATAGATAAAAAAAAATGAGTATCACAATAAAATATTTAAAAGAATTTAGAAATCATGATATATAAAATATTAAATCAACGAGAGAGATAATAATAAGAACAAGAGATGAATAGTAAATATTAAATAATATTTAACACCTTATCAGTACTATAACTTTTCAATATTATAATAATAGATAGTTTACTATTATAACAATATACTATCAACATTTCAATAGCTTTCTAACATTACAAAAATAACTATTTTGACATTATATATAACAATATATTATCAATATATTTTGACCTTATCAGTCTAACAAGATAGCAACATATTAAATAACATTACAACAAAATAAGAAAAAAGTTTTAGGAAATACCAGTCAATCACCAAGATGAGTCTTCATTCTATTGTTCCTCACTAATAGCTTGTGTGCCTATGAAGCATTACAACTCAAAATGAATAAAACTACTCATTCTCATTATCAAATAATAGACAAGAAATAATTAAAGTTTTAAAGTAATAAATTCAACTTTCAATAGTATCTGAAGTCGATGTAGTCACTTGTACATTAGACAGTAAATTCTTCAACATCAACTTCTTAAAAGTTTTAAATTCAGATTCTATATTATTCATTTTCTCACATAGTATGACATTCTCGTGATGAAGTTCTTGCTTTGAAGCAACATGTCCTCTCACATCTTTCGATCTCACTCCTCTTCCATGGCCAAAAACATTGTCACGCCCCGAAAGGGGGTACTTTCTGACGAAAATCAGATAGCACCTCCCCTGTACTGCGGACAATTGAAATATGAATACAAGGCCCATACGACCCACTATACTTTGGCCAACATGGCCGAAACATAAAACACACCATACAAAGAACATATGGGCCTCAGGCCAACAACCAAGGTAAATAAGAAGCATACGACCTCTAGACTTACCCCTTCTACCATCTGAGCAGGAATACACAACCAAAATAAATCGAATAAAAGTCTATAAGGACATATCAAGTACCACCAAAATATCCACTAGTATAAAATACTACAAGTTGTTTAAAACATAGAGTACAAATGATAAAAATACGAAAAACCGAAATCGAACTATCGGAGTCGTCATATCAGGGGATTAACAACTGGACCCTCCGGAAGACTTCATCCTGAAATAAAATAGATATCAACGGGGTGAGTAAAACTCAGCGGGTATCAAGTAGACATGCATAGTAAGATATATCTAGCAATAATAATCATGTCAGTACAGTCTCCTGATCAATAATAGGAAATGCAAGAAAGAAATGCGGAGAGATTGTACTTACCTGAATCTCCTATCCTGACATAGGAGTGTAAGCCATACTGACAGAAGTAAGGTCGTCAGACCAAATACATGATGTATTCTGTATGCATGTCAATCATATGCAACAACTAAGGCAGCAACCAAAATGCAGCAAACACAAACAAATGCAATTCATGCAATATGCATGCAATGCAAATGACATGGTCACCCCTGACACCAGTCAGTCGCCTCACATGCGATGGTGAGACCGAGTGGGTAGGGCTATGACAACTGTGCACTCTACCATCACTGCTCCTGAGTGACCGAGTGGACAGAATGCTGTTGGAGTACACCTATCCTCTTACCCCAAACAAAGTGGGGGAGCAAAACTCTCATCTCCCAGTGTCATAGACTAGAGGAGGGATCCCTGCCCGCTACCATGCTGCATTATCACTACCCATGATCGGACCAGCGGAGCCTGACAGAGCTACTGCACACACCCTCTTAATGTACCACTAACCCATGAGTGACTGTGTGTGCAGACCATGTAACTGGCGGCGGGCTCAACTACTAAGGAACCGCTGTCCCCCAGCATGCAATCATGCAAGATGGTGCATGACACTAAAGCATATAACACCAACCAATATACGTCTCCAAATAATATGTACAAAAACAAATGAGTACATATCCATGACCCAGATATACAGAGAAAGTATATCTAAAAGATAGTCAAGTGTATGTCAAAACTCCTTGTTGGTGCAATCGGCCCAGGTCACGATTGACCAGGACTCGAGTTGGGCTCGAGTGATGTTTTGATGTGTTTTGATGTTTCGACAAAAACATATGACAATATAATTGTCATGGAAAGTCCAAGTCGGACACTTGGCAATGTAAAGTCCAACATGGGTTGGCAAGGAAAGTCCAAGCATGGTCTTGGCATGGAAAGTCCAACATGGGTTGGCAAGGGAAAGTCCAAGCTTGAGTCTTGGCATTTGAGAAGTCCAAGCGGGAGTCTTGGCAGCATAAGTCCAATGGTTGGCGGCGTAAAGTCCAAGCGGAGTCTTGGCGACGTAAGTCCAATATGCCTTGGCGGTGTAGACACCGTTAGCATGACATAGCCGACGGAAGCACCTGAAGGCTAGCGCGATGGATGAACAAGTCATGGATGACTTGGAGGGATCCGAGAGGCGTGAGGCTGATGGAGGTGACTAGAAGGCTTAGGTCTAGGCTAAGGGTGGTCTAGCAAGTATGGGGGAACCATACTTGAGTTAAAACCTCATGTTTGAGGTGTGCCGGTCAGTGCCATGTGGCGATCATCGGACCGAATCAACTAGGGTTTATCATGCGGGTTATGGCCTAGCGATCGATGCCATAGGTTGGCGGTCGATCGATGAGCTCAGGATCGATAGTATGATCGACGTGGTGCTCGAGAATTCGACCACGATCGGAGTCGAGACTCATGGTCGAGTGAGGACTCCGTCCATCACGATCGATGGTCATCGGTCGATCGATAGTTCCGCGGACTTATCCAACGTGGAACTAGCCGTTGTCTCACGACAACAGTGGCATCAGTCGACTGATGGTCTTGATCAGTCGACTCATAGACTTTTTCCAGCACAGGTTGAAGCTATATATGGAGCTCGTGATGGAGGAAAAAGTAATCGGTTCTTGAGGGCTATTGGGGCGATTTGTTGGTGCAAATCAGGTCTCCAAGTGCAACCAAGCAACCAAGCATTCAAACAATCAAAACAAGTGTTGTAAAGTCTTTTCTTTACTTGTATTTCATATTTACATTGTATATTGCTTGTATTTCGTTCTTACTATTGTAAGATCTATTGTAAGGGGTTTCTCCGCCTCCGACTTGTGTCGAGAAGGAGTGTTTATCATTAGTGAGTGCGTGTGCATCACTAGGGCTCTTTAGAGCTCGATCCGTGGAGTAGGAACCGTGCGGTTCCGAACCACGTTATATCATTGTGTTAGCTTGTTGTCTATTTCGTTATCGCTTTTATTATTTCTACTTCCGCTGCGCACTAACGAAATTGTAGACACAAACGCGAGCGAATTTCATCTACACTATTCACCCCCCCTCTAGCCATTCCAACGATTCCTAACACTCCTAAAATAAGTACACATGGCAAGTCTCAAGATAATATAGACTAAGATGTGTAACAGATAACATCGAAAGACAACAATGCATGCAATAGGTATGGAACAGTGACATACAAGGGCAGATAAGACATAAAAATTACTGTGAGCTATAGCCAACTACGCATATCAACATGACATTATCTAAAAAATAAGTTAAAATGTCCACCTGCTATGAAGAATATCAACTGTGTTTATGCCCGTAGACTTGTCTCGTGACCGAAACCTGTATATTGCAAATATAATCAGATTATATTGCCAACTCTAGTATCAAGATCAAAACTTAATGGATTAAGCTATCCACTTAACCGAATACTCACAGCCACCCCAGCTTGTTCTATTCATCGGAACAACCCGAACGAGTCCTCTCCAACTCACACCTACACTAATACACAACTCTATTTGTAGCCCAAAACAGAGCTACTACTTCACAGTTTAGATGATCTTACCAAGGGATCTATCCCCCAACACTGCAGCCATCGATTTTTGATAGAAATCAATGTATACATCCCCTTTACAACTCTTCACAGCGATCACCACTCACACACTCACCTTCACAACCTCCACAACCGAACAACTCCACTCAATCACGACAATAGGAATTCAGCAATCAACAACATATAAAAAGGTGATAATTTAAGCTTACCAACGGTTGGAACTTCACCGACAGTAACCCCCCTAAATCCACCCTGTTCGTCGAAAAAACACTGCCCAAACAAAATCCCTGTTCATCGAAGCAAATGACGTTCACGAACTCTGCCCAACGAGAACCCACGCTCAACCACAGAAATTCATAGCTAGATATAGTTTTCTTCCAAGTTCAAGGAGAGGATTTTTAGCTTACCTAGCTTCCACGAGAATTCCCTGTCCCAAACGAGCACCCAACCAAAAATCACGCCCTAGGTCAGAACAAGGTGCAACCGCTGCCGACGCCACCTCCCCGCCGCGCATGCTCACCGTCGACCCGTCCGTGGCCTCCGTCAAGGTCGATCGCTGCCGCTTGCTGCGAGGAAGGAGAGCGAGAGGGAGAGGTCGGCTATGGCGAGAATAGGGCGCAAGAGATGAGTCGCGAGGAAGGAAGATCGCAAGGAGGAAGAACTCACGTGCGGCGGCCTGTGGGAGTAGAAGAGGCACCGATGACGCTCTGGGTGGCATCGCAAGAAGAGGCAGCGGTGCGTGGATGGGCATCACGAGAAAACGAAGGAAGGAAAGGAAATTCGGCTGCGCGTGCGTGTGAGAAGGTAATGGGGGAAATAGGAATAGTAAACCTAGGTTTATAACTTAGGTTAATTAAACCTATTAAATAATCTAAACATGCCCATTAAAAGTCTATTTTTCTTATCCCCGTAAATCTTTCGTACAAGCCCCGTTTAATTCCAGAAAAATTCTGAAAAAATTTCTAAAATTCTCCAAAATCCCGAAAATAATTCCTAAGATTATTTTTCCTAAATTGTGGTCATTTATTTTAGTATTTTAAATTTCCGTATTTAACATTCTCCCTCATTAATAAAAATTTGGTTCCCAAATTTCCCACTCATGTATGAGTACTAGATGTCACAACAACTATCTCAGGAATCTGGAGACAAGTCACACCTTAAGTAACTAAGTGGGGTTACTGATATAGAGCTCTGACACCTGCTTCCAACAACCCTTCCAAAGTATGAATAGTATCTTCATATCGACCACCTATCAAAAAGTACATAACTGTACCAGAGTGGAGCTCTATATCCGTGACCTGTTGAAGACTTTGCCAGAATCGCAAGGTAAATCCTAAATCACTATCACATACGATACTCAAAGATACTCCACGAACTGGAAATCTTCACAGTATAAACCTATCCAGCGATCCAACAAACTCATCTTATGGATCAGAAGAAAATGAGCGGACTTGGCTAATCGATCACCGATTACCCGAAATCGCATCAAGTCCTTTCCGAATTCTAAATAATCTCCCAACACTATCCATCATACTAGGCTATCACATCCATCTCGGTACAGAACCTTGCTGATTACTAGTATTCCACCTTTACTAGTTGACACACTGAACACCAGACTACGAAATCAACTATGTTCCGCATGTCGTTCCACCACGGAGCACGTTTCAATACTTACTATTTCCCGGATACAATCCGAATACATCTGCAACATATACAACCTATCGCAATCTACTAGCAATACTTATCAAAATATCGTGACAAAGCCTCGTGACTCTCAAGGTAATACAAAAGGCACTATCTGTGGGCAACGACATGCTACCACGACCGGAACTCGTGGGCAGATAGTCAATATACAGAGCACTGTCTATGCGCAACCACATGCTACCACGAACGGGACTCGTGGGTAGACAGAGTATATAACTATCTAGCTATGGACTGCATGCAACCACATGCTACCACGGCTGGGTCTCGTGGCCAGTCAAGATGTCAGGTAGCTATCTAGCTACAGACGACATACGAATTCCACTATCACTAACTCCGAACGGGTAGAACAAGAGTATAACTCTATGGTAGATTCTCTCTATCATCACAATAGGGATCTATCTGCTGTCCTAAATCAAAAGTAACTCTTCCTAAATTTGAATGCAACTATGTAACCCACTATTCTCCTCGAAGACGGAGAAATATTTTCTCACAAGAGAAATCTACTGTCTAAAATCCACTCTATCGCACAAAACGGGAGGTGACTGGGAGACTATAATGACCAATCTCCCTAGTTGCAACTATCCGTGTTCTAACAACTCTATGCAGCTACCCAATAGCTAGCCAAAACCCCATGAGCATTCATACTCCTCACCTCTACAAAACAACATAATAACTACTAAGTCCACGTCATATATTTGACAGTTTATCTCGCAGTTCTTTAACTATCATAAGCTTAGGATACGTCTTATTCAATAGCATCGGAATCGCTCTGATCCCCGAAATGATGCATCCATGTACACTACCCTTCCATCCACACCAGAATGATTAATCAACACTGGCATAAAAGTCAACCATCGTCTGAGCCCTGAAACTAGTTTCACAAGCTTCAGACCAAGTAAATTCCATCACCTTCCTGGTCCAACCCGTCAGCGATGTAGTATCGCTAGAGCATCCTATCCATATCTATGTTAATAATCAAATCAATACAAGGAAACCACCATCTACAGTGGCCAAGTGTGCAACTCCAACTACCACCATCAACAGTGGCCAAGTTACGCAACTCCAACAACCATAATTGATCCAATCGTGTCCAGAATACATGACTTCCCAAATCCCTGGACGACTAAGTCGTCAATAAGTCTAACAAGATAATCAAAAGCTCATACAATTCATACCAAGTATGAAATTATCGTCGCTACACACCTGTATTCTCTTTACTCTAGGCTGATGATATATCAATTATCACAATGACAATGATAATTGTATGACACTATGTCACTATAATATCAACACACTAGTCATAAATCAATCCTAAAGTATACACAGGTGTCCTATAGCTGATCTAAATAGATCCTCTATCCATAATGAAGGATATTCATTTCCTTCTACAACTACCGCATTCTATCATCGATAATCGATGCATAATTTCAAAGGTTCATCTCTCTTTTAACAAAGAGTTACGGATCTTCTCAAGAAATATTGGGACAGATAAATATCTCATCCAACACCTCCTATAATCGGAACTTAGGTTCTTCCAATTCCCACAGTATTAAGCAACACTGTTATCAACAAAATTATCTCTTGGTAAAATCGTCATTCTAACAAATACCTCTCGGGCATCATCAACCTTGCCAACTTTGAAAAACCGATCGATGACGGTATCAAAGCAACTCGATTTGGCTCACAGCCAATTAAATGACATTGCCTTTAGTACATCACGAGCTTCAACGACTTTGTGTGCTTTACACCAGCCCTCAGCCAACACACCATAAGTAAAAATATTTAGCTCGTAAAATATCATTACCTCATTACCAATAAAATTGTCACCCGATATGAGGTCTTCAATATCGACACTATTTCCGCAATCATTCCGATTGCCTACTCCACTTGCCTCTGCAGCGGCAAGCCTAGGAGTTCATCCGAAAATACATCTGAATGCTCTCGGATTATACACACATTCGAAAGACATATCATACCATAATCTCAACAATTTAACCATCTGTAAGGTTATGTCTACCGTAAAGGTATGTCTACCGTAAAGGTATGTCTATCAAAGTCTAAGGGCATCCCTTGACTCCTTAATTATTGGTCAACATCTCACTCGACGGTAGAGATACCACTGACCCACAAGTCGATGTATAGTAACCCTTCTAATCCGAACTAAGAATGTTCTAGTCAAAGATACCTGTAAACTATAAGTATCTCTTAATATATTAACCCAGAGGGTAAACTAAAGTAATACCCTGAACGATCAACTATCTGTCGATCCAATCCAAAGGCTCCATGCAGGTCTTGACCTTTCCCCGAAGAGAACGGAATCAGATCCAATAGTCCACGGCAAAGCGGTCACATTTCTACGACGCATGACCCGGGGATTTTCCTGGATTGTCTGATCCCATCATTTGGAGACTTCTGATTCTAATAATTTGACCTGCTATATCTGTTTATCGGTCTCTAACTCTTAAACACTTGTACGAAGTCATTTCTAAACTCATGACTCGATCCAATGTCTTCCGGCATGATCTATTAGAAGATCCAAACATCCTAATCCACCTGTAAGCCAATAAACCATGGGTGGCTTAAATCATCCATTTACATTCTTGAGTTTTTAGGTGGTCGTAACCTCTGCAAGCCTCACGACTCTGCACGATACACCATTACCAAATGATCACCCTATTTGAAACTCCAAAATTTCCTGACAATGAGTCAAAGGAATACACGGGGAAAATATCCTCTCACAACATCACTACACTGTGACCTAGTGATGTACTATACCCCGAAGATTATTTCTTTGCATCTTCCACCAAGTACCGGCTTAATCCCGATAATGGTATGCAACTAACTTCACTTTCTCTGTATAACATGAGATAAGTACTCAAAAGTACATCCTAAGTTATACAACCCAACACGAACAACTCAGGGATCAAAATCCCTATGAAACACCGTAACCTAACCCTCTGCTATCTGCATCAACAATAGTCTACACGTCTTGTCCATTACCCCACAGGTAATGAGATGACTAGCATAATTAGTGAAAATCCCTAAGACTATAGTCTTTGATTTTCACAAGAAATGTGACGACTTGATCCCTGCTTTCCGACTCAGTATCAGTCGACTCTCAAAGGAAATTCACCTTTTTGACACAGGTTCAAGACTCACAGACTGAACAGGTCATTCACGTGGTCAACTCAAACCATGATTATGAATAGTAACCAACACACTACATGTTATTTCCTATTATAAACACTAAAGGCAACTTTGACTGATCGCCTTGGTGGGCGACCCCTACTACGAGTCTGCACAGGTGTCATAACTCTGTAGACCTTTTTGGCAACTCCATCGCCAGAGATCTCAATGTCCTCTTGCGTGGCTGCCCTGCACCACGTCTCGGTGCAGGAGCACGACCACCTCGTTTCATATCTGCTAAATTATTACTCAAGTATCACTATAGATAGAAAATAAAAATTTCACCTGTTAGCCATCTGGAGATGTCTTGTCATTGCTAAGTCCCCAATATGATCTTGTCGATATATGACTCCAAAATATCTGAAACACCAAATTGACGGAAATCCATAAAAATCTAAAAATGCACAAGTTGACCTGCCAAATGTGGCGAAATCCGAAAACCCAAAAAAACCCTTAGGAACTCGAAAATCTGGCACTGATACCAAATAAATTGTCACACCCCGAAAGGGGGTACTTGTCTGACGAAAATCGGACAACACCTCCCATATACTGCAGATAATTGAAACCTGAATACACAGCCCACACGGCCCACACGACCCACTATACTTCGGCCAACATGGCCGAAACATAAAACACACCATACAAAGAATATATGGGCCTCAAGCCAACAACCAAGGTAATTAAGAAGCATACGACCTCTAGACTTACCCCTTCTGCCATCTGAGCAGGAATACACAACCAAAACAAATCGAATAAAAGTCCATAAGGACATATCAAGTACCACCAAAACATCCACTAGTATAAAATACTATAAGTTGTTTAAAACATAGAGTACAAATGATAAAAATACAGAAAACCGAAATCGAACTATCGGAGTCGTCAGATCAGGGGACTGGCAACTGGACCCTCCGGAAGGCTTCATCCTGAAATAAAATAGATATCAACGGGGTGAGTAAAACTCAGCGGGTATCAAGTAGACATGCATAGTAAGATATATCTAGCAATAATAATCATGTCAGTACATTCTTTTGATCAATAATAGGAAATGCAAGGAAGAAATGCGGAGAGACTGTACTTACCTGAATCTCCTATCCTGACATAGAAGTGTAAGCCATACTGGCAGAAGTAAGGTTGTCAGACCAAATACATGATGTATTCTGTATGCATGTCAATCATATGCAACAACCAAGGCAACAACCAAAATGCAATCCATGCAATATGCATGCGATGCAAATGACATGGTCACTCCTGACGCCAGTCAGCCGCCTCACACGCGATGGTGAGACCGAGTGGGTAGGACTATGACAACTGTGCACTCTGCCATCACTGCTTCTGAGTGACCGAGTAGACAGGATGTTGTCGGAGTACACCTATCCTCCTATCCCAAACAGAGTGGGGGAGCAAAACTCTCATCTCCCGGTGTCATAGACCAAAGGAGGGATCTCTGTCTGCTACCACGCTGCATCACTGCTACCCATGAGCGGACCAGCGGAGCCTGACAAAACTACTGCACACACCCTCTTGATGTACCACTAATCCATGAGTGGCTGTGTGTGCAGACTATGTAACTGACGGCGGGCTCAACTACTAAGGAACCGTTGTCCCCCCAGCATGCAATCATGCAAGATGGTGCATGACACTAAAGCATGTAATACCAACCAATATAGGTCTCCAAATAATATGTACAAAAATAAATGAGTACATATCCATGACCCAGATATACAGGAAAAGTATATCTAAAAGCTAGTCAAGTGTATGTCACAACTCCTAAAATAAGAACACATGGCAAGTCTCAAGATAATATAGACTAAGATGCATAACAGATAACATCGAAAGACAGCAATGCATGCAACAGGTATGGAACAGTGACATACAAGGGCATATAAGACATAAAAATTACTGTGAGCTATAGCCAACTACGCATATCAACATGACATTATCTAAAAGATAAGTCAAAATACTCATATGCTATGAAGAATATCAATTGTCTTTACGCCCGTGGATCTGTCTCGTGACCGAAACCTGCATATTGCAAATATAATCAGATTATATTGCCAACTCTAGTATCAAGATCAAAACTTAATTGATTAAGCTATCCACTTAACCGAACACTCACATCCACCCCAGCCTGTTCTATTCACTGGAACAACCCAAACGAGTCCTCTCCAACTCACACCTGCACTAATACACAACTCTATTCGTAGCCCAGAACAGAGCTACTACTTCACAGTTTAGATGATCTTACCGAGGGATCTATCCCCCAACACTGCAGCCATCGATTTTCGACAGAAATCAGTGTGTACATCCTCTCTACAACCCTTCACAGCGATCACCACTCACACACTCACCTTCACAACCTCCATAACCGAAAAACTCCACTCAATCATGATAATAGGAATTCAACAATCAACAACATACAAAAAGGTGATAATTTAAGCTTACCAGCGGTTGGAACTTCACCGACAGTAACCCCCCCAAATCCACCCTGTTCGTCGGAAAAACACTGCCCAAACAAAATCCCTGTTCATCGAAGCAAATGGCGTTCACGAACTCTTCCCAATGAGAACCCACACTCAACCACAGAAATTCATAGCTAGATATAGTTTTCTTCCAAGTTCAAGGAGAGGATTTCTAGCTTACCTAGCTTCCAAGAGAATTCCCTGTCCCAAACGAGCACCCAATCGAAAATCATGCCCTAGGTCAGAACAAGGTGCAACCGTCACCGACGCCACCTCCCCACCGCGCATGCTCACCGTCGACGCGTCCGTGGCCTCCGTCAAGGTCGGTCGCTGTCATCTGCCGCGAGGAAGGAGAGCGAGAGGGAGAGGTCGGCTCCGGCGAGAACAGGGCGCAAGAGATGAGTCGCGAGGAAGGAAGATCGCAAGGAGGAAGAACTCACGTGCGGCGGCCTGTGGGAGCAGAAGAGGCACCGACGACGTTGTGGGTGGCGTCGCGAGAAGAGGCGGCGGTGCGTGGATGGGCATCGCGAGAAAATGAAAGAAGGAAAGGAAATTCGGCTGCGCGTGCGCGTGAGAAGGTAATGGGGGAAATAGGAATAGTAAACCTAGGTTTATAATTTAGGTTAATTAAACCTATTAAATAATCTAAACATCCCCATTAAAAGCATGTTTTTCTTATCCCCATAAATCTTTCGTACAAGCCTTGTTTAATTCCAGAAAAAATTCTGGAAAATTTTCTAAAATTCTCCAAAATCCCAAAAATAATTCCTAGAATTATTTTTCCTAAATTGTGGTCATTTAATTTAGTATTTTAAATTTTCGTATTTAACAAACATAATCATGTTATTGAGGTCCAAAATATTTCTCAACAAGTTGGATACTCGAAGAATCTTCTCACAAATGTCATCCTTCAATAAGTTAAAAGGTTTTGAAATATGAATAAAATATCAGGTAAAAAATGAATTAAAATATTTTATACTCACATATTTTTCCTTTGCATTAAGATCAATAATATGGTCTCCCTTTTTTCGTGTCTCAAAAAATATTGATGCAAAATCTGGAGGTTGACCATCTTTCCCTCCCTATAAATATTAAATAAGACACATTTTTATTCTAAATTAACATCAAAATCCTTATAATATATCTTACCATTTCATATGCCTATTGTAAAGGCTTGCTGCTTGTTCGATGTGACATAGATTTTAAGGATCTATTCTGTGTATTGGTTTTACTCATTTTCTACAATTATATTAATATTAATATAATTTTACAAAAAATAGACATTTAAAATAAAAAAGTAATTTATAACATAAAAAAATGGGATAAGAATAACTTGAAAACTTTCACTTAAAAAATTATTCTATTGCCAACTATTCTCAATCTTGTTTATCCATTCCCTTGGGAATATTTTGTAAACTTCTTAACGTGTTTTGCATGATTTTACAAATTTGGAGTTTATCTTGCATCTCTAATTCTTCCATAATTGTTGCATATGATATAGCTAAATGCCATCATTTTTGAATTTATCTTGAAAAACAATTGATAAGTATTTAATAAGAAGATATTTTATATAACCAAAATGTAAATTTAACTCACTGTAACAGCAATCCATATGTGATTTTTAGCATCTTCATCAATTTTATTCCACACAAAAATCTGAACTAGACATATGTTTCCATCTCTTACAGTTATACTCCAAATGTCTTGTAAAGGTCTGATGATTCAACCCAACTACTCGCTCCATATAAAAATTTATAAGAGGATTCTCTCCTTTTTTCAATTTATACACCATACCACATTTATTTTTACCTCGTGTGTTCAAATTTTGTTGAGTAGATGATTTGTCTAAATATTAAAATAATTAGTTTAGATTTACCATGTACATAATGTGGAATGAAAAAAAAATATAAATTACTTTGTCATACCTTGGCTAGATTCCGTTTGAGTTTGAGAGTCTTCTACGTGGTCGATATGTTCAGGCGCATGTTGCATATCATTGTTCCGTGTGCTCACCGAAGAAGGCTCAAGTTCAGTTGATCCAGAGAAAGAATTTTGTCCAAACAATTCTAAATGTCTTGTGATTTTGTCACGTCCTCGAGCTAAAGAACCTAGTGCTATAAATAGTCTTCTCTTAGTACCCAAAGATGACTTTTGAAAGTCCATGATCCTATAACAAATACATTATTATATTAGTTTCCTTCCATCGGTTTCTTAGCTCAACTTCAAACAATCAAACTCTCTTCTCATGCTGCATCGCAAGTGGAATCTGTTGGAAATTTGACGGCGCTAGAGGGGGGGTGAATAGCGTTGTGACCGTACGAAGATGGAATTCAATCGTGATCGTGTCTACAATTTCATTAGCGCAGCGGAATATAGAAATGAAAGCAATAACGAAATACAACAATCACGAACACAAGTATATAACGTGGTTCAGAACCGAACGGTTCCTACTCCACGGATCGAGCTCTAAAGAGCCCTAGTGATGCACACGCAATCACTAATCAATAATAACTCCTTCTCGGAACAATCCGGAGGCGGAGAAACCTCGTACAAGGATTACACTAAGTAATATACAAGATACAAGCAAATACAAGTAAGAAATACAATGCAAGTAAAGGAAAAACAACTTTACAAGAGCTTTGTATTGCTTGATCTTTGATTGCCTTGAACTAGCTTTGAAGGACTGGAAAGCACCAACTTCCCCCTTCAATTTTGCCCAAGAAAATTGCTTAAAAAACCCTCCTTCCGAGCTGCCTTTATAACCTGCGTCGGGCTGGATTTCTGCCTATCAGTCGACTGCCATAAGTCACCAGTCGACTGATGTCACTGTTGTCGTGAGACAACGGATCGATCCACGCTGGAAAAACTCCAACGGATCTCTTGGCGCCGATCGCCGTATCGACCGTCGATCGGTCTCGGTCGATCCGGCTACATTCGGCTCGACCGCGAACCCGGCGGCCGACCGGCCAATTTATCGACCTGCGAGAATGAGGTTTTAACCCAAGTATGGTGCCCCCATACTTGCTAGACCACCCTTAGCCTAGACCTAAGCCTTCTAGCCACCTCCATCAGCCTCACGCCTCTCGGATCCCTCCAAGTCATCCATGACTTGTTCATCCATCGCGCTAGCCTCCAGGTGCTTCCCTCGGCTATGTCATGCTAACGGTGTCTACACCGCCAAGGCACATTGGACTTACGCCGCCAAGACTCCGCTTGGACTTTACGCTGCCAATATCAATCCCCTTGGACTTCCCAAATGCCAAGACTCAAGCTTGGACTTTCCCTTGCCAACCCATGTTGGACTTTCCATGCCAAGACCCATGCTTGGACTTTCCATTTGCCAAGACTCATGCTTGGACTTCTCATTTGCCAAGACCCATGCTTGGACTTCTCATGCCAAGTACTCAAGACTTGGAATTTCCCAATGCCAGTACCCATGACTTGGACTTTCCATGCGCCAAGTGTCCCACTTGGACTTTTCATGCCAAGTACTCAAGACTTGGACTTTACCAAATGTCAAGTGTCCCACTTGGACTTTCCATGCCAAGTACCCATGACTTGGACTTTACCTTGCCAAGACCCATGCTTGGACTTTCCCATAATCACATGGTCAACCCCAGTCAACCATCAAGGTCTTCCTCGAGTCAAACTCGAGTCCGGTCAAACATGACCCGGGTCGATTGCTCCAACAATCTCCCCAACATATTAACCGACATTAATGTCAAACATCAATGCCAAACCACTTTGTCAAATCCCTTTGTCAAACATCAAAACATCACTCGAGTCAAACTCGAGTCTGGTCAATCGTGACCTGGGCCGATTGCACCAACAATCTCCCCCTTTTTGATGTTTGACAAAAACCAAACAAATCATCTGAGTTAGACCACTAACTCAAATCCCTTACCAGTTATCCCAAATTGGTAAACACTCTCCAAATGTTTTCCCCCAAACATTCTCCCCCTTTTTGACTAACATCAAAAAGGTTTTCTCTCCAAGGAGGTAAATGTCTCATGTCCCAATGAGATCTTACAATCTCCCCCTTGATCCAAAAATAAATACCTAGGATGCTTACCATCTTCCTAGTGATAATTCACATATCACTCAAGAGAGACAATCCTATACTCTCTCCCAATTTCCAAATTGGGTATCAAAAACCCATCAATTTTCCCAATTGATGATACTCTCCCAATAACTTCTCCTCTTCAAGGAGAAAAACACATCCATCATCCCAAGATGGATACCTCCCCCTAAAGGCTTGCTCCCCCTTGACCATTGCACCAACAATGTCCTTGGGAAGCCCCTAAGCCAATAGGACTCTAAACCATCAAAATTAAGGTTCTAAGTTCAAACTTGAACTTTCCATACCCTAAATTTGATACTTTGACCTAACACTTCTCCTAATCCATACCCAATGGATTTTCACCCTTTATAATGCTTCCCAAAGCATATCCTAGGGTTAGAAGTGGTTAGGGACCTTTACCATTGCTGAAAATGGACTAAACAAACCTTGTTAACCCAAAATCAGACCTGGCAATGACTCTCGATGAATCACGATCACATCACATCGATCACCGCCACATAGGGCAGTCGACTGATAACTGAAAATCTCGATTTTCAACTATCAGAAATGAATTTTGAAAATTCATAAATAATTATACGTAATTCAAAAAATCGTGAAAATTCATACGTATAATACTTATGACACACAAAATGGGTGAAAAATATTTGAAAATTATTTTACCCATAAAATAGTGAGTTTGATACAAAACTCAAAACCATTGAAATTTTCAATGTTTTGGCCCTATTTTGTATCAACTCTATCAATGGTGATTGCTATCAAAAGATAGACTTCACCAAGGTTTTTCAAAATGATTTTAAAATATTTTCAAAACCTTATTTTGGATCATATTCCTTGGGCTCTATGTACATGACTTGTACACATGCTCTCCCAATGATACACAATTGAAATTAGATGAGTTTTAGTTCATCTAGATGCAAAAACTATGCACCTTGAACTCAACTCATATCCTAGCATCTCACATGTATCTAAGGTGTATAAATACACATACATGTCAATTGGATGTGAGATGTGGGTTTTGTTCATCCTAATCTAGGGTTTCATGCATTCTCTAAGGCAACCCTACTTGATTCCCTTATAAATGGGACTTCAAGTCATGTCATAGTCCTTAAATCAATTTTAAACAAATTATCTTAAATGCATGAGTGATCATGGCATAATAATAGCAATAATTAAGCATGGCCAATGATCATGATGTCATGGCATAATATGAAATCTAAAAACACATGACATTTAAATCCTTAAACCTAAGCATAATCATGACATATAAAATGATTAGAAATACACATGATGTCATGACATGACATATGGCAAACAAGGCATGACATATAAAATATATAGGTATAGTAATACCCAAATTTTAATATTAATTGTCATTTGATATAATTAGATATATTTTGCCATATTATCATTAATCTCCCTAGTGTGCCAAAAACCCAAAATGACACACTAACACTCTAAACCCTAATTGTGCCAATTTGATCATTTTGTCAAACTTCATAACTAATATTGGCACATCCTAAAAACTTTTAGGATTATAATTCAAATCTATTTCTAAGGTAACCATAACCTTGAAAACATCCTAAAGTGCCACCTTTACCATGATTGAGTTAACTACCCATCCAATCAAGGTTGGCACACCCTAAACCCATCTAGCGTGAATCAATCACACTCTTAGGAACCCAAAACCGATTTGAGCTCCTAGGGTTAATTAGGTATTCCTTAGGGATAACTTCCCTAGATACCTTCCTAATTACCCTCCTAGGCTTGTTAGCCTTGGTCATATGGGTCTTACTTAGGTTGACTCTAGGGGTAACTCCCCTTGCAACCTTCTTAGTGGCCATCCTAGGTTTCCTTGAAACCCTAGCCACTAGGCACACCCTTTGGTCAATTCTAGGGATGACTTCCCTATTGACCTTGGTCTTCCTAGACCTAGTTTGTGTTCCATAATCTAATGGATCACTATGGTAAGTCACCTTGGGCTTAGGTTTGTGACCCAAACCTTGCTTGCCCTTAGTTGACTTTTGACTCTTATGTCCTAAGTGTTGACTTTGAGATTTGGACCCTTGATTTTGACCATTAGACCCTTTAAATTGATTTTGTATCTTACTTAGGGTCTTTTCAAGTTTTTCAAGCCTTGACCTCAAGACTCGATTTTCCTTTTCTAATTGCCCAATTTTAGAATTTTGATTTAAATCTTGGGCATGGGACTTTCTAGGCATATGCCTAGTCCATTTAGGGTTTAGACCTAGGTGCTCTTGCACCTTTCTAATTGTCTCCCTAGGTAAAAATTTTCTAGAGTTATTTGACCTAGGTTTGTCCTTAGATAAGTTGTTTTTAGGGACATTAGTCCCAAATTTCTCCCTATTATCTAAGTGAATATTTTTAGCTCCTAAACAAAATTCCTTACTTCTAGCATGCTCTTTATGATAAATAGCAAGACTATTGAAATTATTCCTAGCATGCTTTTGACTATAAGAATTAGAAAGAGCATTACTAAAATATACCTTAGGGTTAGCCTTAGCTCCCCCTACATGTGATGCTCCTTCTTGCCCCTTCTTCCTCCCCCTAGGGCATTGACTCCGATAATGCCCCTTTGAGTTGCACTTGAAGCATATGATATGCTCCTTGCTCTTGATATTTGGGGAACCGACATCCTTGATCTTTGGCGCCGGTGGAGCTTTTCTTACTCTCTTTGGGCATTTGCTCTTGTAATGCCCACTTTCCCTACACTCAAAGCAAATTATATGTTTTTTATTTAAAACCAAATTGCTTGAGTTACCTAGTTCGGTGGTGGAAGCTTGAACTTGCTCTTCTTCTTGACCAGAAGTAGAAGCTTCTTCTTGACTTTGCTCTTGCTCCGAAGTGGATGGTCTAACTTCCTCCCCCTCAATCCTAGTGGTGGATGTTTTTTCTACTTCTTCCACTTCTTCTATCGATTCGGAGGTTGACTCCCTATCAACTTCCGAATCCTCACTTGCTTGTGAGGATGAGCTCTCTTCCTCCTTTTCCTTTTCTTCTTGAGTTGAGGGAAGCTCTTCATGGAGCTTTGCCACTTGGCTCCAAAGCTCCTTAGCATCTATATAATTTCCTAACATACACAAGATATTGTTAGGTATTAAATCAACCAAAAACTTTATTACCTTGGTGTTTTTCTCGAAGGCTTGGAGTTGATCCTCACTCCATCTCTTCTTCTTGAGGAATCCTCCCTTTGGTCCTATTGGATAGCTAAATCCTTCCATTAATATGGACCACTCCTCAAGGTCCTTCATCATCAAAAAATCTTCAATCCTTCTCTTCCAAGAATTGAAGCCTTCTCGTCCATAGAATGAATAAGGGATCGGTGTGTTGATGTCCCAACCTAATTGATCTTGGACTTCCATCTTTTACCCTCTATCTTCTTGCTCCCGGTTGTTAATCCGTTGAAGAGCAACCTTGCTCTGATACCACTTGTTGGAAATTTGACGGCGCTAGAGGGGGGGTGAATAGCATTGTGACCGTACGAAGATGGAATTCAATCGTGATCGTTTCTACAATTTTGTTAGCGCAGGGGAATATAGAAATGAAAGCAATAACGAAATACAATAATCACGAACACAAGTATATAACGTGGTTCGGAACCGAACGGTTCCTACTCCACGGATCGAGCTCTAAAGAGGCCTAGTGATGCACACGCAATCACTATTCAATAATAACTCCTTCTCGGAACAATCCGGAGGCGGAGAAACCTCGTACAAGGATTACACTAAGTAATACACAAGATACAAGCAAATACAAGTAAGAAATACAATGCAAGTAAAGGAAAAACAACTTTACAAGAGCTTTGGATTGCTTAATCTTTGATTGCCTTGAACTAGCTTTGAAGGACTGGAAAAAACCAACTTCCCCCTTCAATTTTGCCCAAGAAAATCGCTTAAAAAACCCTCCTTCCGAGCTGCCTTTATAACTGCGCTGCCGATTTCGCCTTATCGGGCCGATCGCCATAAGTCACCGATCGATGCCACTATTGTCGTGAGACAACGGATCAATCCACGCTGGAAAAACTCCAACGGATCTCTTGGCGATCGCCGACCCTTGGCGAATCGCCACATAGTCGATCGGGTCACGGCTACGAGCGCTCGCGTCGACATTAATCGGGCAATGATCGCCGACTTGGCAAATGACGCGAGCAATTCCAACTCTAAACTAGCAATAACTCGTCGATCACGCAATGAACCGCCATAATGTCACCGATCGCCAACCTCAAGAATGAGGTTTTAACCCAAGTATGGTGCCCCATACTTGCTAGATCACCCTTTAGCCTAGACTCCAAACCTTCTAGCCACCTCCATCAGCCTCACGCCTCTCGGATCCCTCCAAGTCATCCATGACTTGTTCATCCATCGCGCTAGCCTCCAGGTGCTTCCCTCGGCTATGTCATGCTAACGGTGTCTACACCGCCAAGGCACATTGGACTTACGCCGCCAAGACTCCGCTTGGACTTTACGCTGCCAATATCAATCCCCTTGGACTTCCCAAATGCCAAGACTCAAGCTTGGACTTTCCCTTGCCAACCCATGTTGGACTTTCCATGCCAAGACCCATGCTTGGACTTTCCATTTGCCAAGACTCATGCTTGGACTTCTCATTTGCCAAGACCCATGCTTGGACTTCTCATGCCAAGTACTCAAGACTTGGACTTTCCCAAATGTCAAGTACCCATGACTTGGACTTTCCATGCGCCAAGTGTCCCACTTGGACTTTTCATGCCAAGTACTCAAGACTTGGACTTTACCAAATGTCAAGTGTCCCACTTGGACTTTCCATGTCAAGTACCCATGACTTGGATTTTACCTTGCCAAGACCCATGCTTGGACTTTCCCATAATCACATGGTCAACCCCAGTCAACCATCAAGGTCTTCCTCGAGTCAAACTCGAGTCCGGTCAAACATGACCCAGGTCGATTGCTCCAACAATCTCCCCAACATATTAACCGACATTAATGTCAAACATCAATGCCAAACCACTTTGTCAAATCCCTTTGTCAAACATCAAAACATCACTCGAGTC
Organism: Wurfbainia villosa; assembly: GCA_025175895.1. Taxonomy (NCBI): domain Eukaryota; kingdom Viridiplantae; phylum Streptophyta; class Magnoliopsida; order Zingiberales; family Zingiberaceae; genus Wurfbainia; species Wurfbainia villosa. The sequence continues at coordinate 83,717,726 of CM045988.1, forward strand.
AAACTCGAGTCTGGTCAATCGTGACCTGGACCGATTGCACCAACAGAATCAAATTAAGAAGACCATTCAATTTCTTAAAGATTGTCATTAACTATACCTTTTGAAGATAACTTCTGTTGAAGATTGACACTATTTTATCATTGCTTCAGTATTTTGTCATTCTCAATTCTATTTTTTCTAATAACCTGAACATAGATAATATCTCTGTTCCAACTTGAATAAGATAATGAATAGTCATATTTCTCTTTCGTACAATACATTACCATATATTATTCCCTCTTTTAGCTGTTTTTATACACTTTTATCCAGTAATGCATCAATACTTGGTCAGCTTCCACCCCGTGCAAATACTCGAAGTGGGGTGCTAGCAATCAAATTCTAATGAAACCGACCAAAAATCCTCTGGCTCTTTCTCATGCAAGTATTTATTCTCTTGAAACCAACCAAATACACCACAAACCTATACACAACTTAAGAATTATCTGTGCTACTCACAATGTAATAAAACGAAAAAAATAAATTAAATTAAAATTAAAATAATATAATATAATAATAATATAATTTAAAACGAAATAAATAAAATAAATTTATTTATTTATTAAAAGAAAATTTAGTTATTTATTAGTATTTTAGTTGATAATTTCAGGATAAGATTTTATTAGATTGGACTAAGTCTAATTATTAATAATCATAATTTAAAATAAAATAAATAAAATAAATTTATTTATTTATTAAAAGGAAATTTAGTTATTTATTAGTATTTTAGTTGATAATTTCGGGATAAGATTTTATTAGATTTGACTAAGTCTAATTAGTATTAATCATTACGTTGATTAATTCAATTAAGTATAAGGTTATATAAATTAAAAATTAAGTTAGGGTTTAAGAAGAAAAAAAGCCTAAGTTGGAAAGGGATTTAATCCCGTACTCTCTTTTCCTCTTTCGCCGTCGCCACCAACCCGTGGCCACCTCACCTCTGTTATTGCCAGTCGCGCATCCCACTTCACTTGCAGGCTCCACCGGCCACCTGTCGCCTACCGGCTAGCCTCCCGTCGTGACCTGCCCCAACACAGCGGCTACACCTTCACTGCATCATTGTCTCTCATTCGCCACTGTTAACTCATCGCCATCAGCCCCTGTCGATGCCAGCCTCACATCCAGCTACCTCCGTTGTTGCCCCGCTGCTCATGTGCCTTGTGGCATAGCTGCCAACGGCCAGGGCCACCGCCAACCACCTTCGCCACTGTACCCCTTGCGATTGTCGTTGCCGACACGAGTCCACAACCTCCATCGCGTCACCCCTGGCTCTTCGGAGCCACCCGGATATCATCATTGGCTTCCCAGTCGACCACGAACAGACCTCGACCATCGTCGACATCAACAACGCTGAACTCCATCGTCGGATATAGCAGGTAACAGTGGATTATGGTTATGCATTTGTTTAGATTATGAGTGATAATCATTTTAACTAAACTGGGATTAAAATCCAATTAATTAGTGGATTTAATTTTACTCAAATTTAATATGATTGGGTTAATTAACATTTTGATTTAATCAAATTTGCATTGATTAATCAGATTAATCAGTTTTAGAGTTAGGAGGTAATTGATTAATGGAGTTAAATGAGACTAAGTCCTTAATTAATCTAGATTTAATTAAGTTAATTAGGTTAAATTAAGTTAATTAGTTTGGGATTAATCGGTACATTAATTAATTAGATTAGAATAGTTTATTTGATTAGTTATTAATTAAATTTGGATTGAATCTAATTAGATACTTAATTAAAGTAATCTGTTAATTAATAAATAAATAAATTTGATTAATATAATTAATCTGATTAATTAGCTAGGTTTGGAATTAATATTAATTAATTAATTCAATTGATATAATTCATTATGTTAATTAAATAGGTAGGAGTAATCTGTTAATTAGATTAATTTTTTAATTAGATAATTGAGGTAATTAATTAGGTAAATGGATTGATCAATTGATTTTGTTTAGTTAACATATACGTGGAATTTATCATAAATTGAAATAAGTGAATAATTAGGTAAAGTGTTAATTGAACCAATAAGAAGATACATAGATTGATTAGATAATAAATTTAGAGATTTCTTGAGTTATTAGATAGTTAAATTAATGGTAGATTAATTATAACAGAGTTGGGAGTCGAAGTAACTCTTCGGATTGGAAGATAGCTAGGACACTCAACAACCCGAGGTGGGTGGTTCCTTCTTTGACCTCTTTAGATCTTAGTGCATGATTATTTTGGCTTTGTTATTTACTTAGATTATATTATCTTTTCACTCTATATTCTTTCTAGTATTGTTTTGACCTGTCCCTATGGGGATGGCGCAATGGTAAGACAGGGGGTTGCTTAATTGCAGAATGGGCAGGGGTCGATTCCGAAGAGGGGTCTAAAATCCCCCCTGGCTTCAGATGGCCCCCCCTCTGCCTTGCCACCGTGTCAAGGGACCCTGTCCCCCCCGCGATTTACCCTCCCTCTCGCCGCAGCCCTAGGACGGGTGGCAAGGGGCTGCTAGTTGGACAGATTCCCAACTTTTGCAGAGTAGTATTGTTTTGATCTTATATTTTCTTGACCTTTTTATACTCTATTTGGCTTCTGGACTATTTGATTTTTATTAGTATGTGAATGCTTATGTTATTGTTTAATGGATATTCTTGTTATATGTGTTTATTTATTTATTTACTATTTCGGTTGATACCATGATTGAACTGGTAGAAATAGTATAATTTAGGCTTAACTACCCCAACGTGCTTATTAGTAGATTGATGATTTTTATCAGCCTTGATAGACATTTCATGTTAGATGTGTTGGAACCCTAGGCTTAACCACCCCGACGTGCTTATTGGTAGATTGATTATCTTTATCGCCATTAATAGATATTTCATGCTAGATGTGTTGGATAACCTTAGCCAACCTAGGATAATCGACTGCCCACGAGACCCACTCATGGTAGCATGTTGTTATATGTAGTCGATAACTAGATAGTTATATACTCTGACTGCCCACGAGACTCATTAGTGGTAGCATATTGTTGTGTGCAGTCAATAGCTAGATAGCTATATCATGTCATGGAAGAGGAGGGGGGACCAGCCTCAACCACCACTAGCTAGTGAGGAGATGATCGACTTTGACTTCTTCGACTTTCCCTGGTTACCACCACCTCTAGTTGCTCCTATATACACTTGAGAATCGAGTCTTCAAACTTGAGGAAACCATGATTGAGGGGTTTCATCATATTGGAGAGCATCAACAGGAGATGATGGAGATGATGCGGGTCTTGATGAGCAAACATCCTTCTCCTCCACCAGCTTCAGATTAGATTCTAGATTAGTTAGTATAGTAAAATAGTGTGTAAAACATTATATTCTCTATTAAGAATGTTTTGTTATACGCATCTCTTTTGATTTTGAATGTATTTAGTATAATAGGGTTTTACTTACATTATTTATCTATCCTTAATTTTTTTTTGGAACTAATATAGGAGTTACCTTAGAAATCATGTTCTTATAGATTTAAGGAGTCAATGCATCTCACAACACTTACGTTTAACCTGGTTGTGTACTGAGCTATGTAGATAGACGTGAAATGTTAGGACCTTACTCCTAATTTCAAATGTAGAATTAGTGCATCAACATGAATCATGGAGTATAATCATCAAACTAATCACTTAGGTGATCAACTTCCATCGAGACTTAGTGATAATTTAATATCATTTGAGTCAAAAAGAGAGTTGGACATTTTGTTAAGGATAATTTATTAGATGATTTATTTTAAAATATTCCTTTTCTAAAGTAGAGCTCAAGAATACATGCTTGGATTCATAAATCTGTTTAGTTATTTAATGCATTATCATTGATACTTTTTTGAATACTCGGAATTAACATGTATTGTTTTTATATATATATATGACAAAGGGGGAGAGATATAAAAGTTAAGAAAATTTTGAATTTTGAACTCTTTAATTATTTCTCAACACTCATCAAACAAAAAGGGAGGAGGTAATATTAAAGGGGAGTTTTTTTTTTAAACTCTAACTCTTGTTTACATATTATGATTTCCTTAACTTTAAACAGGGTTGTCATAAATCAAAAAGGGAGAGATTGTTGATGCAGAGGTACTAGATAATTGAAGTTGAGTTTTGATAATGACAAAGAGTTCAAAGTTAAATTACATTGTGATAGTATAAGCTTGCAAGACTTAAACAGGGTGAAAGTTCTAGTAAGTTTGCAGGACCTGATTAGGCAAAGAAAGTCTTAGCATAGATCAAAAATACCATGAGTCTTAGTGGGTTCGCAATATCTGGACATCGGAGAGAGTTGGGATGGTCTTAGGATCGAGGGTTAAGCAGAAAAGTCCAAACATGTCAGAGGACCAAGTGTTTGATAAAGGTAAGCAAGGTAAGGACCTTGTGTGGAGTGATTCTTCTGGACAAGAAGAACTAGTAAGGTCGCATCTTTGGTACGGGGACAACCTTAGGCGTCGGTCCAACTAATAGTTCTGAGGGAATATCGAAATTGAGATCGGATAGTCGAAGACTATCATTACTACTTTTTTGTATGTTGTGCTAATTCTATGTTATGCTAATTCTGTGAAGCAAGAACTTTCTAAGCCAACAAAATGAGTTCAGACAACTAGACTGATTCAAGCGACTGGAACAAGTCCAGGTGCATGGGAATTGATAATCCCCAACCGAATCAAATCCGATCTGGATGAGCTAGAGCCACCTGGAACGGGTCCAGGTGCTTGGGAAAGTCTATAAAAGAAGTTTTGAACATGAGCCTTAGATCATGAATTCCAAGTGCTTGTGTGCATTCAACTCTCATGTTCGACGCTCAACCTTAGTGCTACAGCTACGACTACATAGAGTTTGTCGGTATTGTTTTCAATTTGTATATCGTTTCTTTCTGCATTGACATTTAAGGGTCGGTAAGGTTGTTATCGTTCCTCATCTTTTGTAAAGAAATGAGTCTTTTATCTCCAATGAAAAAGAGACATTTAGTGGACTGTCCATCGATAAACAATTTCAGATCGTGGGTGTCACGCCCCGAGAGTATGCCGTGCCGAAAAACAAACGGACGACATCTCCCCTGTACGTGGCAACATATCGGGTTAATATAAGGCCCGTAGGCCCACAACAACAATATGATATACGCAGATATCATCATATCAAACATAATAAACACAGCGGAAACAATACAAACAGATCAACAAGATACAATGACCCAACTGTGCACTCCGGAGTGACTTGACACAACAAGAAACATAATAGAAGCAACAGCGAAAGCCAAATACATACAATACGTCCGTATATCACAGATACGGAAACAATACAGGTTAAAACCACAAAACGACAATCCATAGTAATACAACAATATGGAAAACATATCCATCCGTCCGGTGTGGGATGGGATCACCAAGGAGTTCAACGTCCAAGAAATCTTCTACTGTTATGCAGGCGGGAAGCCTGTGGTCCGGGGTGGTGAGTATAAACTCAGGGGTAATATATAGAAAGTGCATGAACAACATATAAAGATAGATCTACAAGTATACATGTGAAGATCTACAAGTATACAGCATGAGTCCAATAGACATACAGTCATATCCAAAACTAATAACAAGTAACTACAGTAAAGTCATACTCAATGTATATACTAAACTGATCAACCAAACAGGAAGTAATGTACCAACGTACCCGACGGTCTGCAACACCATAAGCTATATCATCCTGACAGATATACAATAACATAACTCATATAATGTATCAAGTCAATCCCATACCTGACCAATACTCCAACATATGAACAATATATGATCACCTGTAATAACAACCCGGTCCGTACCACACAATGACATGATGCTAATCAAATGCATATAACAGTCTGAATCAACGCATGTATCATGCTCAACACATAGCAGTAAATAAAATGCAAATGGCATGTATCATGATGTACAAGCATGTGCAACAATCATAGCTCAATCAAATGCAGCATCTCACAGGCATATGTAAAACATATATCAAATACATGCATACATATATATCAGCAATGCATATGCATGGTCATCGTCATGACCGCCCAACCACGACCCCAGAGTGGCTGTGGTGGCACGACGAATGACAACTAGCCCGACTCACCGCCACCACTCGAGTGGCCGAGTTAGTAGTATGACCGAGTAGTGTATAAGCGTAAAAGCTAACTACTCCTAGGGTCCTCACTAAGTCACGCTGTCCCTACCCATGAGTAGACAACCGCCGCATACAGGACAACTGCACCTCACACAACCACCGTCTATAGTGGGCGAGTGCTAACACCACTGCAGCCAAGCACAAAGCGCGTCTCCACCTACCACCATCCATAGTGGTCGAGCGCGACATCCAATGCTCGCTCTCAACCTGCTACCACTACCCGAGTGGTCGGGAGGCAGATGATTGGCGACTTGTCTCGATCCACAAGGGAGACCAGCCAACAAAGATGCATGCAATGCAATGTGATGATGCATAGCTCCATACATGTATCCTCGCGACACTCCCCATCCCACGGGGAGTCCTGGTCAACTAAAAGTCAACTATGCAAGGACTACAATCCATAAGACTCTCTCTATCGCATAAAGAGTCATACTCATCTGACAGTCAACCACACTAAGACCTCTAGTCAAGAGTGGCGATATACAATCGACCATCCATATAACCATACACAGGCATACAATCCCTAATGGATATACCATCACACTAGGACTTCTAGTCCCTGGTCACATACGGGCAACCATACAATTATCTATGCACAGACAACTAGATCCATCATAAATGCACCACTAATACGGATATGATATAACAATCGACTCCATAATCCAAACCATCACCTAACCCTAGTGATGTAATACAGTAAACCAATCTGAAGTCACAAAGATAACCCTAACCACATGTACTTACTGAACATCTATCAGCTAATACATAATAGGGTTTATAGTTCCTATCCGTGCTAGATAATCAATGAGTAACAGAGTATATATATCTCAAAGGTCAAGGCAGTACAAGCATATGATTAAATATGAGTGGATCTAAGGTAAACAGGTATATACATACATCCAAGATCATGCACTGGAATTGATCAAAACTACCGGACCAGGTAGATATTACCCACCTGATACGAAGCTCGAATGATCCTCACGGTCGTGAACCTGCTTCGTATCCCAATCCTGCACAATAATACCAAATTATGGTTAAGTACAAGTATCCAACAAACGTAGGAACTAAACACTACATCGTTCCTATACTCGCATCCTTTCCTCACCTACGAGTTATAAGCTCGAGTATCCCAATCCAATACATCATAACCCAACTCATAATAGATCACGACATCCACAGGATCAATTAAGTTAAATAGATCTAAACAACATTCAAAACAGCCTCACTTGATTGCATTAACTCACTGATTACATGATCCGAACCACCATGAATAGAACAGGTAAGGGAAAAATAGGGATTAACCCAATTTACACTTCACAGCTGCATCAACCACCCATCCATCAACAACAACCTCATCAGATCTCATCCTTATCTCAAGCACGATCCACATCTCCAACCTCACCGGATCGATGACAGTAAAACCTCCCCAATTCATCCACCAAATGGATCACAACACATATACAGCAATACCATTACCGCAACCACATTGATCCATCGGAAAAACCTTGAACAGAACAGAAAAGGATACAAAACTTACCGATCCTAGATCTCCACCGGTAGCCCTCCTCCCCTGTTCACCGGAAATTCCTCCCACAGCAGCTACCCGTCACTAACTCTGGCGGTGTTCGGACAGGGAAACTCACCGGATAGAAATTACCAATGGAGATATTGGTGGCAGGTGGGAGCGGCTGATCAAAGAAATCGACACCAACGGTTTGCACAACGTGCTCGCAATGGAGATCAACATCAATGACCTAGCTCCGGATGCCGGCGAGCTCAGGTGGCGACGGCGGCGGCGACACTTCTTGCCGTTGGACGTAAGAATAGTCGGTGAAGAGAAAGCGAAGGAGTTGGCTAGAGATCAGTGGAATTGGGATGGCAAATCGAGCATGGCGGCCGGCCAAGCGGATGCTTAGTTGGAGCTCCTAGCAATGAGTTGGCTAGAGCGGCCGGTACTGGTGGGAAGGCGACGATGATCGCTCACATAGCCAGCGATTGGAAAGGCGAAGCGATCGGGAGGCATCTTTGAACTTCGCGATCGGCGGCGAGACGGAGAGGTCGCGCCATCGATCGGGAAGAAAAACGATAGAGAAGGAAAGGAGGAGAAACGCGACGGATAAATGGGAAATTATCGTTCCAGTTTACATTGCTATTTGCATGCTATTATGTGGATAGGTAACAAGCATAAAGCATGCTCTATCTTAGTTAACTCGATCTCCGTTAGGCTTTAACTTATCTCGTTTGCACTCCTTTTTAATTTAGAAAAATTTCTGAAAATTCTTGAAAATTCCATAAGCTAATTCTCAATTAGCGAGGCTATTATTTTAATTTTTTTTTTTTACCATATTTTACAGTGGGCCTTGGATTAGCAGCCTTACGGCTATGAACCAAGTAAAAAAGGATTTGAATATTGATTTTGTTTTTACATTTCCGTTGTGTACTCTTACGAGTTTTAACGAAAATGATAAAGTAAAGTTTTACGCTATCACCCCCCCCCCTCACCAGTGTATTTTCGATCCTACAAGATAGACATCAAGATATTTTGGGATTGTCTCAAGAAACCTATATCAATAAAGTTTTAGAGAGGTTTAGAATGAAGGATTGTTCACAAGTGTAGTTTCCATTATGAAGGGTGATAAATTCAACCTAAGTTAAAAAAAAATGAGTTTGAAAGGGAACAAATGAAGAACATCCCTTATGTTTCTGCCTTTGGAAGTTTAATGTCTATTTAGGTTTGCAATAGATTTGACATTGCATATGTTGTTGGAATGTTGGGAAGATATCAGAGTAATCCAAGTGTAGACCATTTGAAGACTGTAAAGAAAGTAATGAGTTCCCTTTAGGGGACCAAAAGCTATATGCTTTTGTTCAGACGAGTTGAGAATTTGAAAGTGATTGGCTTTTCTATTTTGGATTATGTTGGCTACATTGATTCATCAAAATCAAATTCAACATATATTTTCATGCTAGCTGGTGGAACTATATCTTAGAGAAGTGTGAAGCATACATTGACTGCTACTTCACTATGAAGGCTAAGTTTATATCTTGTTTTCAGGTTACCTTAAATGGTATAACGTTGAGAAGTTTCATTTCTTAGATTAGAGTCATGGATTCTATTTCTAGGCCATTGAGGATATATTATGATAATTTAGTTGCGATTTTTATGGCTAAAAATAATAAAAGTGATAGTTGAAGCAAGACATCGACATCAAGTACTTAGTGTTGGATCGTAAAAGCGTCACTAGAGGGGGGAGGGGGTGAATAGCGAGCGTAAAACTCTTCATTCGTTCGTTCGTTCGTTCGTTCGTTCGATTAAAACTATGAGTAATGCAACGAAAAAATAAATAAGACAAATTTATTTTTACTTGGTTCACAATCCAGCGGTTGCTACTCTAAGGCCCCGCGATCCTTGACCACGTACGAAGGGAAAATCCACTATAGAGTCTCCTCCTCATTGGAGGTAGGAGACAACGATCACAAAAACGAAAGCTCGAGGATGAGATAATAAATCTACCTCACCTCGTTACGATTAAAATTATGAATACAGTAAATAAAACAACCTAGTTGTTGCCAACGAAGAAGTTGTAAGCTTGGCGTTGCATCGGCATTATGACGACGTTACGGCGTTAGAGCTTTGGCATTGTGGGAGCACGTTGAGAGCAAGATGGATGATCTTTGGGTTCGAGTCCTCCCCTCCTTTTATAGACTTGCGCCTTGGAATAATTCTAAACCAAGATCCTCAACTTGTGGAACTTATCACGAGGTGAAACCTTATCTTATTGCAAAGTGTCGGCATCAAACGTTATCCTTTTTGACCTTGTATATTTGGCTGATTCGTCGCCATCAGTCGACTGATGCCGCAGTCGACTGCCAATGGCCAACAGTCGACTGTCAACCTGGTCACTCCCCTGCAATAAGAGGTTAGCACGGAATATGGTAAATATGACGGTTTCTTACCGTTCGATCTTGACTTAGACCTTGCACTGGAAGTCTTAGTCGGATCACCACCTACGGTCATCCCCGTACAGAGGACACGACCTTACCATCTCTAGTCCTTTATGATCTGTCGTTTTGCTTCCGGTCTTCACCTGGGTTCTTCGACTCCCATGAAGTTCTCCCAGTGTCGTCCGACCACCACGGTTTCTTGACTTGGGATTCTCCGGGTGTCGCTGACCTTCAGCTCAGCTTAATCATTCCTGCACACTTTGTTCAGCTCATGAGATAACGATATGACCTTAACTTTGGGTCTTTGTCATAATCAAAACCTAGGTTCGATTATCTAGTGCCTCTGCACTAACAATCTATGGCAAACTGACACAAAGTTAAGGAAAAATTAAAGCATAAAACAAGTGAAGTAAATGATAAACGTCTTTTTAAAAACTCCCCCTTAACCCTAGGTGAGTTTTGAAAGAAATACTTTAATTTTTTAAAATTAAATTTTGTGTTACTCCCCCTTAACTTTCGCTCTTCTCCCCCTTTTGTCATAAATAAAAAAAATGTGTGGGGGTGTTTATATAAAATAGAGGTTTAAAAACAACATGCATCTAAAATTATTAAGGATAAATCAACTATGAGTCCAAGCATGCGTTTAACATTAGTTAGATAGATTGGTTCGAGGTGTGTCCCTCTGCACCAACAATTTAAAGATTTGTAATATAACTCTTAGGGTTAGTTTACTCTCTCCCTTAGTCAAATATATGAAGTATAAAAGATTTAGGGGGCACTAAACTTTGGCCTAGAGAGTTGTATACTTAGTATTGGCCAATTAAAGTCATGATTATTCGTTAAGTGCAATAGTTGAGAAAAATAAGTAGCATTTTGAAAAAGTTATGTTAAGTGTATTTCAATTATCCTTAACATCTTACCCATTCTATGTGTCTCAGAATGTGTTCACCTTATATGTTTTGTAAGATGATTTTAACTTAATTAAAGTTAGTCAACCTTGGGTTAGATTTGGATTTAACCCTTAGTTCGTCAAGTAAACTTTTCAAGAAATTGGCTTCCAGGTCTTGGTGAGACACAGGGGTCTTCTTTGATCGAAACAATGACCACTTCCTTACACAAAGCCAAATTCAAGAAATTGATTACTTGAGTCACTTAAGAGTCTTCTTGGTCTAACTAGTTTAGGATACGACGAGGTAGCTTCAGCTAGTTCAATTCAGCCAAGTGCACCAAGCTAGATACGCCTTATCTAGCTCGAATACACGAGACGTTATTTCCCTAATGTACTATTATCTCGCCGTGTCCTAATACTATGTTGTCAAAGTTTACTAACTATTTGTCCTATCTAGCCGTTCTAAAAGATAAAATAAAATAATTAATCATGAAATGATTTTGCTAAGGAAGCGGGTATACTATTTTAGTGTTAGCTTCTCCTGGATCATTGAACCAATATGATCTATCTACAAAGTGGACTTGATCCTGGGGAATCCAATACTTATTGGTCCTTATATGCAAGTTTAACAAAATCTTTGGGACCCATGCTTGGACTCGTTGATGACTATGATTTATGATAGACATATAATGCCTATTCGAAGTCCTTGAACTAAATCCGAGTCCGGCTTTGTTGTACACGGCTCTTTGGTTTCCAAGAAGTCGGTTAAAATTCTTAGATCCCAACGTGAATCTTTACAACCTAGCCTCGAGCCCTTGAACTCGTCCTTTCAAAAGAGAATTCTCCTCCTCAAGCTTTTCAACTTGAGTTGAGTTTCCCTCTTGAACTTGACTAGTTGAAGAGGTTAGATTACCCTCTTGCTTAAAGATTTGAACCTCCTCGAGCAACGACTCGACTCTAGACTCGGACTTAGTTAATTTCCTACTTAACATTTTAATTGCATGGTAAAGATTGCCAATTAACGAACGGCTTACATTAATTTTTTCTTTTGATCCGACTTTGAGTCTCTTCTCGAAGTCGTCCTCGGAGTCGGAGTCGAAGTTGGATTCATATTCAACTTTGGACTCGGATTCGGACTCTACCAGTTTCGCCATGAACGCCAAGTCATTATTTTGATCTTCTTCCTCCTCCCACGTTGCTTGAAAAGCTTGCTTGGGTTGCTTGTGTTTTGGCTTCATTTTTGGGCAATATGACTTGTAATGACCCTTCTTGTTGCACCCGCAACATGTGTAGGTTTGTGGGAGTTTCTTGTTCTTCAACTGCTCCATTTCTTTTCAGATTATCTTCCGCACCATGTTTACTATCTCGACCTCTTCTTCCGATTCGGACTCGGATTCGTCCTCGGGTTCGGATCCTTCTTCTTGCTCGGGAGGTGGCTTGCTCTTCCCATTTCTTCTTCGCCCTGCAAGCAAAGCAATACCTCTCTCGGTCCGGACCGCGTTAGTTTGTTTGTGAAGTTCAAATTCAGAGAAAAAATCGTCTAACCTAATTTTTGTTAGATCCTTAGAAACCTTGTAGACATCGACTATGGATGCCCACAAGGTGGTCCTAAGGAATGCGTTTAGTGCATACCTGATTATGTTCCGGTTTTTGACCTTTTGTCCGATTGAATGTAGCCCATTCATGATGTCTTGTATACGAGCATGGAGTTGAGTGGCCGACTCATGTTCCTGCATTTTTAAGTTAAACAATTTATTTAAAAGTAGATCCCTCTTACATACTTTGGTGTCGGCAGTTCCTTCGTGAAGCTCGATGAGCTTGTTCCACAAGTCCTTTGCGCTTATGAACGGGCCGACGCGGTTGAGCTCCTCTTTGGATAGCCCGCATTGTAGGATTTGTGTGTCTTTTGCATCGGCTTTGATTTATCTTTTAGTTGCGTTGGTCCACTTATCGAAGTCCAGGGGTTCGCCTCGATCATTGGTGGGTAGAACAAAATCGGTTTGGATGATTATCCAAGTCTCGACTTGTGTTTTTAGAAAACACTCAATCCAACCTTTCCAGTAACGGAAATCATCTCCGTTAAAGAACGGAGATCGGGTGGTACTATACCCCTCAATGTGGGCCATTAATTATCTTGCAAAATACACAACCAAAAGAAGAGTACAACGACTTCGTCTTGGATTAGTAGTACGGGAGAAGAAAGCCTAAAAAAAATACGAATTGAAAAATACAAAAAAAAGCCAAAAAAGTGCTAGATTGGTGGTTTCACCAAATCGTAGCGCCCCCGCGCTAATACCAATCGTTGGATCGTAAAAGCATCGTTAGAGGGGGGTGAATAGTGAGCGTAAAACTTTTCGTTCGTTCATTCGATTAAAACTATGAGTAATGCAATGGAAAAATAAATAAGACAAATTTATTTTTACTTGGTTCACAACTCAACGGTCGCTACTCCAAGGCCCCACGATCCTTGACCGCGTACGAAGGGGCAATCCACTATAGAGTCTCCTCCTCATTGGAGATAGGAGACAACGATCATAAAAATGAAAGCTCGAGGATGAGACAACAAACCTACCTCACCTCGTTATGATTAAAATCACGAATACAATAAATAAAACAACCTAGCTGCTGCCGACGAAGAAGTTGTAAGCTTGTCGTTGCGTCGACATTATGACGGCATTACGACGTTAGAGCTTTAGCGTTGTGGAAGCACGTTGAGAGCAAGATGGATGCTCTTTGGGTTCGAGTCCTCCCCTCCATTTATAGACTTGCGCCTTGGAATAATTCTAGATCCAGATCCTCAACTTATGGAACTTATCACGAGGTGACACCTTATCTTATCGTGAAGTGACGACGTCAAACGTTATCCTTTTTGACCTTGTATATTTGGCTGATTCGTCGCCATCAGTCGATTGATGTCTTCCATCGGTCGATTGATGTGTAGCAGTCGACTGTCAATGGCCAACAGTTGACTGTCAGCCTAGTCACTCCCCTGTAATAAGAGGTTAGCACGGAATATGATAAATATAACGGTTCTTTACTGTCCGATCTTGACCTAGACCTTCCACTAGAAGTCTTAGTCGGATCGCCGCCTATGATCGTCCCCGTACAGAGGACACGACTTTACTATCTCTCTTAGCACTCATTGATGCGGCTAAGAATATTTGTTTGCTTCCTCCTGATGCAATGACACCCGAAAGGAGCTTTGAGGGTTCTCTCTTAGCCACAACAGTAGAGATGAGAAGACGATGCAAAGGAAGGAAAACCAACACAGGCAATGGAAACTAGAACACAGGATGTAACGTGGTTCGGAATAAGTATTCCTACTCCACGGAGGTGAGCTCTCTCACCGGGGATAATGCCCAAACACTTTCAACTATGAATGCCCTCCTTTACGGAAAGGAAACTTCCCAAGGCGGAGGAGAAAACCTCTTACAATTTAATTCCAATACAAGAAAGAGTGCACGCAACGTAACAGCGGAGGTCGCTGCTCTCCTTCTCCGGCGAAGTAGTGATAGCTCTCCTCCTCCTGCGTCTCCGTTTCTTGATGGTTGGGAAAAGTGCGGATCCCCTTCTTCTGTCCTCTTCTTCCCTTTTATCCTCCTCCTCTGATCCATCGTTACCTCGTGGGTTGTCTCCACCGTACACGTGACCACCACCTCCACCTGGAGAATAATTCTGTTACAGATACGAGGGGCAAAGGCTCCTCGGAATATTATGTGGGGACCTCTCCTTCTATTACATAACATCTCCTCATCTACATTTTAGGAAACTAGGTTAGCCTATCCCCCTCAACCATCCACTTCTGGTGAAACTAACTTAGGTCTATAGCTCACGGATGGTATAGCCTTTGGGCTCATCTGGTCGAACCTATTCTTATCCGTCCCGTCTGCCTCTAGGCTTATCTTGCCGAACCGATTCTTATCCGTCCCGTCTGCTTCTAGGCTTATCTGGCCGAACCGATTCTAGCTTATTTCCCTGCGAAGTATCTCCTTCCGCCTTCGCTTTACCGTATTGATTACCTTCACTAGCTTTCCCGTGCCAATTATTTCAGGCGCTTACGCCCGAACCATTCCTCTCCTTTTTCTCTACTGAATCCGCTAATTGGTTCGGGTAACGCCTCGTCTGTGAGCTTTCCTATCTAGTTCGTAGAGAAGAGGTAACGACAGTATCATTAGTCAACCCCAAAAAATAGTCAAGCGAAGTTATAAGCTTGACTTTCCAACTATATAAAGTTTCTACTCCATCCTTAGCTTATTAATTCAAATATACTCTTCTCTTATAACTCCACGGCATATACTTGAGGCGGCCTAATGGGCCCATGGGCCCCGCTTCTCTTTTCCTCCCCTGTAATCGAACTGTCACAAAAACCCTATATAAACCTCCGCCTTTTTCTTTTAGGTATTACTTAGCGTGCCCAGCAATCCCGTCTCTTCGACTTCTTTCTTCCTGCGGTTTTTATCGGCGGCGTTTCGGCGACCCAACCCTTCCTCTCTTACACGATCCTTTTCCAACCCCCAAGTAAGTAATTTGTCTTGTTCTATACCTATGGCCCCTAAGACCACCCCTTCACCCGCGTGGTACGAACACACCGTAACCCAACTAGACTGTAACCATTATTTCTTTAACTTAAAAGATAGGTTTATCGACCCTTCCTTAAAATGTTGCTTTACGACCAAAATGCATCGACCACACTGCCCTCCTCCTGGTCTAACTTGCTTCTTCTCCGAGCAGTTCCTTAATGGCCTATCTCTACCAGCACCTCCCGTCTATTTAGACATTTTAGACTTTTATGGACTACCCATGAACCAATTTACCCCTAATTCCTTTTGAATTCTGTCGGGGGCCTCTATAGTATTTCAACATCTAAACCTCTCTTTAACCCCTCAAATATTCCACTGTTTCTTTCAACTGAAATCTTCCAAGGTCGGCCTTTTCTATCTATCCAGCCGTCCCGACTGCCAATTCTTATTAAACATGCCTTCTTCCCACAAAGGATGGGAAGAATTATACTTCTTTGTGCAGCTTCCAACCCCTTTACCTTACTCCGATACTTGGAAGATAGAACTTCCCACACTTCCTTCCTTCCGAGAAATGAGGACCCAATGTCCTTTCCCGGAAGTTTGTAGAATATTAGGAGAGTCACATTACTGTTCAGATCACTTGATGAAAACTCCACTTCTGAGTCACTTTGGACTATCCCCCTCCCTTCAACGACCTCAGTGGCTGTAGGTAGGATGACACTTGCCCTTCAATACCACTTTCTCCTTGAATTATTCATCTTTCTCAACAATGCCTTTTGCAGATAACCTAATGCAGGACGCTCTGGTGAAAGGGGAAGAAATTGAGGCTGCCAAGAAGAAGAAGGCCTCCACAAAGAGAGGTAAATCAGTGGCAGCTCCCTCCTCTCCTCGGAAGAAGTTGAGGCTCATTAAGAAGGGAGCCCCGAGTTCATCTGCTCTTCCCTCCTCCTCTTCCGGACGACATGGTTCACAGTCCTTAACCGTCTACGAACCGCGGAGAAAGGATATTACTTTATCTGTCCCAGCTTCATCTCCTCAAGGAGAAGATTCCCCTTCCCATTCTCCTAATTCATCCCCCCGTTCGCATGATTCCCCTCTGCCTTCCCGAACCGAGTCCATCTCTGCTCCTATCCCCTCCGACACCCTTACTTCTCCCGCCCCTCTTCGACGCGTCGGAACAACGCTTCCTTCCGAAGGAGAAGACCTTCCCCTTCCGACCCCCTCAAAGGCTACGTTGGGGTCTTTACTGTAAATCCGCCACCCCTCGGAAGTGAAATTTTTCAACCAATCAGGCGTGCAAGGCCCTTGCGAACAAGTAAGCAAATTACTGGCCGAGGTACCTACTATACCCTTCTCATCTTTATTATGTGTATCTCTGTCTATCAGCATATACTGATGGTGCTTTCTTTCCTTTAGGCCTCAACGCAGCATAGCAAAATGGTAGTTCACCTGGCTCAATTCCAATCCAGCGTAGAGGCACGCCACTTCGCCTCTTTAGCACAGTAGAAATAACTCGTTCAGTAGTTGAACGAAAAAGAAGAGAAAGAATCTGACCTGAAGGGCCAGTGTGAAGATGTCATGACACAATTGGCCCTGGTCCAAAGTGAAAAGGAGGAACTTCAGTGAAGGAATGAAGACCTCAAGCAGCAAGTCTTCCTCCAGTCTAGTGAATTGCAACAGGTGGTTCTCCTCGCCCGTGAGCTAAAAGAGTATAAGGGGCAGCTTGGGGACGCAATCATTAAAGACGCCGATTCTTCGACGGCTATCCAACAACTCCAGCAAGAACGCCAACTGCTTCAACTGGAGCGCCGAGCCTGGGAAGCCACTAGGAAATCTTGCATAGAGAAGTGTCAAAAACTCTCTTCCATGGTAGCAGCTCTTCCTCAAACTCTATCGGCAACGGCTCGGCAACAGTCTGTCCTTCAGAAAGAACACTCCAAAGCCCTTTCAACTTTGGGACAGCAAGCTATAAAAGCAGCCACCGAGAGGGATGCCTTGGCAGCCAAATTACGAAAGCCAAATCTAGGTGGTGATTGAGCTCGACTAACGATCGCCAATCAGTGCAGAACAGAAGCTGATTTAAAAGGACGATATGTCAAGAAGGGGGTGGACCTATTCATACTGGGTTTTGATGGGTCTTCGGCTTTAAATGTCGAACGGGGGTATCCGCCTCCCGACACGAACACGAGCTATTTAAGTCCCGTAGATGCCTTATCCAAGTGTCCCCCCGAACTATTTGAATTGTAACTTCCAACATCCCATACCCTGTAATGACCCTTATTGTTGGATCAATGCGGTTCGCTAGAGGGGGGGGGGGTGAATAGCAAAAGAAAAAACTTTTTCGAATTCGTTTCAAGACAAATATACGCAGCGGAAAGATAAGCAAAACAAAAAGTAAAGGAGACAATAGAAACAAGATATTTACTTGGTTCGTAGCCGAAGGCTACTACTCCAAGGCCCTAGTGGTCCTTGACCACGCACGGAGGGCAAATCACTAAACAAACTCCTCCTCGTTGGAGGTAGGAGTTAATCGATACAAAAAAACTTGAGGTAGAGGGACACTCCCCCTCTCCTCGTTACGATAGAAAAATAGCTTCGAAGAATGTAAATGAGCAACGACACTAAAATTAAAACCGACGTACAAAAATAAAGGAAATGAAACCTAGACGTCGGAGAAGAAGAAGCACGTTGTTGTCGGTAGCTTTGCGGAGACTTTTTGGAAGCTTAGAATTGTTGTTCAAACCCTAGGTTTGGCCCTCCTTTTATAGCCTTTGAGCCCCTTTTCGAGTGGGTCTTCAACCAATCACAAATGGACACCAAACCGCTTTGAGGTGGAGTGATAAGCCTTGACTCCTCGAATCTGATCATTGACCATCGACCGATGGCCATCATCATCGCCGATGGCGATGATCGATTGATGACCTTCCAGCGATCGTGATACACAGCAATGAGTCCTCTCAAGGCGATCGGCCCGATGCTTCGCAAGTTAAAGTTAGCTCAACAAAAACATACTCCGACGGTCTTCGACCATCCGATCTCGACCTAGACCACCTATGAGATGTCTTGGGTCGGATCTACGCTTAAGATCATCCCCGTAAAGAGGATACGACCTCACTTACTCTCGCACACACGAGCTTACCTCGATACTTACGTGTCGCTTTTGCTTCCGGCCTTCCACTCGATTCGTTCGGCTCCCTCCGAAGTAACTCGAGTATCGCCCGACCACCGCGGCTTCCTCCGGGTGTCGCTAGCCTTCAGCCTATCATCTCGATCTCACACACTCGATTCGTGAGAAAACAAAATAGACTTAACTTTTGTGTCTTTGCTATAATCAAAACACAGGTTCGATTTCGGTGTCTCACTGCACCAACAATCTCCCCCTTTTTGATATATGGCAAAAACACACAAAGTTAAGGAAATTAAGTGCATGAAACAGTAAAGACAAGAAGCAAAAGTAGGAGTAGTAAAAATATTTCTCAAGTTCTCTCCTTAGAGGAACCCTCCCCCTTGACCGAGGGTGAGTACTTGAAAAAGACTTTTAGTTCTCCAAACAAAAGTTAAGTTAGGCTTCTTAGAGTCAAAAATAAGTGCAAGTTAAGTAATCAAAAGTTAAGTCAAAAGGTTAATTATTCAAAAGGTTTAACTTTTGATTTCTTAACTTGGGCCTTTAAAGTTTTCAATTCCGAATAGTTGAAACCTAAACCTTACTCCCCCTTAACTTAGGCCAGAATCAAAGTTTTAAGTTAAGTTATCAATTTCAAATACCTTACTCCCCCTTAACTTAGGCCAGAATCAAAGTTTTAAGTTAAGTTATCAATTTCAAAAATTTGAAATTGAACTTTGGCCTTTTCTTGAACCTTAACTTTGGCCTTTTCTCCCCCTTTTGACATAAATCAAGGAAAAAGTGGGGGGGTTTTAAGAAAACCCTAAGTCCAAGCATGATGATTTTAAAAATAGTATGTGAAAATAATTCATCTAAATGTTCAACTCTAGTTTGACTTGATTGAAATGATATTATCAACAAGTCCTGATTAGAGTTGGTTAATATTAGTTGCATATTTATACTCCGAGGTTCATATTGACGCACTTGATCTACATCTTGGAACCTGGAGTAGGGTACTAACATCTCACGCCCATCTACGTGGCTAAGTACACAAACACATTAGTCCTATGTGTTGTGAGATGTACTGGCTCCTTAAATCTATAGGTGCATGTTATCTAAGGTATGTCCTATGCTAGTTCCATCAAAATGAAAAATAAGAAATAGTAGTAAGAAAATATAGTTTGCAAGTTCTTATTCTATTACGCACATGCCCAATTTTCGTCTTAATAGACTAAATTCAGCTTCGGGTAGGGGTTTAGTAAATAGGTCTGCTAGGTTAGATTTCGATTCGACATACTCGAGTTGTATGACTCCGTTGGCCACATGTTCTCGAATGAAATGGTGTTTGACTTCTATATGTTTGGTCCTAGAGTGACATATTGGATTCTTGGTAAGATTAATTGAACTAATGTTATCTACGTGAAGTTTAGTATTCGTAAAGTCTAACTTAAAGTCGCGGAGAGTGTGCTTCATCCAAAGAAGTTGAGTGACACACTCACCCATCGCGATGTATTCGGCTTCGGTGGTAGATAAGGCAACACAATGTTGCTTCCTACTGCACCAACTCACTAGACTCGAGCCGAGTAGTTGACAACAACCACTCGTGCTCTTTCTATCGAGTTTACTACCGGCATAATCCGAATCGGAGTAGCCGATTAGTTCGAACTCGGTAGATCTAGGATACCAAATACCGACATTAAGAGTACCCTTTAGATATCTAAGGATACGCTTAACTAGGGTTAGGTGAGACTCCTTAGCAGTGTTCAAAACTCGGCGCACATACTTATCATCGCAATAGGATGTCGGTCGACATAGCTAAGTATAGAGACTTCCTATTACGCCCTATAGTATTTTAAGTCAATGGACTTACTTTCTAGGTCTTCCTATGTTAACATTAATCGCCATTGGGGTGTTTATTATCTTAGCGCCTTGCATTCCAAATCTTTAATTAACTCCTTAGTGTATTTTTGTTGATATAGGTATATACCATCCTTAGTTTGTTTAATTTGTAGACCTAAAAGAAACTTAACTCGCCTACCAAGTTCATTTCAACTCACTTTCCATGAGTGAAACGAACTCGCTTAGTAAGGCAAAGTTAGAGGTTCCAAAAATTATATCATCTACGTAAATTTGAGCTATGAATATTTCTTTACCTAAGGTTTTTACAAAGAGAGTTGGGTCAACTAAGCCTTGGTTAAACCCTTTGACTTAAGATGGATTGAAAGTCTCTCGTACTCAAGCCTCGAGGAGCTTGTTTAAGTCCATAGAGAGCTTTCTTAAGTTTTAGAACATGGTCGGGTTTATCTAGATTTTCAATCCGGGGTTGGCTAACATAAACTTCTTCTTTAATGTATCCATTTAGGAATGCCGACTTAACATCCATTTGAAACAGCTTAAATCCTCGATGTGCGTGATAAGCTAGCAACATTCGAATGGATTCGAGTCTAGCTATGGGGCATAGGTTTTCTGAATCTAAGCCTTCGAACTTGGCTAAACCCTTTGGCTTACTAACCTAGCCTTGTTTCTAACTACTTCACCTTTATCATCGCTTTATTTCAAACACCCACCTTGTTCCAATTATCGCTTTGTCTTTAGGTGGTGGTACTAATTCCCACACTTCATTCCTAGTAAATTGAGCTAGCTCTTCTTGCATTGCAATAATCCAATCGGGATCAAGAAGAGCTTGTTCAATTGATTTGGGTTCTATCTTTGAAATTAAGGAAATTTGACTAAGGTTCCTATAGGATGCTCTAGTTCAACTCCTAGATTAGGATCTCCTATCACTTGATCGATAGGGTGGTTAGTCCGAGTCCTAGATTGGCTGGGTTTGTGTCACCTAATGCTTGATCAATGGGGTGACTTGGTTGAACACTAGTTTGGTTGGAGTCATCTATCACTTGATCAATAGAGTGACTAGGTTGACTTAGGTTAGATTAACACTCAGACCTGATCTCCTGGATCGCAGTTAGGTCTAGTATGAATCGGCTCGCTAATTGGGGTCCGGGGTTTTGTAGGTTCATGTCCTTCATCAAATACTACATTGATAGTCTCTCGACTCTAAGGGTGTCGTGGTTATATACTCTATAAGCTCTACTTGTAGTCGAGTATCCTAGAAAGATTCCTAATGTGGTTTTGGATGTAAATTTCCTAGGTAATCCTTAGTGTTTAGGATATGTACCTTACACCCAAATACCCTAAAGTACTTGATGTTAGGTATTTTATCGTGATAAATCTCAGACGAGGTCTTAAGGTGCCTCTTTACCATAAGGATCCTATTTTGGACATAGCAAGTCGTCTAACGGCTTCGCCCAAAACCTATCGTAGGTCGATTCGCTCAACATGGTCCTAGCGCTTCTTGTAGAGTTCGGTTTTTCCGCTCCACTAGGCCATTTTGTTGAGGGGTCCTAGGGCAAGAGAATTCATGGTGGTATCCGCTTAGGTTACGTAAGTCGGTGAACCTTGATTTTCGAATTCACCACCATGATCGCTTCTAAGTCTTTTAACCTTAAGGTCTTTTTGATTCTCGATTAATTTGAATAGATTGATTAATTGATCTAGGTATCATTTTTATGTTTGATGAACCTAACCTGTAAACTCGAGTAGTCGCCAATTATGACTAAGCAATATTGACTTATTGAGTGACTTGGCTCCATGTGAATCGAATAGATCCATATGCGGAGCTCAAGTACTTGAGGTTCTGCTCTGGTTAGTTAACTTGTGTTGTGTCCTAGGTTGTTTTCCTTGTTGACAAGCATTACAGATTTTATTAACCAAGTTGTTGAGGTTGGGTAAGCCTCTGACTAAGCCACTCTGACTCATCTTGTGGATGAGTCTTAAAAGAGTGACCGAGTCGTCAGTGCCACAACCATGATTCCTCTTCCGTGGTCATAAGACACTTAGTTGAGGAGTTGGTTAAATTAATCGTATAAATGTTGTTATTTCTAGTTCCTTTAAGAATTGTTTTAGAGAGGTTTTGCTTGGTATTAATTACGCATTCATTTTCTAGAAATATAACCTTATAGTTATTATCACACAATTGGCTTACACTAAGTAAGTTATATTCAAAATTCTCTACAAGTAATACATTTTTAATAACAAAATTCGTGTTAAGCTCGATATCACCTGATCCGATGATTTTGAGCTTGCCGTTATTCCCAAAGGCTACCGATCCTTGTCGTTTGAATCGAAGCTTTGCGAATTTGAGTTGATCCCCGGTCATGTGTCGGGAGCAACCGCTGTCCAACATCCATTGATCCTACACACAAGGTGGTTGGATTGGATGTTAGATTTTTGTTAAGAAAATTGGTTGTAAGTTGTTAACCCTAGGTCATCTAACCGGAGTCTATATGATCAAGCATGTTATACTTATGTGTTTATTTTGAGATGACTTCTAATTAAGTTGATTAAGTGGATTTAGGTTCAAGTAATTTTATGTTAGATTTGGATTTAACCCTAGGCTTGTCAAGTTTACCTTTTCAAGATCATGGCTTCCAGGTCGTGGCGAGACACAGGGGCCTTCTTTTATCGGATCATCGACCACTTCCTTAGACAAAGCCATTTTCAAGAAAATGATGACTTGACTCACCTAAAATCATTTCTTAGTCTAACTGGTTATTTTTGAAAAGAGGCTCCCCGAGGCTCAATCTTTTCAAAGGATTTTAGTTGGTTATTTGAAAAGAGGCTCCCCGAGGCTCAATCTTTTCGAAGAATTTTAGTTGGTTATGTACGTGTTATAAGAGAGTTCACAAGTTTTAAAGCACAAACTTTCTAAGTTAAAACATGCAATTTCTAAGTTAAAGCATAAACTTTCTAAGTTAAAGCACAAACATATTTTGTACTGGCTCCCCCTAGACGGTTGAATCGGTTCGGTCTATCCACATAGTGGATTTGGTCCTTGGGAATCCAGTACGAGTTAGATCCTAGAGTTGAAATCAAAGTGGTCTTAGGGACCCATGCTTGGACACATTTTTTATGTCTACTTACGATCGATATATACGACCTATTAGTCGCGTTTGTGTTAAACCCTAGTCCAGCCTTGTTGTACATGGCCCTTTGAGATCCAAGTAGGAGGTCAAGTCCTTTGGATCCCGAAGTGAACCTTTCCAACGTGTTCCTAAGATCTTCGACTTGACTTTTCAAGAGAGAGTTCTCAACTTTTTCAACCCGAGTTGAGTCCTTCTCTTGAACTCGACTAGTCGAAGAGGTTAGGGAGACCTGGTGTTTGAGGAGTTTAACTTCCTCAACTAGGGTCTCGACCTTGGACTCGGATTTAACTAATTTCCTAGACAAAAACCTAACCGTATTTTGTAAAGTATTAAATAAATTTCGACTTACTTTAAGGGTATCTTTTGAACCGGATGCGTATCCGTGGCTTGACTTGAAGGTAGCTTCGTAGTCCGAGTCATCCTCAGGTTCTGACTCAAGTTCAGGTTCGGTCTCCATGTCGGACTCAATCGATTTCGCCATGAAGACGTGGTCTTCGCCTTCTTGGATGACGCTTCTTCCCATGTCGCTTGAGGGCCTTCTTGTGCTTAGGTGCTTGGTGGTTGAGCTTGGGGCACTCGGACTTGATATGTCCAAACCTGTTCCACTCATAACACCTAATCATAGAACTTTTAGGCTTACCTTGGTTGGGTCGAGTCGTGGTTCGCTTTCGTCCCTTGGCTATCCTTCGAGCTAGGTTCATTAGTTCGGTCAACTCGTCAACTTCTTCTTGGACTCGCCTTCCTCCTCGGTTGGTGGTGGCTTGCTTGCGATTTTCTTCTTCTTTGAACTCGCAAACAAGGCTATACTCCTCTGTTCCGAGTTGGATTGCTCATGTAATTCAAATCCAAAAGAGTTCATCTAACCTAATTTTAGAAAGATCCTTGGAGACCTTATAGGCATCGAACCATGGATGCCCATAAGGTAGTCCTCGGAAAAGAGTTTAGGACATACCTTATAAGGTCGCGATTTTCGACCTTTTGCCCGATTGCATGTAGGTTGTTGACGGGCGTGAGTTGCATCGCGGACTCGTGTTCCTCGCATTTTTAGTGTGTACAATTTATTGAATAACAAATCATGTTTGCAAACCTTAGCTTGATCCGATCCTTCGTGTAACTCGATTAGTTTTGTCCAAAGATCCTTTGCGCTATGAAGGGGCCGACGCGATTTAGCTCCTCCTTGATAGGCCACATTGAGGATTTGTGTTGCCTTGGCGCGGCCGACTTGTCGCTTTGTTGCAACGGTCCATTGATCATAATCCAAGGAGTCACCCACTTCATTAGTCGGAAGTGTGAAACCCGTTTGGATTATGATCCACATCTCGATTTGGGTTTTGAGAAAGCATTCCATCCGACCTTTCCGATGGAAATCATCTCCGTTGTAAACGGAGGTCGACGGTGCTAAAACCTCGAGATGGGCCATTAGAACAAAAAGACAAGGAGACTAAAATGAAAACCTAGCAACAACAAAAACACGAAAGTACCAAGACTTGCGTCTTGGATTAGTAGTGCGGGAAATAAAAGAAATAAACGAAAAATAGAAAGTTAAGCAAAGAAATAAGAAACTAAATAAAAAGTAAGTACTCACAACCTTCGATGTCCCCGAAAGGCTACTAAACGTCATTTTTTGAGGATGAAAACAGCTTGTTACGGGGGTAAACCCCCGTAAGAAGTGTAGATCTCTGCGAGAGCTTCGATTTGGTAGGTAGACCATATCGTGGGTCAACTTGTACGAAAAGTTATGCCCGTTTGACCGTCGGCTACTCCAAAAGCGAATACTTGCAAAACAAAATCAAACGAAGAGTACCAAGACTTCATCTTGGATTAGTAGTGCGGGAGAAAAATTTAAACGAACGAAAAACAAATCTGTGAAAAAAAGTTAGATTGGTGGTTTCACCAAATCTAAGCGCCCCCGGCTCTGATACCAATTGTTGGATCAATGCGGTTCGCTAGAGGGGGGGGGTGAATAGCGAAAGAAAAACTTTTGGTCGTTTCAAGACAAATATGCGCAGCGGAAAGATAAGCAAAACAAAAAGTAAAGGAGACAATAGAAACAAGATATTTACTTGGTTCGTAGCCGAAGGCTACTACTCCAAGGCCCTAGTGGTCCTTGACCACGCACGGAGGGCAAATCACTAAACAAACTCCTCCTCGTTGGAGGTAGGAGTTAATCGATACAAAAAAACTTGAGGTAGAGGGACACTCCCCCTCTCCTCTTTACGATAGAAAAATAGCTTCGAAGAATGTAAATGAGCAACGACACTAAAATTAAAACCGACGTACAAAAATAAAGGAAATGAAACCTAGACGTCGGAGAAGAAGAAGCACGTTGTTGTCGGTAGCTTTGCGGAGACTTTTTGGAAGCTTAGAATTGTTGTTCAAACCCTAGGTTTGGCCCTCCTTTTATAGCCTTTGAGCCCCTTTTCGAGTGGGTCTTCAACCAATCACAAATGGACACCAAACCGCTTTGAGGTGGAGTGATAAGCCTTGACTCCTCGAATCTGATCATTGACCATCAGTCGACTGATGGCCATCATTAGTCGACTGATGGCAGCATCAGTCGATTGATGACCTTCTAGCCGATCGGCGATACGGCGGTCGAGTCCTCAGTAGCGATCGTGATGCTTGCTGCAAGTCAAAGTTAGCTCAACAAAAACATACTTCCGACGGTCTTCGACCATCCGATCTCGACCTAGACCACCTATGAGATGTCTTGGGTCGGATCTACGCTTAAGATCATCCCCGTAAAGAGGATACGACCTCACTTACTCTCGCACACACGAGCTTACCTCGATACTTACGTGTCGCTTTTGCTTCCGGCCTTCCACTCGATTCATTCAGCTCCCTCCGAAGTAACTCGAGTATCGCCCGACCACCGCGGCTTCTTCCGGGTGTCGCTAGCCTTCAGCTCCAGCTATATCAATCTTCTGCACACTCGATTCAGCTCGTGAGAAAACAAAATAGACTTAACTTTTGTGTCTTTGCTATAATCAAAACACAGGTTCGATTTCGGTGCCTCACTGCACCAACACTTTTCTCAATGCTGAACAGTAATTATATTAGCATAACTTTTTGTTGTTTTCCTTTCATGCCTCCTCGCGGGTCGGGAATTCTGAACCAATTTTACACCTTCCTCTTTTTACGATGACGCTTCTTTTCTCGTGTCACATGGCGCAATTACCTTATCGGTTCGGTCCCTCGCTCAAAAGGTCTCAGATGGTCTTATTCGTATCCGACTCGATTTTGGTTCAGCCCAAAAATTAAATGACTTTCGCCTGTTGATCTTCATTGTTCTCTTTACTGCTTCGGAAATGATGTCCTGATAAGTACCCATGCGGCTGCCATCATGATATCAGTCTCTTCACCTTCTTCCCCTTCCCAAGAACTACTGCAATTCCTTTACCTTGACTATAAATTATCTCCCCTCATGTCCTCGTACTTCCATCTTACTCTCATGGCTTCCGAAGGACACCCTATTGAGATTTCTTTGAATTCTGAATCCTTTGAGCTTTGGGACTGGCTCTCCGGAGACACTGAAGATTCGGAAACCCGCTCAACAGTCACCTCATCTTTTCGCCCCTTTCCTTTTCCACCTCACACCACAGCTCCCACCCCTCCCACAGAGAGGTCTTTTCGAGCACCTTTCCCTTCGTTCCGCAATCGGGTGTGGAACCCCCCTTTGACATGGGAGTACACAGTGGGAGATCCCTGGGCTTCTGCCGAACTTCCCCCACTTCCACCAGTCCTGGCCTTCATTCCAGTCTCTTCAGCCAGGATCCGTCCGCCTCCTTTTGATGAAGGTCCACCAGTGCCACCTTCTGCTCAAGGCGAGCTCTACAGGGTTATCTTGGCGCCTTCCCTCCCCCCCCCCCCCCCCAAGGAGCCCTCTAACGCTTCTTCTGTTAAAAGTAATCATAGAAAATCTCCATAGATTAACCAATGTAATCATTTTAAGTATGTTAATAAAAATAAAGGAGGGAATTGGTATTCGCTTTCGTCATTTTCCTGTAGAAGTGAGGTTTCTGTCATCAGAAGAACTGTAATCTCGCCTGAACATACTTTCTTTTACCATCTCCCGGGGATTCGGACCCTTCTTCCTTACAATTACTGCACCAGCGCCTTTTCACCTGTTGTCATTACGTTTCCACTTCTTTACCAGCATTTATTATCCCCACTTCCTCTGTTAATAAATGCGCCCTCCTCCTCCATCATTATAAAGACCTCCAACCCCGACTGTATAACATCCATCTTTTCTCCTCTTTTCCCTTAGCCATGGACAAAGTGTCTGAACAGGGCAACAGTTCCTTTCCTTCTGAAGAAAAGGTGGACGAGCAATGTTATATTGCTAACCTGGAAGAACAAGTGAGGTATTTACAGCAGCGGTTAAGGGAGGTTTCTGCCAACAACTACTCTTTGCGCCAACAGTTAGCAGGGTCCCAGAAGGAGTTATCTAAGCAGATCTTCCTGCAGAAATCTTACTTTCGACAACTAATGTGCCAACCTCCGCCACACAAAGAAACTCCGTCGGCTCCTCCTAACAAAGAACTGTAGCACCCTATATATAAGGGTCTTTTATTTTCTTCTTGTAAAAAGAATTAGAATGTGTAATCCTTCTAAAGCAATGAATTTTTCCCGTTTGTCTTCTTCTTCCAGCATTTCTTGAGTTATGCCCCGTTTCACCTTCCTCATACCCAAATAGAATGACACGTAGCCGGGGCATACTTCGGCTCTTCTGCCCTTTTACCCTGCTAGGAATATAATAATATAGAGTCGCTAAATGACCCGACTTTGTTGCTCTACCGCCACACGGGGATAAAATAAAATATAAAGTTGAATAATGAGTTCAACTTCTTCCGCTTCGCGGGGATAAAATAAAATATAAAGTTGAATAATGAATTCAACTTCTTCCGCTTTGCGGGGATAAAAATGATATATAACTGAGGAAATCTCAGTTCTTCCGTTCCACACCACACGGGGATAAAATAAAATTAAATAATGAGTTCAACTTCTTCCGCTTCGCGGGGATAAAAATGATATATAACTGAGGAAATCTCAGTTCTTCCGTTCCATCTCCACACGAGGATAAAATAAAATAAAATTGAATAATGAGTTCAACTTCTTCTGCTTCGCGGGGATAAAATAAAATATAAAGTTGAATAATGAGTTCACCTTCTTCCGCTTCACGGGGATAAAAATGATATATAACTGAGGAAATCTCAGTTCTTCCATTCCACCACCACACGGGGATAAAATAAAATAAAATTGAATAATGAGTTCAACTTCTTCCGCTTCGCGGGGATAAAAATGATATATAACTGAGGAGATCTCAGTTCTTCCGTTCCACCACCACACGGGGATAAAATAATACATTCTTCCGCTTCGCGGGGATAAAAATGATATATAACTGAGGAGATCTCAGTTCTTCCATTCTGCCACCACACGGTGATAAAATAATACATTCTTCCGCTTCGCGGGGATAAAAATGATATATAACCGAGGAGATCTCAGTTCTTCCGTTCCACCACCACACGGGGATAAAATAATATATTCTTCCGCTTCACGGGGATAAAAATGATATATATAACTGAGGAAATCTCAGTTCTTCCGTTCCACCACCGCACGAGGATAAAATAAAATAAAGTTGAATAATGACTTCAACTTCTTCCGCTTCGCGGGGATAAAAATGATATATAACTGAGGAGATCTCAGTTCTTCCGTTCCACCACCACACGGAGATAAAATAATACATTCTTCCACTTCGCAGGGATAAAAATGATATATAACTGAGAAAATCTCAGTTCTTCCGTTCCACCACCACACGGGGATAAAATAATACATTCTTCCGCTTCGCAGGGATAAAAATGATATATAACTGAGGAGATCTCAGTTCTTCCGTTCCGCCACCACACGGGGATAAAATAATACATTCTTCCGCTTCGCGGGGATAAAAATGATATATAACTGAGGAGATCTCAGTTCTTCCGTTCCGCCACCACACGAGAATAAAATAATATATTTTTACCCGAAGGCATTCGGCATAAAAAGTGAGTTGCTTCTCCTCCGCTATTCTTCCTTCTTTCGTCCCGAAGAGCACACCCTCATCTATTCTTTCTATTGAAAGCAAAGGTTCTATTATATACAGTGGGCCATCAAAGAAATAAATCTTCGTTACCCTTCTGCTTAGGGCCTCCCTTTCTACTAACTAGGAGCCCAATAGCCATTATCAGCCCACTTTTTCCTCCTTTTATAGGGGATGCTTCATCTTCCTTTCTTTAGTTATCTTCATCCCTTCCGCCTTCTCGTCTTCTCTGTCTGCATCCGTTCTTCTTTCCGCCGCCATCTTCCAGTGCCCCCAATCTCCTTCCTTAACACTTTCCTTCTTTCCCTGGTCGGCAGGATGCATTCTTCTTTTTTCTAGGAAATAGCAAACCGCTACCCCCACCTTAAACGGGGTAATGGCCAGGCGTCAGTTTCTTCCTCCTCTTCTCCTTCCCCTACCTCCACCACATTTGCCTCATCTCGCTTTTCTTCTTTACCTTCTTCTGAAGCCCTGGTTACCTCTGCACCAGAGGAAACCGGAATAGCCAGCCCCTCCTTATCTCCTCTGTTACTCGCAAACCCTAACTCCTCTGTTCTCTCCCCCTCTGTCGTAAGTGTTCAGAAGTCGCCTCCTCTTTTATCACAACCAGAAGAGGAATCCAGGCAAGTAGTGCTTCCACCCCCGTCGACCCAGGATGCTTTTTCATCTGTGCCTTCTTCGTCTCCGAAATATGGCACCTCCCCGGAACTTATGATAATTGATATTCCTCCCTTGCCCTTCTCCCCTTCTGCTCAACGCCCGGAGGGCCCGTCATTTTCTACGGGTCTTAGCCCAGGCCCTTCCACTTCTCCCCTTCCCACCGAAGAATTTTCCATCCCAATACTCTCTATACCCTCCTCTCCAGATTCTTCACCGAAACAATCCCCTTCCGCTCCTTCTGAAGTGCCCTCCTCTCAACCATCAATCATACACCTTCCCCTTTTGGTCACCGATTCGTTACCCCCAACTTCCACCCCATTGAACCTTCTGACCAGTGCTCCTCCTTCTTCTTCCCCCTTGGAATCCCTATCGCAGCCGATGGCCATCACCCCTATTCTTCCTTTTCGGAGTGAACCTCCGCCGCAGATGGCATCCATCCCCTCTTCCTCTTCCTCTCCCCGGGGCCTTCGAATCTTAAATTTAGAGGAATTGATTCCCCGAATGGAAGGCCTACACCACGCTTTAGAATTGGTATATTTCTTTAACTAGCTTCGCCAACTTCCTTTACTAAAGTTCTTCTTTTCGACAAATGGCTTACAGGCTCTGACGAACTACCAAGAACTGGACCGCTCCCTCCAGCAATACCGAGCCCAATTCCTAAAGTTAGAACAACAGCAACGGGAGGATATGGCGGCTGCTGGACATCGGGAGCACCTCCTATCTCAACAATTGCAGCAATGCCAGGAGCGGCTGGCGGAAGCTCACCACCAACTTCAACAAGATGCCGCCACTATAGCGGCATTACAAGAACCGCAGCCAGCGGGCGTAGAGTTACCTTCTCCTCGACAGAGTGTTCAACCTGCACAGCTAGACAAGGGAGCTTCCTCTTCTCAAGAATTAACAAGTCTTCAGGATCAGGTGGCGGAGCTCCTTCAGGGAAAGCAACGAGATGCGGATACCATCGCCCGCCTTCGGGTTCAGCACCAGAAAGCGGAGGATAAAATAGGAGACCTCCGCACTCGCCTGTGCAAGGAGGTACAAGAAAACTCCTCCCTCATAACTTCTAGGGTGCATGCTCACGCCCGTATACACAGGCAGGAAACCTCCCTCCAGAGGCTGGGCACTGAGCTTACCCGCACCAGATCCTACTCCGAAGCGGTAGAGGGAATTTCAGCTTCCATGCGCCAAAATATGATGGACATAACGAACCTCATTCAGCAAAATCAATCTTCCCGAGCCGATGATATTTCTGTCCTAGCCGATGCTATCATGGAGGTATCCAGACGCTATGTTGACATACGTCGAACCCTTCAGGATCAACAAGAGAAATGTCATAGGCTTCATCGTGACCGGAGCCCTGACCGTCCGAACCAACAGGAGCGGCTAGTCATCCTGTTGCGCGCCACTTATCAAGATGGGTTTAATGATGCGGTTCGGCAATATGCTGCCCAAGGGCTTCCTCCCGCAAACTATCCTACTTTTTCTTTAAATTGGGAAGCCGGCTTTCGACGCTACTCCCCCGACCGGTTCAAATTATGACTTGATGTATGGCTCCGGAACAGGACTCCCTTTTTCATTCTTTTTCCTCTTTCATAGCTTATTATAGGTGCTGTAATACGACTGTAAATGACTCATCAACCAAACTGGGATTCACTTACACAACTAATTAATACAACAAGTCATGAAGTACACTCCTTTGGGAGCCTCACAACTCCTTTTCTTCTATCTACCACTTCTTACGCAGTGTGAAATGGTCTCAAATGAATGGCATTCCAGGATCGCAGAAATTCTTTGCCTTGGTCATCTTTCAGATAATATGCTGACCCCGCTACACGACGTGTTACTTCATAGGGTCCTTCCCAGTTTGGAGATAACTTTCCAGGGTCTCCCGCGGGATTAACTTTACGCAGAACCAAATCCCCCTCCTGAAACCTTCGAGGCATCACCTTCTCATTAAAGGTTTGTTGCACTCTCCACTTGTAAAACTCCGCTCGTCTTCGTGTCATCTCCCGCTTTTCTTCCACCAAGTCCAACTCGGTGCTTCAAATAATTTGGTTCTACTCTGGTTCGTACATCTCTATCCGAGCGCTACTTAAAAGAGCTTCGACCGGAATAACAGCTTCTGTCCCGTATACTAAGCTGAAAGGAGTCTCTCCCGTGGCAGTTTTTGGTGTGGTTCGGTAGGCCCACAAGATTCCGGGCAATTCTTCCACCCAATTCCCCCTCTGAGTTCCCAGTTTTGTCTTCAACCCTTGAATGAGAATCCTATTAGTGACTTCAACCTACCCGTTAGCTTGAGGGTGGGCTACCGAAGTGAAGGTTTGCTGAATATTGAGACTTTGGCACCATTCTTTAATCTTTTTGCCCTGGAATTGACGTCCATTATCACTAACTATCCTCCGAGGAATACCATATCGACAAACAATATTCTTTCATAAGAATTGTATTACAACATTCACGGTAATTTTGGCAAGAGGTTCGGCTTCCACCCACTTGGAGAAGTAATCTACGACCACCAATAAAAATTTCTTCTACAAAGGTGCCTCAGGCATTGGACCCACTATATCCATTCCCCATTAATCAAAAGGACATGAAGCGACCATAGCTTTCATTAGTTCAATCGGTCGTTCGGACCGATTGCTATGCCTTTGACAAGCTGGGTAAGTTTGTACTATACGAGCAGCATCTTGTTGGAGGGTAGGCCAAAAATATCCTGCTAGCAGGACCTTCCTTGCTAAATCTCTCCCCCCCAGATGATTACTGCAACAACCTTCATGAATCTCCCGGAGTACCCATTGAGCATCCTCACTTCCTAAACATTTCAATAAGGGTCGTCCGAAAGATGTCTTGTGTTAAATACTGAAAAATTTAATATTAAATTAGATGGCCAAAGAATTTAGAAAATAATCCTGGATAATTTTTGGGAATTTTAGGGAAATTTAGGAATTTTTTCGAAATTTTTCTGGATTTAAACGGAGTCCGTACGAGATTATTATGGGGATAAGAAAAACAGGCTTTTAAAGGGGCTTGTTTAGACTAGTTAATGGGGTTAATTAACCTATGTTATAAATCTAGGTTTTTAACTTCCTAATTTCCTCGGTTTTCTTTCCCCTCCGCGCCCGACGCCCCTTCCTTGCGGTTTTCCTTTTCTTCGTGACATCTTCTTCCCCGACCTCACGCATCAGCTATCGACGCTCACGGCTCCTTCGCACACATCTCCGCCGCCTTCCACACGCTGCAAGATAGCATGCCTTAGACACCGCCGCCACCGCGATCGGGCACCGCCGCTCTTCTCCGGTTCCTCGTCCTTCCTCGCGGCCGAGTCTTCTTCTCCCCGTGCATCGGCTATGCGAACCCTTTCCGCCGTTACCGCATGAGTCGCCCTCGCCGATGACCAGGTCGCCGCCCTTCCCTGAGCCCAGGACCACCGTGCGACCCTCTCTCTTTCCTTCCCCTGCGCCACAGCAGTGCTCAACCCCACGGCGTCGCGCGCTCGCCGTCCACAGTCGCACGCACCGGCCTCCTCTGCCACAGACGACGCCTCTCTTCCTCCTCAAGCGGCGCCGCTGCTTCTTCCCCAGCGCGCCTGCAGCCACCGGACCGCCACCGCGAGATTCCAATCGGTGGTCATCGGAGTAGGTAAGAGTTGTTCCTTTTCCTATCTTGGACGACTGTGAGTTAGGGAGTCTTGTTGGCCGACTGTGTTCGGTGTGAAGGGGTTGCGATTAGGTCGAATAGGCTGTGTTCTGTGCAGAGGGTGTGTTGTCGGTGGAGGTTCCAACGACTGGACGGAGCTTGGTCGACCTGTGTAGTGAGGAGAGGAACTGGTGGGAATCAGTTGGGTTGTGTTATGTGTGGTGAGCAGATTGGATTTGGGGATGGTTTAGAAAGTGATTTGATTTGTGGAATGGATCTATTTTTGGGTGAGTTAGCTATGAGGTTCCGTTTAGGGGAGAATGGCTGTGGAATTTCCTCATCCTAACTTGGATCTAGGGTTTGGGCAGTAAGTGCCCTGGAGCTTAGGTTGCTCCAATGTACAGGGGATCGGGATATGTTAGGTCGTTGGAGCCCCAAGTGACGGTAAGCTATGGTTTACCCTTCTTGGTTCATTTGTGGTTGTTGTACCTTGTGGAATGGGTTGGTGTTGGAGGAGTGTCGATTTGGAATAGGGGTTGTAAAATCTTGTTCGATTAATTGGACGAAATGACAGTTATATTAGGTGGGATGTGACCGAGATTTTATTAAGCATTTGGGTTAGATAAATTAGTGGAATTGGAAATTGGTTCGGGTTAATTGGTTATGGAAGAAATCGATTCAGTATTCGATTTGTCGGTGTATGGTATTTTTGTGCTTAATAATAGTTATGCATTATGCAGGTTTCGGTCACGAGGCAGGTTCACGGTCGTGACGATCTGGTTCTTTTTACGGACATTTTGGCAGACGGGTATTTTGACTTATCTCCTAGATATAGTCAAATGTCGATATGCTAGTTAGGATAGCTTGCAATAATTTTCTTGCTTATATGCCTAGTATGTTTTTGTGCCTATTGATACATGCATTGGATAGGATATGATTTCTATCTTCCCTGATTTATTTGGATCATTGTTCCTTGGATCATAGATACGCACTTATTGACTGTGCGTATTATTCGGATAGGTATTTTTGGTAGGATTTACATGCTTTAGTATCATGCACCATTTTTGCATGATTGCATGCTGGCTGGACGGGGTTCCATTATTGTTGAGCTCGCAGCCAGTTACATGGCCTGCACACACTGCCACTCATGGGTTAGTGGTACATCAGGAGGGTGTGTGCAGTTGCTCTATCAGGCTCCGCTGGTCCGCTCATGGGTAGCGATGAGGCAGCGTGGTAGCGGGCAGGGATCCCTCCTCTGGTCTATGACACCGGGAGATGAGAGCTTAGCTCCCCCACTCTGTTTGGGGCAGGAGGATAGGTATACTCCGACAGCATCCTGTCCACTCGGTCACTCAGGAGCAGTGATGGCAGAGTGCACAGTTGTCATAGCCCTACCCACTCGGCTTCACCATCACGTGTGAGGCGGCTGACTGGCGTCAGGGGTGACCATGTCATATGCACGACATGCATTTTTGCACGGATTGCATTTGTATTGTGTTTGCTGCATTATTGTATTGATGCCTTGAATGTTGTATATGATTGTTATGCATACAGGATTCATATTCATATATGATGATGACTTTATCTCTTATAGTAGGGCACATGCTCCTATATCAGGGTAGGAGATTCAGGTGAGTACAGTCTTTTTGCATTTATTTCTTGCTTACCATATATATGAGATTGTACTGACATGATTAGTATTGTTAGCTATATCTTGCTATTCATATCGACAAATATCCGCTAAGTTCTTTGAACTTATTCCGTAGTTTTATATTTATTTCAGGATGATATTGTTAGGAGAGTCCAGTTACCAATCCCCCTCATCGAAGTGGATAGGTTTTATTGGTCTTGTGATTTTGGTTATTAGTTTTATGGATTGGGATTTTATTAGAGGATATGTTTAGGATTTATGTTTGGATTGTATACCGGTGGATGTTTTGGTTATATTAGTTATGTCCTTATGGACTTATATTCGGTTCGTTTTGGTTGTATGTTCCTGCTCAGATGGCAGAAGGGGTAGGTCTTGATGTTTTAGATCTTTTACTTATTTTGGTTGATGGCCTGAGGCCGCATAATATGTATATTGTGTTGTGGTATGTTCCATTCGTGTTGACCGATGTATAGTGGCCGTGTAGGCCTTGTATTAAAAATTGGTATTGTCACCCGTACAGGGGAGGTGCTGTCGGATTTTCGTCTGGTGGAGACTCCCTCGGGGCGTGACCCTTTCCGCCGTTGCCGCCCGAGTCGCCCTCGCCGACGACCAGGTCGCCGCCCTTCCCTGAGCCCAGGACCACCGCGCGACCCTCTCTCTTTCCTTCCCCTGCGCCGAAGCGTACTCCCCAGCGTCGCACACTCGCCATCAGACGCCGCACCCTCCTCGCCACACGATGCCTCTCTTCCTCCGCAAGCGCTGCCGCTGCTTCTTCCCCAGTGCGCCTGCAGCCACCGGACCGCCACCGTGAGATTCCAATCGGTGGTCGTCGGAGTAGGTAAGAGTTGTTCCTTTTCCTATCTTGGACGACTGTGAGTTAGGGAGTCTTGTTGGCCGACTGTGTTCGGTGTGAAGGGGCTGCGATTAGGTCGAATAGGCTATGTTCTGTGCAGAGGGTGTGTTGTCGGTGGAGGTTCCAACGACTGGACGGAGCTTGGTCGACCTGTGTAGTGAGGAGAGGAACTGGTGGGAATCAGTTGGGTTGTGTTATGTGTGGTGAGCCGATTGGATTTGGGGATGGTTTAGAAAGTGATTTGATTTGTGGGATGGATCTATTTTTTGGTGAGTTAGCTATGAGGTTCCGTTTAGGGGAGAATGGCTGTGGAATTTCCTCATCCTAACTTGGATCTAGGGTTTGGGCAGTAAGTGCCCTGGAGCTTAGGTTGCTCCAATGTACAGGGGATCGGGATATGTTAGGTCGTTGGAGACCCAAGTGACGATAAGCTGTGGTTTACCCTTCTTGGTTCATTTGTGGTTGTTGTACCTTGTGGAATGGGTTGGTGTTGGAGGAGTGTCGATTTGGAAAAGGGGTTGTAAAATCTTGTTCGATTAATTGGACGAAATGACAATTATATTAGGTGGGATGTGACCGAGATTTTATTAAGCATTTGGGTTAGATAAATTAGTGGAATTGGAAATTGGTTCGGGTTAATTGGTTATGGAAGGAATCGATTAAGTATTCGATTTGTCGGTGTATGGTATTTTTGTGCTTAACAATAGTTATGCATTATGCAGGTTTCGATCACGAGGCAGGTTCACGGTCGTGACGATCTGGTTCTTTTTGCGGACATTTTGGCAGGCGGGTATTTTGACTTATCTCCTAGATATAGTCAAATGTCGATATGTTAGTTAGGATAGCTTGCAATAATTTTCATGCTTATATGCCTAGTATGTTTTTGTGCCTATTGATACATGCATTGGATAGGATATGATTTCTATCTTCCCTGATTTATTTGGATCATTGTTCCTTGGATCATAGATACGCACTTATTGACTGTGCGTATTATTCGGATAGGTATTTTTGGTAAGATTTACATGCTTTAGTATCATGCACCATTTTTGGATTCCATTATTATTGAGCTCGCAGCCTATTACGGGCTCGCACATTATCGCTACTCATGGGTTAGTGGTACATTAGAAGGGTGTGTGCAGTTGCTCTGTCAGGCTCTGCTGGTCCGCTCATGGATAGCGATGAGGCAGCGTGGTAGCGGGCAGGGATCCCTCCTCTGGTCTATGACACCGGGAGATGAGAGCTTAGCTCCCCCACTCTGTTTGGGGCAGGAGGATAGGTGTACTCCGATATCATCCTGTCCACTCGGTCACTCAGGAGCAGTGATGGCAGAGTGCACAGTTGTCATAGCCCTACCCACTCGACTTCACCATCGTGTGTGAGGCGGCTGACTGGCGTCAGGGGTGACCATGTCATATGCACGGCATGCATTTTTGCACGGATTGCATTTGTATTGTGTTTGCTGCATTATTGTATTGATGCCTTGGATGTTGCATATGATTGCCATGCATACAGGATTCATATTCATATATGATGATGACTTTATCTTGTATAGTAGGGCACATGCTCCTATATCAGGGTAGGAGATTCAGGTGAGTACAGTCCTTTTGCATTTATTTCTTGCTTACCATATATATGAGACTGTACTGACATGATTAGTATTGTTAGCTATATCTTGCTATTCATATCGATAAATATCCGCTAAGTTCTTTGAACTTATCCCGTGGTTTTATATTTATTTCAGAATGATGTCGTCAGAGAGTCCGACAATCCCCTCATCCGTGGATAGGTTTTATTGGTCTTATGATTTTGGTTATTAGTTTTATGGATTGGGATTTTATTAGAGGATATGTTTAGGATTTATGTTTGGATTGTATACCGGTGGATGTTTTGGTTATATTAGTTATGTCCTTATGGACTTATATTCGGTTCATTTTGGTTGTATGTTCCTGCTCAGAAGGCAGAAGGGGTAGGTCTTGATGTTTTAGATCTTTTACTTATTTTGGTTGATGGCCTGAGGCCGCATATTATGTATATTGTGTTGTGGTATGTTCCGGTCGTGTTGACCGATGTATAGTGGTCGTGTAGGCCTTGTATTAAAAATTGGTA
This sequence comes from Wurfbainia villosa, assembly GCA_025175895.1. Taxonomy (NCBI): domain Eukaryota; kingdom Viridiplantae; phylum Streptophyta; class Magnoliopsida; order Zingiberales; family Zingiberaceae; genus Wurfbainia; species Wurfbainia villosa. The sequence goes on from CM045988.1 coordinate 83,756,362, forward strand.
TTGTCACCCGTACAGGGGAGGTGCTGTCGGATTTTTGTCTAGCGGAGACTCCCTCGGGGCGTGACATCTTGTATAAGTCTCCGTTTAAGAGGGTGAACCGCCTGGCTCTGCTCATTAAAGCATATGCCGCTCCTTTTTCTTCAGGGACCTTTCCATGCTATAAATAAGCTATGATGTCGGTCCTCCAATCAGGGATTGGGTCTGGTTCAGGTATCGCATCCTCCACATTGCGTATCGCTAGGGAAGCAGGGATTTCCACATGGATCGTTTCCGGTGACTTTACTCCTTCTATAGCGCTAGCCACCCGAGCCAATTCATCTGCCTTCCTGTTATTCTCCCTTGGAATTTGCTTCAGGAGGACTTGCTAAAACTGAGCTTTTTCTTTCTCAAAAGCTTTCAAATACTTGTGCAACCTTTCTTCCCGAACCGCGAAAGAACCTTGAAGCTGTGATATCACCAGCTGGGAATCCGAATGGATTATAATTGAAGAAGCCCCTACTTCCTTGGCAGCCTGCAACCCCGCTAGAATAGCCTCATACTCCGCCTCATTGTTGGATACCCGATATCCCAGGCGTACGGCTATGCGGGTCTCCTCCTTATCAGGGGAAATTAACAAAACACCGACACCGCTACCCGTAGATCCTGAAAAACCATCTACGAATATGTTCCATGCATCTGATCCTTCCTCTTTTATTGACGAGCCATCTTCCGAGCCACAAGGTACCTCCGCCAGAAAGTCAGCGAGCGCCTGAGCCTTGATAACGGTTCGGGGTTGGTAGTGAATATCATATTCACTTAATTCTACCACCCATTTGACCAATCTTCCGAAGAAGTTGGGCTTAGTGACGACCTTGCCCAATTCACTATGAGTTAGAATAATGACGGGATGAGCCAAAAAGTACGGCCTCAATTTGCGGGCGGTCAGAACTAGAACATATGCTAGCTTCTCTAGCTCTGTATAGCGGGATTCAGCCCCCTTCAAAATATGGCTGGTATAATAAATAGGTTGTTGGTGAGAGCCTTCTTGTTTCAACAAAACCAAACTGATAGCTCCCTCCGAGACGGCCAAATACATCCACAACGGTTCTCCGGCCACTAGTTTAGCTAACAATGGGAGTCCAGCCAAATATTTCTTCAACTCCTGGAAAGCCTGCTCGCATTGATCGTCCCACTGAAATTTGGTAGCTTTACGCAGAATCTTGAAGAAAGGTAGCCCTTTGTCCGCCGATCGGGATAAGGAAACAATCCTGCCCACTAACTTCTGGGTCTCTCGCAAATTAGTGGGTGACTTCATATTGCACAGCGCTTGCACCTTCTCAGGGTTAGCCTGCAACCCTTTCTCAGTTACTATATATCCCAAGAATTTGCCACTTTTTACCCCGAACAGGCATTTTTTAGGCTTCAGCTTCATATTATACCGTCTCAGTGTAGCGAAGGTTTCATTTAAATCCTTGACCAAATCCCGAGTGGTTTTTGATTTGACTAGGATGTCATCCACGTAGACTTCCACATTTTTCCCTTTCTTCTCCACAAAAATCTTGTCCATGAGGCGCTGATAGGTGGCCCCTGCGTTCTTTAAACCGAAGGGCATTACCACATAAGCGTACAACCCTCCTGCCGTCACGAAACTAACCCTCTTTTGATCTTCTTTGGCCAAGGGTATTTGATGGTATCCTTGGTATGCATCCATTAAGGACACCACTTCATATCCTACAGTGGAATCTACCAACTGATCAATACGAGGCAAGGGGTAGCAGTCTTTAGGGCACGCTTTATTCAAATCACGAAAATCGATACACATCCTCCACTGCCCAGAAGGCTTGGGGACCAAGACTACATTGGAAACCCACTCGGGAAATTGGATTTCCTTTACATGACCCACCTTTAACAGTTTGTCCACTTCTTCAGCTATGACCTTGTCCTTCTCAGGTCCAAAGTGTCGCCGTTTCTGTTGGACGGGTCGGGCTCCTCTGGTTATGTTGAGATGATGTTCAGCCACCCGAGGATTGATCCCCGTGAGATCATGCACATCTTCCGCAAAGATGTCTTCGTTCTTCTTCAAGCAGGCCACCAGCTCCTCCTTGGCCTCCAGCTGCTGCGCCACCTGTGTGGCCTTTCCCGGAGCTATTTCCACCAGCTCTCCTTCCTCTATTTTGTCTGCTTTAGGGGGGGATTCTTCCAAGACGCAGACATCAGAAATGATGATAGCTTTCCCTTTGAGATCATCGGTTCGGGCCTTCTTCTGATCATCCCGAACCATTTGCACATAACAGCTTCGGGCGGCCTTCTGTTCCCCTCGGACTTCCCCCACCGACGGTCCAACTGGGAATTTCAACTTCTGGTGGTACGGGGAAGCCACCGCCTAAAAAATAGTAAGGAAAGGATGACCAAGAATAGCATTATAAGTGGACGGAGCATCCACGCTGAGGAAAGGTATGATACTGGTTTTTTAGCTGGGCTTTACGCCCAGAGTCAGGGGCAACGAAATCTGCCCTATGGGATGGACCACATGCCCTGCGAACCCAAAGAGGGGTGTAGCCACATCTTCTAGTTGGGCATTTCCCAGCTGCATTTGTCCGAAAGCCTCCTGAAAGAGGATATTGACAGAGCTCCCCGAGTCGACCAGCACCCTAGCCACTTCGTAATTGGCTAGGGATATTCGGATAACTAAGGCATCTGTATGGGGCAGTAGGACACCTTGAAGATCTTCTAGCCCGAATGAAACGGGCGGTGCGGTTTGAACAGTCTGGTCGGTGATGATGGTCAGACTCTCCATGAGACAGGCGTATGACTTCCGCGCCCGGTTGGAGTCCCCGTCAGTGGGTCCTCCGGCTATAACATGGATAACCCCCCGTGTGGGAGCGTTATTTAGATTGGATGAGGGGCCCTCACCTGACGGGCCTTCTTGAGAAACAACCTCCTGGGACGGCGTTTGGGGGAAAGTGACTTAAGGTTGTTGGTTATACGGCCCTGGGCGGGCTATATTGGGTCGGGGCCCTCGCCGTGCTGGCCCTCCCGTCTGAAATTGCAATTGTGGGTATGCGGTTCGGAGGCGCTTCAGTTCCTCCTGTAGCTTGAAGCATCGGCCACTAGCATGACCATACTCCATATGATATTGGAAAAAGAATGGGGGGGTTACGCGGTATCCCCCTATATCCTAAGGGTCGTTGCAGTAGACCCTGCTGATCATAGAATTCCATCTCCCGCTCCTTCCAAGTCCTGGCGAGAGGAGGTGCCTCAGCGGCCATAATTTGTAATGGCGGCGCAGGGCGAACGCCCTGTAACAATAGCCGAGGCCTAGGAGCCTCCTATCGAAGGGGTCGCGCATAACCTCGACGAGGGGGTACTTGAGGGGCGATGGGGTGAGTTCTTTCGGCTGGGGCTGTTGCGACAGCACATTCAGCTCTCTGCACTTGCAGTCCTTCCTCCTCGCGGATGAATTGTTCCGCACGACTTAACAGCTCCTCATAGCTGTTAGCAGGTTGTCTCAAAAGGGAACTGAGGAAGGGGCCTTCATTTAGTCCGTGCGGAATGGCGACCCTGAAAGATTCTGATCTTGCAGAAGGAATACCCCTAGCTGCAGAGGTAAACCGATGAAGATACTCTCTGAGGGATTCTGAGGGCCCCTACGTGATGTGCATCAAGATAGAGGCGTCATGCTTATACACCTTGCAACTGGCGAACTCCCGGCTGAACATCCCCTGAAAATCAGTGAAACAGGTGATGGATCTCGGGGGCAGAGTATTAAACCATTTTTGTGTCGAACCGGTTAAGGTGGTCCAGAAGACTCGGCATTTGAGGGCATCGATATAACAGTGGAGCGAGGTCGCTCCATCAAACTGCGATAGATGCTCTTCGGGATCCGTCGAGCCATCATACTTATCTACCTGGGGATTCCGGAAGTATGATGGGGGGACTTCAGAAAGGATATCCATGGTAAAAGGACTGGGCTCATAAACTTCTGGAGGTCTGGTCGACCGACTTTCACCCTGTTCTTCCCGTCGAGTCTGGGTTAAGGGTATAGTGTTCTGAGGTGCTCTCCCCCAAGTCCTTCTCCAGGCAATACTTCAACATTAACGGTTGTACAAGAGGGATGAGGCATTTCTGGGGGTGGGCCTCGGGAAGAAGGTTCGTCGGAATGAGGATGCAGATATCCGGTCCTTCTTCTTTCTCTAGCGAGGGCCTCCGTAACAGCATCGTCCACCAGAGCCTTCAACTGTGATGGTAAGATGGTAATGGGGTGTTCCTCCGCTGCGGAGGCAACGGGCTGTTGTATCTCTTCCGGCTGCATCTCGACGTCCAGCTCAATGTTCCCACAGACGGCGCCAACTGATACGGCTAAGAATATTTGTTTGCTTCCTCCTGATGCGATGGCACCCGAAAGGAGCTTTGGGGGTTCTCTCTTAGCCACAACAGTAGAGATGAGAAGACGATGCAAAGGAATGCAAACCAACACAGGCAATGGAAACTAGAACACAGGATGTAACGTGGTTCGGAATAAGTATTCCTACTCTACAGAGGTGAGCTCTCTCACCGGGGACAATGCCCAAACACTTTCAACTATGAATGTCCTCCTTTACGGAAAGGAAACTTTCCAAGGCGGAGGATAAAACCTCTTACAATTTAATTCCAATACAAGAAAGAGTGCACGCAACGTAACAGCGGAGGTCGCTGCTCTCCTTCTCCGGCGAAGTAGTGATAGCTCTCCTCCTCCTGTGTCTCCGTTTCTTGCTGGTTGGGAAAAGTGTGGATCCCCTTCTTCTGTTCTCTTCTTCCCTTTTATCCTCCTCCTCTGATCCATCGTTACCTCGTGGGCTGTCTCCACCGTACACGTGGCCACCACCTCCACTTGGAGAATAATTCTGTTACATATACGAGGGGCGAAGGCTCCTCGGAATATTATGTGGGGATCTCTCCTTCTGTTGCATAACATCTCCTCATCTACATTTTAGGGAACTAGGTTAGCCTATCCCCCTCAATCATCCACTTCTGGTGAAACTAACTTAGGTCTATAGCTCACGGATGGTATAGCCTTTGGGCTCATCTGGTCGAACCTATTCTTATCCGTCCCGTCTGCCTCTAGGCTTATCTTGCCGAACCGATTCTTATCCGTCCCGTCTGCTTCTAGCCTTATCTGGCCGAACCGATTCTGGCTTATTTCCCCGCAGAGCATCTCCTTCCGCCTTCGCTTTACCGTGTTGATTACCTTCACTAGCTTTCCCGTGCCAATTATTTCAGGCGCTTACGCCCGAACCATTCCTCTCCTTTTTCTCTGCTGAATCCGCTAATTGGTTCGGGTAACGCCTCGTCTGTGAGCTTTCATATCTAGTTCGTAGAGAAGAGGTAATGGCAGTATCACTCATACTTACCTCTGGTCCTTTATGACCTGTCGCTTTGCTTCCGGTCTTCACCTGGGTTCTTCGACTCTCATGAAGTTCTCTCGGTGTCGCTCGACTACCACGATTTACCGACTCGGGATTCTCCGGGTGTCGCTGACCTTCAGCTCAGCTTAATCATTCCTGCACACTTTGTTTAGCTCATGAGATAACGATATGACTTTAACTTTGGATCTTTGTCATAATCAAAACTTAGGTTCAATTATCTGATGTCTTTGCACCAACACTTAGCCACAAAAGAACATGTTAAAGATACATTAACACAAAATTATTGATTGCAGATCTTTTGACTAAAGCCATGCCACTATTGAAATTCAAGATAATCTAGAAGAAATGGGACTTGGTCCTTCATGTAATTTTGTTATAAGAACAATATTTGAAACTTCATTATGTTGAGATTTTTTTTCTCATTTGATTTCAATGTGTACACATTCTTCATTAATTTGAGAAATATCGCTAAAGTTGGACCTTGAATAAATGCAGGATTTATTTATTAAGTTACATTAGTTTAAGAGACATGATATATTGTGATATATGGGAGATAATCCTCACTTTTAGAGGGTTTATCATCATGATTCATATATTTTGTTTACTCCTTCTGATATATAATCAACTGGGAGAATGTTAGATAAATATTTGATTATTTCAAATATTATCGTATAATGGTCATATATATCAAGATTTGAATGAGATCTTAATATACGATTTGATTGACCTGGATAAATATTTGAATATGTCAAATATTACCATAGAGGGAGTTATATATTTGTTAATATTTAATTATGCATAATTACGTAAAAAAAAAATTGGTATGCATAATTATAATCTTTTTAAAAATGAATATAATCTCATCACGATGGATAGAATTTTCATCACAATTTCTCTTAATAGGGAAAAACATCTCATCATAATTTCTTCTAATATGAAAGAAATATTATTATAAATTATTACAATCTTTTAGATTAACTAGGTGATGGTAACGAGTTATCTATAAATAGTGGCTTTGAGGCCCCTAAGTATATACATATTCAAGAATTATCACACCATTTATTTTAAGGTTTAAAATGCTTAGAAAACTATCAAAGATTCTAAAGAATTTTAGAGTTTTATTCGAACTGTGTTGTTCAATCAATGATTGGAGGTATCATTCAATATTTTTTTTCGCATTCAGTTATTCACTATGTATATTGAGTATAGAAAAAAAAAAATGTGGAACCGCCACATTAGTGACCTTCCATCGCTGCCCCTATATATATGGAGGGAGGTAAATCAAGTCTCAGATAGCTAGCGCAGAAATGCGGAGTCATCGGTAGCCTGATCGTCACCTCCAGGAATCAATCCCTTGTCCTTTCAAGTCTTAACACGGCTGCACTAGCCATCTGAATTTGCCCTGGAGGCTATGTATATTGAATATAGAGAAACATGATCGGCTTGATCATTCCGTATAATAATTATTTTATAAATTTTACGTAAAGCATGATAATTTAAATTTTCTAATACAACCAACTCACTACTTGTGGTAGCGAAGGGCCCAACCAACTTGCTAGTTCGCTAAAGAAGGTCCATTGATGATTAACTGAGATGTCTGCGAGTTGTCACCGTCGATACTCTCAGATATTGAATATTAATGCGTGGTGCAACAAGTGAAGGAGATATAATTGCCATTGTTGGGATGTCGTTGGTTGGTTGGAACTCAATCTTTAGAGGCAAGATTGTAAGTTCGTGGCAGTTCCACGAACTGCACAGAGGCAGTTCGTGGAACCGCCTCGAGCACGCACGGCTTGAAGCCGTGCGTGCGTCTCCTTCCCTTAAAAGGGAAGGAGCGTGCGTCCAAGGGGGTTGCTGCTTCGTCACCAGAGGTTCGACGGCTGCGAGAGGTTCGGTCGCTCGGTGAAGAGAGTCGGAGAGGAAGCATCTAAATCGATTTGGTTGGTGAAGCGCGAGTGGAGTTCCACGGTGATCTCTCCTCCGACACAAGCCAAAGCTCCGAACAGGTATACATTTGAGCAACAATGGTATCAGAGCACATATGTAATTTACCTGTTCAATTTTTTTTCTCTTCTTCGCCGCAACCGGAAATTCCATCGGAGAACAGAGTTTCTCTGTTCGATGGTGCGGTCGCGATCGCCGGGATCCGGTCGCTTAGGCGCGAGCCAACGCCCTTCCGGCCGGCGTCGAGGCGGTGAGATCGCCGATGCCGCCGCGCTGAAGCGTGGGCGCCGTCGAGGCGACGCGCCGAGGCGCCAGATGCTCGCGCGGATCGCGGCGATCGGCTGTTGTCGACGCGAGGCGACGGACGGAGGCGATGACCTCGATACGACGGCCGGCGGCGATGAAGTCGACGACGCCGAGGCGACGGCCGATGGCGCGGAGGCGACGGCAGACGGCCAGCCGCTGGCTGGCGCCGCGAATGGCAAAACCTCGGCGCGCAATGGGCTGAGGCGATGGACTCTCGAGGCGCGCGGCGCGCGCCTCGGCCCTCCGTTGGCCGTGAGAAGCGGAGCAGCGCGTCGTCGACGTGAAAGAAAGGTGCGCCGGGATTAGGGCGCACGGAAAAAAAAAAGGAAAAAGTTTCTTTTTATTAAAAAAAAAAAAAAGGTTTAATCTGTTTTGTACATATTAGATTGAATAATTGGGCTTAATTGGGCCGAATTAATTGGACCGCATTTAATGGACAGAATAATTGGGCTTTATATTTAATTGGGCAAAATTAATTGGGCAGAATTAAATGGGCCGAATTAATTGGGCAAAATTGAATGGGCCTTTGAATTTAGCTTGGCTTAATTGGGCCTAATTAAATGGGTCTTGAATCAAATTTTAATTGGACATGGGTTCAATTAATTTGATTCCAATAAAAGACTAAGTGTCCAATTAAATTTACACAAGAATTGTGTAAAGTTGACTTTGGTTGACTGAACTCATAACTAAAGTTAGATGGATTGTTTTGGAACAATTAGAATCTAACGTGGATAACTTAAGGATAGAACTAGATTATGACTGTCCATGGGTCACAATTGATTGATCATTGGGTCAATCAATTATAGCCTAAAATTCAAGGAGTATAGTTCTTCTTGATATATGTGTATTTGTTCTGTGCCTTGATTAAATTTGAATATGCCGGTATTTGTCTTTGGTTTGCTATGTATCGACACGATTTATTTCAATTTACTGATGGCGCGGATGTATACTACTATGACCCGCGATGTGTTCTTGTCGATATAGGAGGCTATCGAAGGATTGGACTATGACCCTTACCATGGAGTCGTTGGACACATTGGGAAGCTGATGCATCGCTCGAAGCTCGAAATGCGGAGTTTCCGATAGACAACTACAGATTTGGCGTTGATTCGTTCATTGCTCGATAATCTTGCCGACGCAACGACGACAATTTTGGGGCGAAGGGAATTTCATATACCCGGTTGGCCAGCGCAAATCGATTAACTACGCCGACCGTGAAGAGGATCCCAAGAAGACCGGAGGATTTTGGTTCTCGATTTGTGAGGTCTTTAAAGGACTCTGTATCAGGGCAGCATGTGTTGCCTGTGAGTGTCCCAGCAGAGAGTACTGTAGTTGAGTCTAGTCGGAGGGGACATGTCATGATTACTGCTGCGCTAGGGCTTGTCCTAGTGGGAGCAGTAATTGCTTATCTAGTCTATTAGAAGTTAGTTTTAATTTATGAGTGGGAAGAATGTAATCAGTTACATTCTTAGTAGACTTTGTTATTTGTTAACATTGTACAGCATGTTTATTTTAATGATGTGTTCATTTAATGATTAGTTCATATGATGTTGTTAACTCTACATGATGCATGATTATTAGATATACCCTTGATTAGTTCAAATGAGTATATAATGATATGTTCATTTTATGTGTAATATCATGCTGTAATAATGATTAATATTATTAAGTGGGATGTATGTAATAAAATATATCAATCTAAGTCTGATTGGCACATACAAATGATGAGTGATAACGCAGTTGTTACTTGATTTTGTAAACCAGATCAGATTTATCTTGAGTTTATTTTTGAGATTACATACATAAAAGCATACACTGAGTAACTAAATAATGTGTTTATTTATGTTAGGTTATGGCAACCAAAAACATCATAGCTGAATTGAACAAAGGTGAAAAATTGAATGGGGATAACTATAAAATATGGCACCTCAAGATTCAGTATGTTCTTGAGGAGCAAGAAGTCCTAGAGGCTGTTAATCAGGTTGTGATGGAACCTATTGAGAGTAATACAGCACAGTACAGACGTGACCTTGATACCTATAAGGTATGGAAAAGGAAGGATTCCATCGCTTCTTAAGGCGCATATTGATAAGTTCAATGGTGGATGACCTAGTGTTAGAGTATGAGCCATATCCTTCAGCTCATGCAGTCTGGGTAGCCCTTAGAGAGAGATACAGTGGAATAAGTCTCAGCTTCGACCGACGATCAGTTCGACTACAAGAAGCGCCCGAATGTAACGATGGTTCAACATCTCGTGGAGATGTCGAATATGATTCGAGCCGAAAACTACGGTCATGAGTTGTGATGAACAACAGTTCAGCGGTTATTCGTTCTCTTCCCGATTCTTGGGAGACCATGAAGCAGACCTTAACTCACAGTGAGAGTATTAAGACTTTCGCTGATGTCTCACGGCATGTGGAGCTGGAGGCTGAGAGAGTAGAATCCGCAAGGATTTCAGGACAAGCCTATTTGGCTGCCGGTTCTGCTGGATCATCTGGATCCAAGAAGAAATGGTACAAGAAGGGAAAGGGAAAGAATAAAAACGCTACCACGCTCGGGAAGGAACAAATCAAGAAGAAGAAGACAGGGAAGAAACCTAAAAGCAAGTTATCTTGCTTTAATTGTGGCAAGAATGGCCACTTTGCTCGGGAGTGTACTGAGCCAAAGAAGGTAACTTCTAGTTTGTCTTCTGAGCATTTTGTTGCTAGTATTGTGTTGATGGATGATTCTTATCCTTTGTGGATTATAGATTCGGGAGCAACCAACCATGTAGCTCGAGAGCGGGTTACATATGTGGAGTAATCACGTGCACCCGACAAATGGATCTATGTAGGAAACAATGCAAGAGTCGAAGTCAAGGGAATCGGCACTTGTAAACTCAACCTTCGTGGTGGAAGTACTTTGTTTCTTCATGATGTCCTGTATGCTCCGGAGATTCGAAGGAATCTTGTATCTGTTACTAGTCTTCTTGATTTGGGTTACTCTGTAAATTTTTTGATCGTGTAGAACTTAATATTGACTCTGTGTCGATCGGATATAGTTATTTATCTAATGGTTTTATGGTACTAGATGTGTGGATGATGTTTGTGCGATTCATAGTTGTTTTTCAAACATTGCTCTTACTAGTAATGCGGATATATCTGATGAGGTTTGGCATGCTAGATTGGGACATATAGGACAAGATCGCATGAATCGATTAGCTAGAGAGGGTTTATTGGGCTCTCGTGCTAAGATTAGCTTGTCTATATGTGAGCATTGTCTTCTTTGGAAAACAACTAGGAAACCATTTGGAAAGGCTATTAGAGTGACTTGCCATTGCAATTGATTCATTCGGATATTTGTGGTCCGATGAGTGTGAAGGCTAGGCATGGAGCTTCCTATTTCATTACATTTATTGATGATTTCACTAGGTATGGTCATGTGTATTTGATTTCTCAAAAATGCAGGCGTTGGATTATTTCATTCGTTATTTGAGCGAAGTTGAGAATCAAAGCGGAACATAAGGTTAAGGCCTTCGCCTTGTAGTGGGGTGAATATCATGCGATTTGTTCAGAGCGACATGTAATGATAAGGGGATTATTAGGCAACTAACTATCCCGGGAACTCCACAAAGAAAATGGGGTTCTTTGAGAAGAAGAAATAGGACTCTTCTTCGAAATGGTTAGAGTCTATGATGGCGCGAGCTAATTTGCGGTCTCCTTTTGGGGAGATGCATTATTAGGCTGCAGCCTATATATAACAAAGTGCCTTGAAAGTCAGTTCCATCAACCCCATATGAGCGTTGGGAAGGCGAAAACCAGATTTGAGCAATCCCGAGACCACGGGGTCATTGCCTCGTTCATAATAGTTCTCAACAAATATGGAAAACTAGGACCTAGAGGTAAGAAGTGTATCTTTATAAGATATTACGATACCTCGAGGTTATGTTTTTATAGGTGAGCAACAAGATGGGGCGATCTCTGAGATTGAGTCGAGAGATGCCACTTTTCTCGGCCAGGTTCCCAACAAAGGGTGAAGTTGATAAGATAGTTCCTCTTTTTGAGGAGGATGAGTCGTTATCAACAAGTCAGATGTCCAGTGGGATACCTGAACCTAGTCAACCGAGTGGGAGTAATGTGCCTGATCACGGGGTGACTTCTCAACAGCCCAACTTATGGAAAAGTGTTCGTAAGATCATACCTAAAAGGAGGTTTGATATTGAGAATGAGGCAATGATGACACTCCCAGTTGACGAAGATGAACCTCAATCAGTTGAGGATGCGTTGGGATGTAGGGTTAGAGATAAGTGGAAAAGTGCAATGGAAGAAGAGATGGAGTCAATGATTCAAAATCAAGTTTGGGAGTTAGTCGATCTTCCTCCTGGCCGAAGGGTCATTGGGAATAAGTGGATTCTCAAAATAAAGAGGAAGTCTGATGGATCGATTAACCGATACAAGGCTCGTTTGGTTGCAAAAGGATTTACCCAAAGAGAGGGTATTGACTTTGAAGAGACATTTTCTCCCGTAGTGAAGTTTGTGTCAATCCGAGTTATCTTGGCCTTTGTGGCGCATTATGACTTGGAATTACATCAGATGGATATTAAAATCGCTTTCCTTAACGGTGAGCTTGACGAGGAAATCTATATGGTTCAGCCAGAAGGTTTCGTTGTTTTAGGCCAAGAGGATAAAGTATGTAGATTGAAGAAATCTATATATGGGCTGAAGCAAGCGTCAAGACAATGGAACATAAGATTTAACAAAGTGGTTTTATCTTATGGTTTCGAAATGATCAATGAGGATCATTGCGTTTTCCTAAAGAAGGAAAAGGAAAGTATGTCATTTTATCATTATATGTTGATGATATCTTTGATAGCGAAAATGACATAGGTTTTATTGAAGAAGTCAAAAGTGGTATCTTCTCGATTTGACACAATAGAGATAGGAGAAGTTGAATACATCTTAGGATTAAAAATCATCAGGGATCGATCTAAGAGACTTTTGGATATGTCATAAGAGTATTATATAAATAAGATGTTACAAAATTTTAGCATGTCTGACTACAAAGGTGAACAGACACTTATTGCGAAAGGTACAGTTTTGAGCAAAAGTATGAATCCCAAGAATCCAGCTGAAATATACGAGATGAATAAAAAACAATATGCAAGTGTCATAGTTAGTTTAATTTATATTATGTTGTGTACTCGTCCGATGATATGCGGTATCACGATTAGTCCTAGGTTCGGTCAAACCCAGGATCGAGACACTGGAAGGCAGTGAAAAGGATTTTCAGATATCTGAAGGCGACGACAGATTATTGTCTCTGTTATCAAGGATCAGATATGAGCCTTATGGGCTATTCAGATGCAGATTGGGCTGGGGACCTGGATGATAGAAAATCAACATCAGGCTATGCGTTCTTGTTGAATGGTGGCGCCATCTCCTGGAACAGCAAGAAACAGGCCTGTGTGGCCTTATCTACAATGGAAGCTGAATATGTGGCATGTTCAGCAGCTGTACAAGAAGCAGTCTGGTTGAGAAGGTTCCTAAAGCATTTGAAGATTGCTGAGAACAGTGGGAGTCCAGTGACTGTCTATTGTGACAGTCAAGCTGCGATAGCTTTTTCCAAGGATCCCAAATATCACAGCAAGGGCAAGCATATTGCTATAAAATACAACTTTATCAGGGATATTGTTGCTAAAAAGAAGGTGATTCTTGAGTATATCCCTACACGAGCTATGCTTGCAGATCCTTTTACTAAGCCAATGACTAGAGAGTCATTTAATGAGCATGTAAAGTCTATGGGACTTCGTAGAATGTAACTGTCTTGTAATAACAATTGAATATTATGTTTTGATTGTTTAAAATGTTAGCCATAATCTATTCAGTGTATGTTATGTTGCATTCTAGTGATAAGATCTCGATAAGCATGTTTGCAGGTAGTGATTGGTCCTCTCACATGGACAATCATCTCTATTTGTTGCGTATGAATAGAGGTAAGACCGATGCTTATAGGTCAACCTATGTGGTTGTTAGCTTTGGAAGCTGTAAAATTTGTTACATTCCTATAAGTTAGGGTCGTCTTGATATTTGTATCAAGATAAGATCATTTTATGGTAAATGATCGAAGTAAATGAACCCACCATTTACTATACCTGTTTTGAGCCAGATTAGAATTCATATGTTGAATTCTGGATTCATGTGTTGAATTCTGGATTAGACATTGTAGATTGAAATCTGTACGATGTTAATTTGAGGAAAACATGCGCTCTTTATTGGTAAAGAGGAAGACATCGTAGCATGTGAATCATATCACATGTGCTAAGACGACACTAAGGGTAGTAGGAGAATGGATCCCTGCTTCTCTACTATGTGAGCCCTTTGAGATTATATGTTGATCTCAATATTTGTCCTTTGTGACTATTTAGATGTCTACTTGAAGTTTTAATCAAGGTTTGCTACTTTAGCATGTCTACCTATGACTATGGATGATTCGGTCTATGGAACATGACTAAGAAAGTGATTGATTAAAATGAATAGATTCATACTAAAAAGGAAGATTAAATAGATTTACATCTAATAAGAATTATTCAAGTCGACCCATTTGTATGGAAATGATTGTGAATATTTAGAATATGAGACATGCTCTTGACATTATGGTCAATCTAAGGGATTAGAGATGTTCATATTGATGTAAATGAGATTATTTAATCTGGGTAAAAGCAAGACATGAATGTTTGAGTAAAGCGGTTATGTACCACGAAATATGATTTTGTATCATCTGGAAAATGTATGTGTCACACAGAAAATGGTGTGTCATAAGATAAATGATTTTGTACCACCAGAGATGACTCGTGTCATCGGAGAATGATTATGTATCATATGAAGAGTGGCTAAGTTAGTAGGCGTAACAACTTCTCTTAGCATGTATCACTCTATGAGCGGCTATGTAAGGTGTAACAACTTTCTTAGCATTTGAATGCTCAATGTGCTTCTTTGTCATACGAACCATTTTCTAATTTGATGTTTCATTTAGTCTTTGTGACTATTAATCTATGTTCTATTAGTCTTTTGAGACAATAGATGTTGCTTGATTTAGTCTATGTGACTAAACACTCTTCTAAAAATGGTTACGTGTGATCATTTAGTCTATGTGACTAAACACCTCTTTCTAAAATGGTCTGTGTGATCATTTTTGTCTGTGTGACATACCTTGGACGAGTGGGAGATGTAAGTTCGTGGCAGTTCCACGAACTGCACAGAGGCAGTTCGTGGAACCGCCTCGAGCACGCACGACTTGAAGCCGTGCGTGCGTCTCCTTCCCTTAAAAGGGAAGGAGCGTGCGTCCAAGGGGGTTGCTGCTTCGTCACCAGAGGTTCGACGGCTGCGAGAGGTTCGGTCGCTCGGTGAAGAGAGTCGGAGAGGAAGCATCTAAATCGATTTGGTTGGTGAAGCGCGAGTGGAGTTCCACGGTGATCTCTCCTCCGACACAAGCCAAAGCTCCGAACAGGTATACATTTGAGCAACAAAGATTACTACTTCACTGGAACACATGACGTTAAAGGAGGTCATCGTAGTTAAGCGAAATGACTAGCAAAACGAGGAGAGTGACAAGACAACTTGCGAACGGACAAGGGAGTTTGAATGGAAGTGGCTAGCTCAGAGAGGAGCACGACGAATGACCTATAACAGTTGAGCAAGGTGTCGACAATTGAAAGTATGTGAACTTACATGAGTTTAAATGGGAGGTTGTTAACTAATTGAATTTTCATGTGATTATTTAATATATAATATAACAACAATAACAATTAAATCTTATCCCACTTGGTAGAATCAACTGTTTGAATCATTCTATGTCATTGAGCTCTATCCCTTATTATATCATCATCTATATTTAAATAAATTTTATCGTATTTTATCATTGTAATCAAGTCTTCTTTGGTCTTCCTCTTTTCCGTTTAATATACATACTTATCATATTTTTTGGTGCATTTATTGATCGTCTAAGTATGTGCCCATATTATCTTAATAGTGTCTCCTAAAAATTTTCTCCAATAGGTGTAACCCCAACTATCTTGTTCATCCTTATATGTTCACATATCTACCTAAACATTCTCATCTTTATGATTTTCATCTTCTGCTTATGTGCTTGAGTTATAATCAAATATTCAACTTCATATAAGATAGCAGACCTAATCGTCATTTTATAAATTTTTTTTTTAAATTTTAGAGATAATTTATGATCATAAAAAATATTCGATGTTCTTTTTCATTTCAACTATCTTATATTTTACGTAAAATATCTCTTTTGATTTCTCCATTCTTTTATAAAAATGATCTTTAATATTTAAATTTTTTTAGTTAAATACAATTCATCATTTCAAATTTAAACAATTATCTCATTATATCTAATATTTCTAAATTTAAATTCATATATTCTTCTAATGTTTTCTACCAAGATTCGAATTTTGCATTTACTCGTTTACGTGTCTCATATGCCAAAATAATATTATCTACAAATAACATGCACTATGATAAAATATCTTGTAACAAGATAAAGTTATATTAACACATTGAATCAACTCTAAATCTCTATCTTTATGAGAAACATTTTAATTAATCAACCTAGAGTCTTCACTCTTGTCATAATATTTTCATATATATATCTGTAATTGTTTCAATATACTTTACACTAACACATTTCTTTTTTAAAATTCTCCATATACTTTCCTTTGAGATTTTATTATAAGATTTTTTAAGTGGGTGAATATTATGTGAAAGTTTTACTTTATTTTCGATACTTTTCAATTAGTTGCTTGAGAAGATATATAATTTTTATTATCGACTTTCTAAGCATAAGCATGAATCCAAATTGATTATCTATCAGCGTAATGTTCTCTCTTAATTTTTTCTATTACTCTTTTCAAAAATTCCGTAGTATAATTTATTTATTTAATATATCTATAATTTACATAATTTTATATACCTCCTTTAACTTTATATAAGAGAACTAGAGTACTTATCTTTCATTGATTAAACTTTTTTTGTTTTAAATATCAGGTTCAATAACTTTATAAGTTATTCAATGTCTTATTACTTCACTATACACTTTCATATCTCTATTAGAATATCATTGGATTCAACTATTTTTTTTATTTTACATACCATTTAAAATCTATTTTACTTTTAAAGTTTGAATTCATAACAATTTAAATTTTTATACTTTTCACCCATTTAAATTATCTAAATTAAGTTGATCATTTAAATTTTTATTAAAAAATTGATGAAAATATTATTTTCTTTACGGTTTTATTTCTCCATCATTCAATAATATCTTATTGAATTTATCTTTAATGTATCATACCCATTTTTTTTCTCTTTTGACTTTATCTATTTTATAAATGTTCAAAAGTTTTATTCTTAATTTATCTGTTTCTTATGAATTAAATAAAATTTCATATCAAATTTATTAAATAAGGTAACTTTTATAATATTTTTAATTTAACTCTTTTATATATATATATATATATATATATATATAATCATAGAGTATTACACAATCAACCCCTCGAATCAATGTTACCTTTATGGTACCTTACCAAGATAGATTTCACTCCGTGTGAATTATTACTATTTACTATTCAAACTAAAATTGAACCTTAAAATAAAGAAAAAACATTATTATACACCTGATTCATAATCGGAGATTGGTTCATTTCGAGTTTGCTGAATTGCATCTACGAGCACTGTCACACAGTGCATCGTCATCACAGATCAAAATTCTACGAGATGTATGCACGGCGAAAAATAAAAATTTACTTACGTCCCATAAATCTCAAGCCAAAATCTCTTGTTTTTAATCATAGATCATTTTACAAGTACTAAGGCTAGAATTAAAACAAGAAGAGATCGTATCTCATATCTTCGTGATTCTTTTGGATCTGTAGAAATGAAATCTTATCTCTACCAGTATCTACGCCGGATCTTTACAAGATAACCTTTCTCAAAGGTCAATAAATTATCTTCTGCAAAAAGTGCTAGCCTTGCTTGGAGAAGATTGGAGAAGGTGGCACAAGAACCAAAGAAGAAAGGAGGAATAACTTAGTATTTTCTACAAAGCAAGAAGTAAAATGTCTGAAGCTTAAAGCTTAAAAAGCTTGAGCTTGCTTGAATGCTTGGATGTAAAACCTCTCTCTACTCTTGCTTATATAGAAACTCACTAAAGTAACTCCTTCCCTACCCTCTTAATGTGGCCAACCAACTCCTCATGGAGTCTTAATGTGGTCGGCCATCATCATGGTAGTGGAGATGGTAAAGAAGTGGATAAACGGGGGTTTACATGAATCACATTCATGCACATTTATTTGGTCGACCACCCTTAATGAAGAATCATGAAGAAGAACCTTCATGTGCCTATTTTTCTTCTCTTCCTACAAGCCCTCTTGTTTATTGATTTACAATCATGAACTTGCTAATGGGCTTGTGGATAATGGGTCAACACCACTCTTCCATCTTGGGCTATTGGATTTTAGAACATTTCTAGAACCCAATAAAGAAATTTATTCGTAAACCCTTTTATGAATACTTGTGTCTTATTAGTTTGATCCAACTAGACATTACCTCTATCTCTTCGAGAATCACATTCTCTTATTTGTTTTACATCTCTTGAGGAAATCATTGTGTGTGTGACCCAATAGTTTCCAAGCTATATTGACAATTCATAACTAACCATTAGTTATGAATAGATGATGAGTGATACCTAGCAGTACATCATGACTCTCAATTGATCAAAAAGTCAAAATAGACTTCAGAATAATTCTATACCCTTCAGCAGCTACAGTAGTTCATGTCATATTCCTTTCACTCATCATATACTCACTTAGTTCAGGATATGGTCTATAGTGTTCATCCCCACTAGGCTGACTACATCACACCTAGCCCAAGTTCATTTTTCTATCTTGTGGATTCAAGTTACTCCATGTATGTATCCAAGAAGATCATCTTCATGACATGCATATTTTGGCCAAAGACTTTGAGCAACAATTCATAAGAGGTCTAGGGTATACATCTCCTGATAATAGGAGTGGTGAATCCTCTGTTGACTATTCAAACACCTTCGATTACTTTGGCTTATACCCAATCGATCAGGAGTTGCATCTCCTATAGAGATGGCTACGAAGAAGTCAAAGTATAAGGTGTCATGATCAAGACGACTTGAATACCTTTAGTCTAAGGAAACTTGCACTTGAGCTGCAATGAGATCTTCAATGACACAAAACCATACAAAGTCTCATAGCAGGTCACTCCAATGAACTAGTTACCCTAACTTGCATCCACACATTCACTCTCATCATCCAAATGCTTCCATTCAGTGAGTACTGAATGCTTGGATAATCCAAGAATCATAACATGTGCTACTCTCACAAAATTGATGATATCCAATCTCATCAATCTATTGACTAGGGATTATTTCAATATTTACATAATAACACATGATGAAATACTCACTATTCGTGATCCAATCATAATTTCTCTCATGCTATGCATCATATTGTGGATTTCAGTAAATGAATTTAAGATCTAATCAAATATATATAAAAATGTATACTCAAATAATGAATTTTATTAATCATCTAAGGTGATTTCTTTAGGACATCTCTCTATTGCAACATACTTCCACTTGCCTATAGTCAATCGCCTTAGTATCTAATATCATAGACTTCTACATGCCTCTTGAACTTTTCTTGGGGTAGAGGCTTAGTCAAGGGATCCGCTAGATTCCTTTCGGTGGGAATTTTCTCTATTTATACATCTTTCCTACCAATGATCTCCCTGATCAAATAATATCAGTGCAGTACATGTTTGGATCGCTAATGAGACCGTGGTTCCTTCGCTTGTGCAATTGCACCATTGTTGTCGCAGTACACCTATGATACTTCAACAATGCTCGGAACAACTCCAAGTTTAGAAATGAACTTCTTTATCCAAACCGCTTCCTTGGCTACCTTAGAAGTTGCAATGTATTTTGCCTCCGTGGTAGAATCAGCAACGGTCTCTTGCTTGGAACTTTTTCGACTGATCACACTTCTATTCAAGGTGAATATGTATCTAAACTGAGATTTAGAATCATCCGTATCCGTCTGGAAGCTGACATTAGTATACCCACATATTACTATATCACCTCCATTGTATATCAAGAACAATCCTTAGTTTTTCGCAAGTACTTAAGGATTGCCTTAACATCCACCCTATGATCCATACCTGGATCCGACTGGTATCGGCTCGTGACACTCAGAGCGTACGATACATTTGGCTTAGTACATAACATAGAATATATGATCGATCCTATAGCTGACGCATATGAGATCTATCTCATGCGAATCTTCTCATCTTGTGTCTGAACACATAGACTTCGAAAGGTGAATCTCATGTCTCATGGGAATAAAACCTTTCTTGGATTCAGACATTCTAAACCACTTTAGCATTCTATCTATATATGTAGACTACGAAAGATCAAGCAACCGATTTGATCTATCTCTATAGATCTTAATCCCAAAATATAGATTGCTTCTCCTATGTCTTTCATAGAGAACATTTTAGATAAGCAGACCTTAACTATTTGAAGGACAGGAATATCATTTCCTATAAGCAATATGTCATCGACATATAGCACTAGGAACATGATCACACTCCCACTAACCTTTTTGTAGGTTCGTCCGGATTTTATGAGAAATCAAATTGTTTGATTGCCTCATCAAAACGGATATTCCAGCTCCTGGATGCTTGTTTCAATTTATAAATGAATATCTGAAGTTTTCATACTTTGTTCTTATCGACAGACATGAAACTCTTAGGCTATATCATATACACATCTTCAGTCAGATTTTCAGCTGTCATATCTCATAATCGTAATGCGCTACTATAGCCAAGAGCATCTGAATGGATTTAAGCATAGCTATTGGTGAAAAAGTTTTGTCATAGTCAACACCTTGTCTTTAATGATACCCTTTCGCCACTAATCTAGACTTATAGGTAATTACATTACCATCCATGTCAATTTTCTTTTTGAAAAACCACTTACACCCTATAGGTGTTATACCTTCGGGTGGGTCCATCAAATTCCAAACTTAGTTTTCGTACATGGAATTCATTTCTGACTTCATGGCTACAAGTCATTTGTCCCTGTCTAAACTATTCATAACTTCTTCATAACTAGTAGGCTCCTTATTTTCAATGAGAAACACATCATTAGATTCACTTACGAGAAATTCATATCTCTCTGCAATCTTACATGTCCTACCAGATCTTCAAAGAGGTTGTGTATCTCCAGGTTCAGTGACTACCTCATCACTATGAGTAATTTGATGTGGTTCTTCACTAGGCATCTCTTATCTGTCTATTGGAGTCTCTTGAACTACACTTAGTTCAGCCTCACTCCCACTATTTTCTTATAATTGAATTGTTGAGATGTATACTGAAAAGTCTATCTTTTGTAGGAACATATTTATTTTGAATTAAGAATCACATGATCATTGTTTGCATATTTTTATGGTTATGCATATTGTCTAATACATTACATTGTAGATAACATGGTGTGTGGTGTCACACGGGAGATCATGTTATCGACTCCTTGTAAAGTATAAGTAAAGGCTCACAACCGAGATGACTTTGGACAAACCATCGGAATGATTATAGTGTGATTTGGTATTGGTTTATCTTGACCATAGAATCACACTAGTGCACTTTGTGTGTATTGAGCATGACCGACTTAGAGGTGATTCGATTTATTGCTGACTACATAATCGAATCAGACCTTAGATATTATATTGTACATACTCTTAATCCCGATATAATAACGGACACATATACTTAGTATTCATTTCTTTGATTTACCAATGGGCGAGATTTATAGATTAAATCGATAGGCTCGGTAAGTTAGGAAATGATATTATTTATATGGCGTGTTATTGATTATAGGAGGAAACTGTGTCCTATATATTAGGATGATAATGTCCCCTTGAGGAGCTCATAAGGTTCATCATGTAAACCCTGCAGGTGGACTTGGTCCGGCATGATGAAAAGGTTGAGTGGTACTACTCATGGAGTTAGATGTTGATTAATTAATGGTCAGTAAATTAATTAATCGACGGACATTCGAGATCTTAAACACGGGGAGAAAATGTACATATAATATATGGAGCTCATATTAACTTATGGGGGTTGGTGAGGTAGATCAATGATAATCCTTTAGTGGATTGGATTATCATTAATGGATCGGACTTTATGTGGGTTTGATCCATGGGTGGCCAAGATCCAACTCCTCCTCATGATCCCTAATGTAGCCTATTAACACCTCATGAATCTTAGATCCAATGGATAGAAACAAAACTCTAGATCCAAAGGTAGAGATTAAATCTCTAAGATCCGACGGTTGAGATTAAATCCCTAGAACCAATGGTGGAGATTAAAAGGAGGCTTATTCCTAACTCTATAAAAGGAGGACAAGGGGTTGGCGTGGAGGATGAATCAAGAGAAGCTAGGGTTTTGGAGGTTGGCGGCAAGAGATAGGAGCTAGGGTTTGGGCTTGGGCGGCACCTAATAAAGAAAGATTTCCTTGCCTTCTTCTTCTTCCTCAAGCTGTCGGCGCCCCTTGAGCTCCTTCCAGCCCTTGGTCGGCATCCAAACTCCCTCTTCTTCTTCTCCTTGGCCGGTGGAACAAAGGTTTAGGGTCCTCCCTTGAAGCTTTTGGCCGGCAACCCTTAATCTCTTCTTCCTTCTTGGCCGGCGGCAAAGCTCCATCCTTGGAGGTTGTTGGTTGGTTGAAAGAAGGAATAGAGCTTTGTTTCTATTCTTCCTCTTGCTCGGAATGAGCAAGGAAGGAAGATTGGCGATCTAGGAGCTTCAACTTTTGGTAGATCGTCGCCCACACGACGTTCGAAAGGAGGAAGGTCATACATTAGAAGATCGAGAGGTATATTTATTCTTTATTCTCTTTTGTTACTTGCTTGTATTTGTTTTTCCAATTATGAGCATGATAAATTCTGTTTGTGGCTAAATAATACTTGGATCCCGAACATAAATACGAAAGCCGACGATCCGTACATCATCTATTCCGCGGCTACTCGTAGAATAGAGGTTGGTCGCTTGAACAACAAGTTTGTTCAAGTGACCTCTCTAAACGAATAGCACGACGATGACTTGATTGTTTGGGCAATCCCTTTTGTCTAGGATTAAAAAAATTTTAATCCGGGGACATCGATGGGATCACCATGAACAAACAACCAAGGTGAAGTGGGAAGTGAAGTTTCCTCTCACGGACTCGATAAGCAAAACCCTTTAATTGGTATCAGAGTCAAGGTTTCCGGTCTTGTGTGTTTAGGATTTGATTAATTTTTATGCACTTTTCATATATTATATGTGTTGGTGCAACAATGCCCTAAGCATTCATATGTTTTGATGTTTGGATAATCATCTAAGTTAGGAAATAAATTGTGATCTAATTGTGAACATGTTCAAGTGACAGGGAAATCCAAGTATGAAGACTTGGTAAAGGCAAAGTCCAAGTATGATCTTGGCAAGAGAAGTCCAAGGTAAAGGTTTGGCGGCATAAGACCAAGCATGTTGTCCTGGCGGCATTAAGTCCAAACAGACTTTGGCAAAGGAAGTCCAAAGGCAAGTCTTGGCAGCGTAAGTCTAAGCATGTAGACTTGGCGGCATAAAGTCCAAGCATGCTTTGGCAAAGGAGAACCCAAGACATGACAAAACCGAAGGAAGCTCTTGGAAGCAAAGCGCGAAGGATGAACAAGTCGCGGACTCGGAGGGATCCTGGAAGCGCAAAAGCTTAAGGAAGAGCTAGAAGGTTGAGTCTAGGTCTAGGGGTGAAATCAAGTATGAATTACTCATACTTGATGAGTATCAGTCGACTGATATGATGTATCGATCGAGTCGTCAGTGCTCGAGTCGATTAAACCACGACCATCGGTCGGTGATGTTGCGATCGATCGGCCGCGATGGCGATCGGTGATCAAGTTAAACTGCAGACGCAGAATGGAGTCTCACTCGACTGTGGCCTGTGATCACTTTACTGATCACTTCATCAGTCGACTGATGAAAGTGTCGTTGGAGGAAACGACTCTGAATCCCGCAAATCCGGCTATTCAGAAGTCGTTAACCGTGTGGGCAGTCGACTGATGTTGTACATTAGTCGACTGATGGTGCTCCAACGGGAAAATCAGCCTTCTCTCTATAAAAAGAGGGCTGGTGGAGGTTTTTAGGGTTAATGCTTATTCTCTGATTATTCTCTCAAGCCTCCACGAGTTTTCAAGATTTCTAGTGATTTTAAATCCCCTCCTCCTCTCTCTAAGCTCAAGTTTCATTCTTTGTAAAGAAGGGGAGGTTTGTTGTAAGGGAAAGCTTCATAGTGATTTGATTAGGGTTGATCCACCTCAAGGATCACCATGGAGTAGGAGCGCTATATCCGAACCACGTAAAAGAATCGTGTTAGCATGTTTTTCATTTGTGTTATTATTATTTTTGTTGTACTTCTGCTAATATTTTTGTAAAGACGAAAAACAAGCTATTCACCCCCCCTCTAGCTTCCAAACGATCACCAACAAGTAGTATCAGAGCCCGGATCGCATCGGAAGATCTAGCAATCAACCGGAGCAAAAATGGCTTTTCAAGAGGGGTATAGCACGGCGAGGCCTTCGTTCTTCGACGGCGACGACTTCGGCTATTGGAAAGGTAGGATGGAGTATTACTTAATGAATGATATTGAGAATTGATTTAGTGTTGTAGATGGTTTCGAGAAGCCGGTGGATAAACACGGAGCACCCATACCGACGAAGGATTGGACGAGAGACATGGCCAAGAAGGCTTAAGTCAACACCAAGGCAACAACCACACTTCAATGTGGTTTGTCAAAAGAGCAATTAAGCAAAGTGGGGTCATTTGAATCGGCGAAGGAGCTTTGGGAGAAGTTGATCGAGCTCAACGAAGGATCCAAAGAAACAAGAAGGGCCAAGAGAGATCTTCTAATTAGCCAACTTCAAAGCTTCTCAATGAAGACCAATGAGACCGTGAACCAAATGCACGGTCGCTTCAAAGAAGTAGTCAACGGACTACATGTAATAGGTGAAAAGGTCGACAATCGAGACCTTGTAAGGTATGTACTACAAGCTTTCCCTAGAACAACCTTATGGGCCTCAATGGTAGATGCCTATAAGGTCTCTAGGGATCTTTCATTGGTTAAGTTAGATGAGCTATTTTATAAATTTCAATTACATGAACAAGCTAACACTTCAGCCAAAGAGAAGGGTATAGCTCTTTTTGTAGGAAAGAAGGACAAAAAGAAGAAGGAGAAGAAGGAAGTGTTCTCCTCATCCGAATCCGAGGAAGACTCATCAAGTAGTGAAGATGAGCTATCGGCAAGCAAGGTAGCACATTACGTCAAGAAATTTGGTGGGAAGTCAAGGAAACTCACTAAGAAAGATGTGAGGAGGATGTTCCAATCCTCAAAAGGTAAGTCTTCAAATAGTTCAAATTCTACCTCTAACGTGACTTGTTTTGGATGCAACAAGAAAGGACATATAAAGTCAAATTGCCCGGAACTAAAGAAGAAGGAGGAGAAGGAAAAGAAAAAGAAGGAGAAGAAGAAGAAGGAGGCAATGGTGGCACAAACATGGGACACCCTAAGCATGGATGACTCCTCCGACGAAGAAGAAGTATGTCATGCCACCCGGAATCTAGCCCTCATGGCATTGGAGGAAGAAGCCGGGAGCTCAAGCGAGGAGTCCTCTTCTTCTTCAAGTGACGAATCATCATCAAGTGATGATGATGAGGTAAACAACTCACCTAAAGTAGATTTACTTTACAAGACTATTGCATGTCTACAAAATGCTTTGAATAGATCGAAAACTAGGATTAAGGATTTAAGAATAGAGATTAAATCACTTAAGAGTGTAGAATCATCATGTGGTAAATTATCTAGTGATAACAATGAATGTACCCTTAGGGATGAAAATGATGAATTAAGAAAAGAAATAGGTAACTTAAGAGCATGCTTAGAAAAATTTACTAATGGTTCTAAATACCTAGACATGATTATTAAGGATCAAAGGGCTATTTACAACAAGGCCAGATTAGGATATAGGCCTAAGGAAAAGGAGGTAGCATTTACATCTCTTGTTAGTAGAAAATTCATAATTAAAAGCAAGGGTAAAAAGGCTTGGGTACCTAAGAAATTTCTAATTGATGCTAGTGGTCCTAAGATTTGGGTACCTAAGGATTGTATTTTTCATGTGATATAGGTAGAAGAACTAAGCTTGTGGATAGTTGATAGTGGGTGCTCAAAGCATATGACCAGTGATGAGAGAAAATTCTCCACTATCAACCACACTAGCAAGGAAAATGTATCATTTGGTAATAGCGGCAAACTTAAGATTCTAGGAAAGGGCACAATTGAGGTATCCCCCAACCTTGCCATTCACAAAGTATTATTAGTTAAAAATATGAAATTTAATTTACTTAGTGTAAGCCAACTATGTGATGCAAACTTTGATGTTAAAATTGATTCCTCAAAATGTTTTATAAGACACAAAACTATAAATGATTGCATGTTAGTAGGCTTTAGAAAATCAAATATATATTATGTTGATTTATCCTATGCTACTAATGCTTCTACTAAGTGTCTTATTGCAAAAGAGGAAGAAAGTTGGCTTTGACATAGGAGGCTAGGACACATAAACATGAAGAACATAGCAAAAATAAAGTTAGTCAAAGGGTTGCCTAAAGTCAAATTTCTCAAGGACAAAATGTGTGATGCATGCCAAGAAGGGAAACAATCAAAAACATCACACAAAGGTAAAAATTTACTTAGTACCGCTTTACCTTTAGAACTTTTACATATGGATTTATTTGATTGTCATAGTATCCCTTCTATGATTGGTAGTAGATATTGCTTAGTAATAGTAGATGATTTCTCTAGGTTTATTTGGGTATTTTTCTTGAAAAACAAAGATGAAACCCTAGGAATAATCATAGGATTTAGCAAAAGAGTAGAAAATGAAAGAAAACTCAAAATCAACCGGATCCGTAGTGATCATGGTGGAGAATTTGAGAATTCTAATTTCTCAACCTTTTGCTTAGAACAAGGGTACAAGCATGAGTTTTCTTGTCCTAGAACACCCCAACAAAATGGGATTGTGGAAAGAAAAAATTGTGCCCTACAAGAAGCGGCTAGGACTATGTTAAATGCATACTCATTACCTAGCTACTTGTGGGCGAAAGCGGTTAACACCGCTTGCTATATCCAAAATAGGGTATTAATTCATAGGTTTTTAGGAAAAACTCCATTTGAATTGTGGAATAGTACAATTCCAACAATTCATTATTTTAACTTTTAAGGTCTTTGGATGTAAAGTCTATATTTTAAATACCAAAGACAACCTAGGTAAGTTTGAGTCCAAAGCGGATGAGGGAATCCTAGTTGGATACTCATCCACTAGTGTAGGGTATAGAGTTTACAATAAAAGGACTCAAAAGATTGAAGAATATTCAAATGTCCAATTTGATGAAACTTCCAATACATACCCTAGGAAATCCCCTATTGATGATGATATTAATAATGAAAATCAAGAAATTACCCAACAATTTCAAGATTTAACCTTAGGGGGTAATGATCAAGGGGGAGGATTGAATCAAGGGGAGTAAGAGGTGATTCCGATGATGAGAGAAGGATTGAGGTTAATCATGATCAAACTCAAATTAATACACCTCCTAGAACCATAAGAGTTCATCAAAATCACCCCTTAGATCAAATTGTGGGTGAATTATCTCAAGGTGTTAGGACTAGGTCATTTCATAGGGATCTCACTAGTCATATAGCTCTAATTTCTCAAATTGAGCCCAAAACAATCAAAGATGCATTACTTGATCCGGATTGGATCTTAGCGATGCAAGATGAATTGACTCAATTTGAAAGGAGTCAAGTATGGGAGTTAGTTCCTAGACCAAATGAAAACACCATTATTACTACAAGATGGGTTTTTAGGAACAAACTAGATGACCAAGGAAATATCACTAGAAATAAAGCAAGATTAGTTGCAAGGGGTTTTAATCAAGTTGAAGGACTTGACTATGATGAAACATATGCCCCGGTTGCTAGGTTAGAGTCTATTAGAATACTATTAAGATATGCCTCCTATATGGGTTTCAAACTCCATCAAATGGATGTTAAATCGGCATTCCTAAATGGGTTTATTAAGGAAGAAGTATATGTAGAACAACCTCCCGGGTTTGAGAATATGGACTATCCAAACCATGTATACAAGCTTAGGAAAGCTTTGTATGGTTTGAAACAAGCTCCCCGGGCTTGGTATGAAAGATTATCATCTTTCTTAATTTCTAAGGATTTTAAAAGGGGTAGTATAGATCAAACTCTATTTATAAAGTCAACATCTAAGGATATCTTTGTAGCCCAAGTATATGTTGATGACATTATCTTTGGGTCAACAAATGATGAACTTCTTCAAGACTTTATTAAAAATATGGAAAAAGAGTTTGAAATGAGTCTAGTTGGGGAATTAAATTTCTTCCTAGGACTACAAGTCAAACAAACAAGTGAAGGAATTTATATTTATCAAACCAAATATGCTAAGGAAATGATTAAGAAATTTGGTTTGGAAAATGCTAAGGTAGTTTCAACTCCAATGGCAACCAATACTAAAATAGATAGTGATAATGAAGGAAAACAAATAGATCTTACACTTTATAGGAGCATGATTGGTAGTCTTTTGTACTTAACCACTAGTAGACTCGACATATTATTTGCGGTTGGTATGTGTGTTAGGTACCAATCATGTGCTAAAGAATCTCATTTAGTTGTCGTTAAGAGAATCTTAAGATATGTTAAAAACACACTAAATGTAGGACTATGGTACCCTAGGACTAGGTCTTTTGATTTGATTGGGTACACCGATTCCGATTATGCCGGTTGCAAATTGGATCGGAAGAGTACTAGTGGTGGATGTCAATTCCTTGGGTCCTCCCTAGTTAGTTGGAGTAGTAGAAAGCAACCTTGTATTGCTTTATCCACCACCGAGGCCGAGTATGTGGCTATGGGTGGTTGTGTAGCTCAACTACTATGGATGAAACATACCTTAGAGGATTATGAGCTATCTTACTCTAACATGAAAGTATTTTGTGATAATGTAAGCACCATAAATTTAACCAAAAATCCGGTGCATCACTCTAGGACTAAGCACATTGAAGTGAAACATCACTTCATTAGAGATCATGTGGCTAAGGGGGACATTAAGCTTAATTATATTGAATCGAAGTCCAACCTAGCCGACATTTTTACCAAGGCTCTCCCCGAGGTAGATTTTTCATCACTTATGAGAGAACTTGGAATGTGCTTGGTTGAGTAAAGGTATAGGTTTGCATGATCCTATAGAAATACTAGGATTTATACCTTTAAGCATCTCACAAAATACCTAAGAAACTATGATTTTTGTATTGAGTCACTTAGACAACATGTGAGATGTTAGGAAGATGAATTTGGTTCGTCATGCTTGTTATGATGCATTATTATGGACCAAAGTGTCATCTAGAGACATTGATCCTTCATTGGACCAATCATTGGGAAGGCTTATACACAATTGATCTGCATATAGCTCCAAGAACATGATTGGAAATGTCAAATAAAACATATTTTAAACTATGTTTATCATATTTTGAAAAACAGTTTTCAAGTGAAACACAAAAGGGATACAAAGTTTGCAAAAACATTAGAATTTTTGTTAGTTTTCAAGTTTGTATCAGTCTTGAAATTTGGAAAACATATATTTTTTAAAATATTTTTCCTTGATAAAGTATGATTTCAGAAATGTGTACACAAAATTTCGTGATTTTTCGAGGTCTCTAAAATTTCTAATGCATTTCTGAATTTAGGTTGAAAAGGCTGAAATTCGGATTTCAGGCGTAGCAGTTGACTGGTTCAGAAACCAGTCGACTGATACACTGTGTTTTCTAAAAAATAGCTCCATTTTCTATTATTTAGTGTATCTTTGATGTCCTAAAACTATAGCATGATAATATTGAGTATAAACAACTTGTATGAATGTTTAATGCAATGTTTTAGGGGGAGTTTCACAAAATGTATCTTTTTCATCCCAAATTTACATTGTTGGTGCAAAGTTAGGATTTAAACCTTCAAATTGTTTGATAGGCTTTTGCTCCACATGTCTTTTTCTCATCATGAACTATATCTTGGATTAAGGGGGAGCTAAATTTCAATTCTATACCTTAGTTCAAGATTACAACGCATTCAATTCTTCTATGAAATATATGATTTCTTCTCTTTTTAATGTATGTCAAAGGGGGAGAAGAAATGTTTAAGTTAGAATTGGATATATGATTATGTGATTATGTGCGTATCTCTAAAAGACCTAACTTAAATGATTGTCAAACATCAAAAAGGGGGAGATTGTTGGTGCAACAATGCCCCAAGCATTCATATGTTTTGATGTTTGGATAATCATCTAAGTTAGGCAACAAATTGTGATCTAATTGTGAACATGTTCAAGTGACAGGGAAATCTAAGTATAAAGACTTGGTAAAGGTAAACTCCAAGTATGATCTTGGCAAGAGAAGTCCAAGATAAAGGTTTGGCGGCATAAGACCAAGCATGTTGTCCTGGCGGCATTAAGTCCAAACAGACTTTGGCAAAGGAAGTCCAAAGGCAAGTCTTGGTAGTGTAAGTCCAAGCATGTAGACTTGGCGGCATAAAGTCCAAGCACCCTTTGGCAAAGGAGAACCCAAGACATGACAAAACCGAAGGAAGATCTTGGAAGCAAATCGTGAAGGATGAATAAGTCGCGGACTCGGAGGGATCCTGGAAGCGCAAAAGCTTAAGGAAGAGCTAGAAGGTTGAGTCTAGGTCTAGGGGGTGAAATCAAGTATGAATTACTCATACTTGATGAGTATTAGTCGATCGATCGTCAGTGCTCGACCGAGTCAGATGAAAACCGACCATCACCGACTACTTGGTCATGGAAGTCGATCGATACATGGATCAATCCGATCGCCAACGGCGGCCGATCGATCAAGTTAAACACGGGCATAAAATGGAGTCTCACTCGACTATGACCTATGATCACTCGACTGATCACTTCATCAGTCGACTGATGAAGTGATCACTCGACTGATGAAAGTGTCGTTGAAGGAAACGACTCTGAATCCTACGAATCCGGCTATTCAGAAACCGTTAACCGCGCCGACAGTCGACTAATGTTGTACATCAGTCGACTGATGGTGCTCCAACGGGAAAATCAGTCTTCTCTCTATAAAAAGAGGGCTGGTGGAGGTTTTTGGGGTTAATGCTTATTCTCTGATTATTCTCTCAAGCCTCCACGAGTTTTCAAGCTTTCTAGTGATTTTAAATCCCCTCCTCCTCTCTCTAAGCTCAAGTTTCATTCTTTGTAAAGAAGAGGAGGTTTGTTGTAAAGGAAAGCTTCATAGTGATTTGATTAGGGTTGATCCACCTCAAGGATCACCGTGGAGTAGGAGCGCTATCTCCGAATCACGTAAAAGAATAGTGTTAGTGTGTTTTTCATTTGTGTTATTATTATTTTTGTTGTGTTTCCACTAATATTTTTGTAGAGACGAAAAATAAGCTATTCACCCCCCTCTAGCTTCCAAACGATCACCAACAATATGTGCCGGATAATAGTAGGATATGCGTATTTTAACTCTTTGGTTGCAGACATAAGTTCCGACTATTATGGCCATATGTGTGTATGTAATTGTATGTGTATATTTTGTTGAATCCTCGGGGTTGACGAGGCTAGTATTTAATTTTTTATAAATTAGATAAGGCATTGTTTAGCCACTCTTTTTATTTTAGTTTACTTTCGATCTAAATTTCATGTACACTCCCTCGTGGAGTATAGGATCGATGGATGTAAATTAAAATAGATTTTAGTCTCGGCTCGGATCTCCGGATGGCTCGTACATGGCGTAGGAGGAGCGGACGAGAAGGCGATGCAACGGGAGACATATTGAAGACAAAAGCCATAATAGTTGGAAAATAATTTATTTTTCATATTTATTGCTTTTTGTTTGATATGCATGTCGTAGGCTAGGAAAATTCCTCAATTTCAAATTACTAAGTGGGAGAGGGAAATTTTTATAAATTCTCACAGCCTCCATTACGATTTGACAAGT
This sequence comes from Wurfbainia villosa, assembly GCA_025175895.1. Classification (NCBI taxonomy): domain Eukaryota; kingdom Viridiplantae; phylum Streptophyta; class Magnoliopsida; order Zingiberales; family Zingiberaceae; genus Wurfbainia; species Wurfbainia villosa. The sequence continues at coordinate 83,788,196 of CM045988.1, forward strand.
GATGCAAACAAACTTGCGCGTTGGCTCTGAGTGCCTTCCTCCCCATCGGATGAGTTTGTTTGCGGATCACAAGGTCAAATATGATTATAGAGAATTATCAAGGAGCGTGTGTACTTCCCCATCGGAAGACACATAACCCGAGATAATTACCTTGGTACCAAGTAATGGTGAACACTTAGATACAAATATAAGTATCCTCCCCATCGGAGTCACTGCTTTTATTTGTAGGGCCAAAGAGGAACCAACTATTAATTTTACTTGTCAAAAAGTTAGGTTGACAAGATAGTAAAATTAATGGGTAAAATCTCTTCTTACAAATGTAGAATTCGTATACGTCCACACTATTGTGGCATACGATATTCTCGGTGTTTTGAGGTGTTGGTTGATTTTAAAAAAATTTTGTTTGAGGAATCAATAATTTTTTGAAATCTAATGTTTTGATTTATGTGATTCTTAGGTTTTCTTTCAAAATGACTTTTAACCCATTTACTGTGATACTGAAAGAGAACAAACTTACTGGACCCAACTATGTTGATTGGAAGAGGAATCTAGACATTGTCTTGACTGCTGATGAATACAAATATGTACTCCTCGAAGAATGCCCTCCTAAGCCTACAGATGATTCTGGGGAAAAGGAGAGAGAGAGTTATAAGAAGTGGATCAAGGCCGATGAGATAGTGCGGTGTTATATTTTGGCATCTATGTCAAATGTACTGCAACATCAGCATCAAGTCATGCCCACTGCTTATGACATGATACTTAATCTCAAAGAGCTTTTCGAACACTAGAATCGGGTTGTAAGGCAAGAAGCCATGAGAAACTTGATGACAACCACCATGATCGAGGGAACACCCGTAAGGGATAATGTTCTCAAGATGATGGCTCATTTGAATGAGCTGGAGGTCCTTAGAGCTGAGATCGATGGGGAAACCCAGGTCGGTATCATACTCCAGTCTCTACCTAGGAGTTTTGAGCAGATTCGCCTGAACTACAACATGAACAAGAGGTTGTATTCGTTGGCGGAACTTCACGAGCAACTCAGCGAGAGGGGCTATTTCGTCAGAGTGCTCAGGCACATGCCATGGTGACCCAAAAGGTTTCTACTTCTAAGCCGAAAGGCAAGAAGAAGAAAAAACAAACTGGGATGAAGGCGGTGGGAGGTACTCAGGGAGGAGTGAAGAAGCCGAAAGGCAAGTGCTTCACTTGTAAGCAGACTGGACACTGGAAGAAGGACTGCCCCAACCGCAAGAACAAAGGTATATCTTTTGGTCTAGTCGTTGAAACATATTTAGAGGTGTTATCTACCGGTACCTGGTGTGTAGATACGGGAGCCACTGATCATGTCTGCAATACTTTGCAGGGGTTCCAGGAAACCAGACGACTGGTTGAGGGGAGATTACTGCAGTACTGGGCGATGCCACGAAGGTGGTCATTTATTGCGATGGGAGATGTTTATTTATCTTTTGAGAAAAATAAACTTTTGGTTCTTAAGAATTGCCTTTATGTACCCTTATTTAGAAAGAATTTAATTTCGGTTTCTAAATTGTTTATGGATGGATATTCTATTTCTTTTAATGACAGAGTTGTTATAAGAAGGAATAGGGGCATTATCTGTTCGGGTGCATTGATAAGAAATTTATACACACTTGAACCAAAACCTCCCACGATGCAAATTGAAGTTAATAACTCATCTTCTAATTCCAATAAGAGAAAAGAACCTTCGAAGATGAACCAAATATATCTTTGGCATCTTAGGCTTGGTCATATTAACCTAAGCAGAATTCAAAGGTTGATAGCTGATGGACCTTTGGGTTCATTAGTGGTGAAAGATTTCCCAACCTGCGAATCTTGCTTGGAAGGTAAAATGACCAAGAGGCCTTTTAAGGCCAAGGGGTATAGAACCAAAGATGTGTTAGAATTGGTTCATTCTGATTTGTGTGATCCTATGTCTATCTAGGCTAGAGGTGGTTTTGAGTATTTCGTCTCTTTCATAGAAGATTACTCAAGATATGGATACATTTACCTGATGCGCCGCAAGTCTGAATGCTTTGACAAGTTCAAAGAATTCAAGGCTGATATGGAGAAACGTCAAGGTAAAAGTATCAAGACACTACGATCTGATCGTGGTGGCGAGTACCTCTTGGGAGAGTTTAGGAATTACCTATCAGAGGCTGGGATTCAATCACAATTGACTGCACACCCTAGAATGGTGTAGCGAGCGAAGGAATAGGACTCTTATGGAGATGGTTAGATCGATGATGAGTTATTCGAGTTGCATTCGTTCGGGGATATGCTCTAGAAGCCGGTATACATTTTGAACTTAGTTCATCTAAATCGGTGTTTTCTCCCACGGAATTGTGGGTGTAAAGCCTAGTCTAAGATATATTCGGATATGGGAGAGTCCAGCACATGTGCTGAAGGCAGATGCTGGTAAGTTGGAACCTCGTACAGAAGTACGCATGTTCGTTGGCTATCCTAGAGGAACGAAGGGTGGTCTATTTTATAGTCCTAGAGATCAGAGGGTGATCGTTAGCACGAACGCCAGATTTCTAGAGGAAGACTATGTGATAGACCACAAGCCCAAGAGTAAAATTGTTCTGGAGGAATTAAAAGGGGAAGTCACTTCTTTAGTACCACCGGTACAAGAGGATATACCACATGTCACTGCACCGCGTGTCACAGAGGATACACAGGTGATACCTCGTCGTAGTGGGAGGGTTGTAAGACAGCCTGATAGATTCATGTTCTTGGAAGAATCTTCTGATTTGGTCCCTGGCGAACATGAACCTGATCCCTGGACATATGACGAGGCAATCCAAGATAAAGATGCAGTATCTTGGCAAAGTGCAATGAATGCTGAGATTGAATCTATGGATTCAAATCAAGTCTGGGAGCTAGTAGACCCACCCGATGGTGTAAAAACTATTGGATGCAAGTAGATCTACAAAAGAAAGAGAGGAATAGATAGGAAGGTTGAGTCCTTCAAAGCGAGGCTTATTGCGAAGGGGTATACTCAGAAAGAGGGTATTGATTATGAGGAGACCTTTTCGCCGGTAGTCATTCTTAAGTCTATCCGGATTCTCTTATGCATAGCAGCTCATATGGATTATGGTGTCGCAGATGGATGTCAAGACAGATTTCCTTAATGGGAGTCTTGAGGAAAACATCTATATGAAGCAACCAGAGGGATTCATTGCTAAAGGCAAAGAGCATCTTGTGTGTAAGCTTAATCGGTCCATTTATGGATTGAAGCAAGCTTCAAGGTCTTGGAACATCCGCTTTGATGAGGTAATCCAGTCTTATGGATTTATTTAAAATTCGGATGAGTCTTGTATATACAAGAAATGTGACAGAAACGTAGTGGTATTTCTTGTACTATACGTAGATGACATTTTGTTGATTGGCAACAATATCAAGGTGTTATTGGACGTAAGGGTATGGTTGTCCAAACAGTTTGATATGAAGGACTTGGGAGAAGTGGGACACATCCTTGGGATCAAGGTTATAAGGGATCGCAGGAAAAGGGTGTTGTGCTTATCCCAAGCTTCATACATAGACACGATTATGGATCGTTTTAGCATGCAAAACTCCAAGAAAGGTTTTCTACCTTTCAGGCATAGAGTTCCTTTATCTAAGGAGATGTGTCCTAGAACATCTGAGGAGATAGAGGAGATGAAGGCGGTTCTTTATGCTTCGGCGGTAGGAAGCCTCATGTATGCGATGCTATGTACGAGACCAGATATCTGCTATGTCGTGGGCATGGTCAGCAGATATTAGAGTAATCCAGGACAGGGACATTGTACTGTGGTAAAGCATATATTAAAGTACCCGAGAAGGACTAGGGATTATATGCTAGTTTACCAGGCATACCAATTACTCCTTGTGGGTTACACGGATTCCGACTTCCAATCTGATAGGGATAACAGTAAGTCTACCTCAGGTTTTGTGTTTACTTTGGGAGGTGGAGTCATTGTATGGAGGAGTGTCAAGTAGAAATGCGTGGCGGACTCCACCATGGAAGCTGAGTATGTGGCAGCCTCTGAGGCGGCCAAAGAAGTTGTGTGGCTCAGGAACTTCCTGATGGACTTAGATGTGATTCCTAGTTTGCCCAGAACTATCACAATTTATTGTGATAATAGTGGTGCAGTTGCAAACTCGAATGAACCATGAGCCCATAAGGCGAGTAAGCACATAGAGCGTAAGTACCACCTGATACGAGAAATCGTGAAGAGAGGAGAAGTTGTTGTTGCCAAGATTGCATCGGAGGATAACCTGGCAGATCCTTTCACTAAGGCCCTTCCGGCGAGAGCTTTTGATAGGCATGTGGAGGGAATGGGGATCAGATGTATGACAGTTTGAGGACAGCAAAGTCTTTTAGTATAAGTGGGAGATTGCTGGGATGTATACTGAAAAGTTTATCTTTTGTATGAACATCTTTATTTTGAATTAAGAATGATATGATCATTGTTTGTATATTTTTATGGTTATGCATATTATCTAATACATTACATTGTAGATAACATGGTATGTGGTGTCACATGGGAGACCATGTTATCGGATCCTTGTAAAGTATAAGTAAAGGCTCACAACCGAGATGACTTTGGACAAACCATCGGAATGGTTGTAGTGTGATTTGATATTGGTTTGTCTTGACCATAGAATCACACTAGTGCACTTTGTGTGTATTGAGCATGATCGACTTAGAGGTGATTCGATTTATTGCTGACTACATAATCGAATCAGACCTCAGATATTATATTGTACATACTCTTAATCCCGATATAATAACGGGCACATATACTTAGTATTCATTTCTTTGATTTACCAATGGGCGAGATTTATAGATTAAATCGATAGGCTCGGTAAGTTGAGAAATGATATTATTTATATGGTGTGTCGTTGATTATAGGAGGAAACCGTGTCCTATATATTAGGATGATGATGTCCCCTTGAGGAGCTCATAAGATTCATCATGTAAACCCTGCAGGTGGACTTGGTCCGGCATGATGAAAATGTTGAGTAGTACTACTCATGGAGTTAGATGTTGATTAATTAATGGTTAGTAAATTAATTAATCGACGTACATTCGAGATCTTAAACACGGGGAGAAAATGTACATATAATATATGGAGCTCATATTAACTTATGGGGGTTGGTGAGGTAGATCAATGATAATCCTTTAGTGGATTGGATTATCATTAATGGATCGGACTTTATGTGGGCTTGATCCATGGGTGGCCAAGATCCAACTCCTCCTCATGGTCCCTAATGTAGCCTATTAACACCTCATGAAGCTTAGATCCAATGGATAGAAACAAAACTCTAGATCCAAAGGCAGAGATTAAATCTCTAAGATCCAACGGTTGAGATTAAATATCTAGATCCGACGGTTTAGATTAAATCTCTAGAACCAATGGTGGAGATTAAAAGGAGGCTTATTTCTAACTCTATAAAAGGAGGACAAGGGGTTGGCGTGGAGGATGAATCAAGAGAACCTAGGGTTTTGGAGGTTGGCGGCAAGAGATAGGAGCTAGGGTTTGGGCTTGGGCGGCATTTAATAAGGAAAGATTTCCTTGCCTTCTTCTTCTTCCTCAAGCTGCTCCTTCCAGCCCTTAGTCGGCGTCCAAACTTCCTCTTCTCCTTCTCCTTGGCCGGTGGAACAAAGGTTTAGGGTCCTCCCTTGAAGCTTTTGGCCGGCAACCCTTAATCTCTCCTTCCTTCTTGGCCGGCGGCAAAGCTCCATCCTTGGAGGTTGTTGGTTGGTTGAAAGAAGGAATAGAGCTTTGTTTCTATTCTTCCTCTTGCTCGGAATGAGCAAGGAAGGAAGATTGGCGATCTAGGAGCTTCAACTTTTGGTAGATCATCGCCCACACGACGTCCGAAAGGAGGAAGGTCATACATTAGAAGATCGAGAGGTATATCTATTCTCTATTCTCTTTTGTTACTTGCTTGTATTTGTTTTTCCAATTATGAGCATGATAAATTCTGTTTGTGGCTAAATAATACTTGGATCCCGAACATAAACACGAAAGCCGACGATTCGTACATCGTCTATTCCGTGGCTACTCGTAGAATAGAGGTTGGTCGCTTGAATAACGAGTTTGTTCAAATGACCTCTCTAAACGAATAGCACGACGATGACTTGATTATTTGGGCAATCCCTTTTGTCTAGGATTAAATTTTTTTTAATCCGGGGACATCGATGGGATCGCCATGAACAAACAACCAAGGTGAAGTGGGAAGTGAAGTTTCCCCTCACGGACTCGATAAGCAAAACCCTTCATGAAACTCTTTATCTAATAAAACAGTATGCCTTAAAATAAACACTATTTGTTCCAAGGGATGATAGAATTGATAACATCTTGTTTCCTTAGGGTAACCAATAAATAGACGCTTGTCAAACTTAACATCCAACTTATCTGACATTGTCCTCTTCACATAGGTAGGATAATCCCAAATCTTCAAATAAGATAAATGAGGTTTCTTACCCTTTCATATCTCATATAGAGTAATAGAGATTGCCTTAGTTGAGACTGTTTAACAAGTAAACAGCTGTCTCGAGTGCATAATCCCAAAAGGACTTTAGAAGATCTGTATATTGCATCATTGACCTCAACATGTCTAACAAGGTTCGCTTCCACCTTTCAGCAACACCATTGTGTTGCGGCATATATGGTAGAGTCCTTTGAGATAATATACCATTGTCTCTTAGATGATCTAAAAACTCTTGGATTAAGTGTTCTCCACCTCGATTCGATTGAAGTATTTTAATAATTTTTCCAAGTCATTTCTCTATTTCATTTCTAAATTCTTTGAACCGTTTAAATAATTCATATTTGTATCTCAGAAGGTACACATACCCATATCGTGAGTGATCATCGATAAAGGTAACGAAGTAGCTATAATCTCCTTGAGGATGCTCCTTGAGCATGAGTTGACATTGGACCACATACATCAGCATGTTTTAGGCCTAATACTTCAACTGCTCAATTACCCTTTCCAGTAAAAGGTAACTTTGTCATTTTGGCTTTTAAGCATGACTCGCATGTTTCTAGTGAATCTGATTCAAAAGATTCCTTGTGCATTTTGGTCATGCGATCCTTGCTTATATAGTGATACTGCTATTACCCTTTTTCTCTGTGAACCAGGTGAAAGGGCTCACGTGCAATACATTATCCGAACCAAATAATCGGTTCGACAAAGAAGATAAGTAAGAATGGTTCAGGCGTGATCGTCTGGGACAATTGAAACGGGAGGATAAGGTGAGGTAGTCGGCACGGCGAAACGGTGGTGGGGAACGCTTCGCTAGGGGATGAACGAGAAGCGGTTCGGCCTGGTAGGTCCCGAAGTAGATGAGGCAGGTAAGAACCGATTCGGCATAGATGAGGCGGGTAGGAACCGGTTCGGCATCGCCAGCCCGGAGATAGTTTGGTACGGGAAGAAGAAAAGTTGGTTCGGGTGGTTGAGAAGAACCTACGGGCTATGCCGCACGTGAGCTATGGGTCTAAGTTAGTTTCACCGAAGGCAAGTGGTTGAAAGGGACAGGCTAGCGTATTTCTCGAAATGTAGATGAGAAGTTGTTACACAACAGAAGGGGGGCCCTCATATAATATTCCAAGGAGCCTTCGCTCCTCGTATCTGTAACAGAATGATTCTCTAGGCGGACGTGGTGGTCACGTGTACGATGGAGAAAGCTTGCGAGGCAACAATGGATCAGACGAGGGGAATAAAAAATAGAGAGGAGGACAGAAGGAAGGGGATCCGTATTATTCCAACCAGCAAGAGACGAAGACACATTGGAAGAAGGAGAGCTGCCACTTCGCCGGAGAAGGAGAGTGGTGATCTTCACCTTTCGTGTACTTTTCCTTGTATCTTGACTTGACTGTAAGAGGTTTTCTCCTCCACCTCCGAAAGTTCCTTTCCGTAAAGGAGGACGTTCATAGTGAAAGTGCTTTGGCACTGCATCCGGTGAGAGAGCTCACCTCCGTGGAGTAGGAATCCTTATTCCGAACCACGTTACATCCGGTGTCTTGTTTTGTTGTCTGTGTTGGAGCGCGTGTGTTCGCCTTACATTTTCATTTTTACTGTTGCAGCCAGAGAGAAACCCCTAAGCATCCTTCGTGCCCTATCGCGTCGAAAGGAAGTCAACAGATCTTCTTCCCCATCACCGCATCAGTTGGCGCCGTCTGTGGGAACACTTGAGCAAGACGTACAGATGCAGCCTGAGAAAATACAACAACCAGTTGCCTCCGCCGTGGAGGAAAACCCCATTACGATACTACCATCACAACTGAGAGCCATGGTGGACAACACCGTGGCAGAGGCCCTCGCCAGAGAAAGGAGAAGGACATGATATCTTCATCCTCATTCTGGTGAACCTTCTTCTCGTGGACCACCACCAGATATGCCCTCTCCACCCCGTACAACCACCAACATTAAAGTATTGCCTGGAGAGGGGCTGGGAGGGCAAGTACATCAGAACACCCTGTCGTTAACCCAGAACCGACGGGAAGAACTGTAACGACCTAGCCCCTATTGGCACCTGGCCCCTATTGGCGGAATTCGGCGACCCCTATTGGTCGACGACCGTCGCCCCTGTTGGCCCGTCGTTACTCACCTAGACTTTCCACCCCTGGAAGTGGGTTTTTGCCTTCCCTAGGATTCGAACTCTAGACCTCCAGGCTTAGGGGTCGCCGAATTCCGCCAATAGGGGTCAGGTCATTACAATAAAAAGGCGCCTTTTTATTTTAACTAATGTAACGACAAGGTCGCCAACCGACAGAGTCGCCTTCCGCCAATAGGGTCTGTTACAAGAACAGGCGAAAGTCACCCGTGTGATCCTGAGGTTTATGAGCTCAGCCCTTTTACCATGGATATCCTTTCTGAAATCCCACCATCATACTTCCAGAATCCCCAAGTAGACAAGTACGTCGGCTCAACAGATCTGAAGGAAAATCTATCGCAATTCGCTGAAGCGGCCTCACTCCACTTAGAGCCGTCAAGTTGCGTTAGGCCTGTCAGGTTGGCCTGCCCCGCCAAGTAATTTAAGCGGGTTGGGTTGAAATTTTATCAACCCGCCATTTTGGCGGGCCTAAACGAATCAACCCGCCCAGGTTGCGGGTTAGACGGGTTGGCCCGCGGCGGGCTTGGGTTGACCCGCGGGTTGAGAAATATCAAAAGAAGATAAAATTTGTGGAAAAAAATTATTTGAGCTTTTTTTATCAATATTCTAATACTAACAAGTTCATAATCACATTCTTCTTCTATCACACATATAATTTGGCACTAGGAGAAGTTAAAGAAAATAATAAAAAAATATTTGATTTAGGTACTCTAATAATTTTTTTTATAAACTCTAATTAGTTTATAATTATTTTGTCACTACTATTTCAATTTCAATTAATATAGGAAATGATGATATATCAGAGTCAACTAATTATAAATGCCAAAAAATCTCAATTAAATCTTGGAGGAGCTAAAACTTGAATTTGTATATTATCAAGATTTGGATATTTTGGAGTGTTTAAAGAATAAAAAATATTGGTACCTAACATTGTCAATTGATAATTGAGTTTCAATTACAAGATTTTAGTTGTTTCAAATGCATATTTTTTTTTACCATGGTATTCTATCCTCCTTATCGATTATCACCTCAAGCCTTCACCACCTTAATAATTTTGGATTTTTATTTTATTTTTTTGGCTCGCAGGTTGGCTCGCCTAATCCGCAACCCGCCTTGGGTTGGGTTCGAGATTTCTCAATCCACCAAGATGGCGGGTCGGCCCGCCCCTCCCCGCTAAATGTTGGATTTGCGATGAGTTAACTCGCCCCGCCATAGATCGGTCCGTTTGACAGCTCTAATCACTACTATTCCAATCGATGTAGGAAATGATGACATATCAAAGTTAAATAATTACAAGAGCTAAAAAATCTCAATTAGATCTCTATTTGGATGAGTAAAAATTTAAATTTATATATTATTAAGTTTTGAATATTTTCGAGCATTGAAAGAATAAAAAATATCGGTACTCAACTTTGTCGATCAATCTCAATTATAAGATTTTAGTTACTTCAAATGCTTATTTTTTAAATCATGATACCCCATATATCTTACCGATCATCGCCTCAAACTCTCAACGCCTTAGTAATTTTAGATATAGTTTTTTAATTTTTGTGGTCCGCGGGTTGGCCCACCTAACCCGCAACCCGCCTTGGGTTGGGTTGGGTTGGAGATTTTTCAACCCGTCGAGATGGTGGGTCGGCCCGCCCCTCTCCGCTAAATGTTGAGTTAACGATGGGTTAGCCCGCCCCGCCATGGGTCGACCCGTTTGTGACTCTAACTCCTGCTATCCGCCCTCAAGTCAGTAAGTATTAGGACCACCTTAATGTCGGTTCGAGCAAAAAATGGTTCAACACCACCGTCGGTCTAGCATTGGTTTTGTTGACTTTCAGGGGATGTTCCGCCAAGAGTTTGCCGGTTGCAAGGCATACAAGCATGACACCTCTATCCTGCTACACATTACGCAAGGGCCCTCAGAATCACTCAGAGGGTATCTTCATCGGTTCACTTCCACCGCCAGAAGTATCCCTTCCGCGAGGTCGGATGCTTTCAGAGTAGCCATCCCGCACGAGCTGAGGGAGGGTCCCTTCCTCAGTTCCCTTTTGAGAAAGCCCGCTAACATCTATGAGGAGCTATTAAGTCGCGCGGAGAAATACATCAACGAGGAAGAAGGACTGAAAGTGCGGAGGGCCGAAAGAGTTGCCGCAACAGTCCCTGCAGAAAGAAATCGCCCCACTGCCCCTCAAGCGCCTCCCCGGCGGGGATATGCGTGACCTCTTTTACTGGAGCCTCCAGGCCTCGGTTGTTATTACAAGGCACTCGTCCCGCACCGCCATTGCAGATCATGGCTGCCGATGCAGTTCCTCCCCCGCAGACTTGGAAGGAATGGGAAATGAAATTCTACGATTAAGTGGTCTACCGCATGACCCATAGGTAGTGGAGTACCACGCAACCCCCAGCCCCATTTTTCTCGCCACATACACGGAGTACCACGCCAACTACGATGTTTAAAGCCGCGGAGGAATTGAGCGCCCAGCCGCTTACCCACAACTGCGGCCTCAGATGGGAGGGTCGGCACGGCGAGGGCAACAACCCAATGTGGCTCGTCCAGGGTCATATAATCAATCACCACAAGTCACTTTCCCTCCAGACCCCCAAACTCCGTCCCAGGAGGTTATTTCTCAAGGAGGTCCCTCGGGTGAGGGCCCATCATCTAATCCCAATAACGCCCCCACACAGGGGGGTTATATATGTCATTGCAGGAGGACCCACTGACGGAGACTCCAATCGGGCGCGGAAGTCATACGCCCGTCTCATGGAAAGCCTGGCCATCGTTACCCACTAGACTGTCCAAACTGCATCGTCGGTCTCGTTTGGGTCGGAAGATCTCCGAGGTGTCCTGCTGTCTCACACGGATGCCTTGGTGATCCGTATTTCCCTGGCCAACTACGAAGTGGTCAGGGTATTAGTTGATTCAGGAAGCTCTATCAACATTCTCTTCCAGGAGGCCTTTGGACAGATGCAGTAGGGAAACGCCCAGCTAGAAGAGGTGGCCACACCCCTCTTCGGGTTCGCGGGACATGTGATCAACCCTATAGGGCAGATTGCATTGCCCTTGACTCTGGGCACAAAGCCCAGTCAAAAAACCAGTATAGTTCCTTTTCTCATTGTGGATGCTTCGTCCACTTATAATGCAATTCTTAGACGTCCTTTCCTTGCCATTTTTCAGGCGGTGGCTTCTCCATACCACCATAAGGTGAAATTCCCAGTGGGGCAGTTGGTGGGAGAAGTCTGAGGCGAGCAAAAAGTCGCTAGAAGCTGTTATGTGCAAATGGTCCAGGATGATCAGAAGAAGGCCGAACCAATGACCTCAAAGGAAAGGCCATTATAATTTCTGATGTCTACATCCCGAAAGAATCTCCTCCCAAGGCGAGCAAGATAGAGGAAGGAGAGTTGGTGGAGATAGCTCCCGGAAAGGCCACGCGGGTGGCACAGTAGCTAGAGGTCAAGGATGAGTTGGTGGCCTGTCTGAAGAAGAACGAAGACATCTTCGCAGGAGACGTGCATGATCTCACGGGAATTGACCCTCGCGTTGCTGAACACCACCTCAACATAACCAGAGGAGTCCGACCCCTCCAACAGAAGCGACGACACTTTGGACCCGAGAAGGACAAGGTTATAGTCGAGGAAGTGGATAAATTATTAAAAGCGGGTCATGTGAAAGAAATTAAATTCCCCGAGTGGGTTTCCAATATAGTTCTGGTCCCCAAGCCTTCGGGCAGTGAAGGATGTGTATTGACTTTCGCGATTTGAATAAAGCGTGCCCTAAAGACTGCTACCCCTTGCCTCACATTGATCAGTTGGTGGATTCTACAGTAGGATATGAAGTGGTGTCCTTAATGGATGCCTACCAAGGATATCATCAAATACCCCTGGCTAAAGAAGATCAGAAGAGGGTTAGTTTTGTAACGGTAGGAGGGTTATATGCTTATGTGGTAATGCCCTTCGACCTAAAAAATGCGGGGGCTACATACCAACGGCTCATGGATAAGATCTTCGCAGAGCAAAAAGGGAAAAATATGGAAATTTATGTGGACGATATCCTAGTCAAATCAAAAACCACTCGGGATTTGGTTAAGGATCTAGATGAAACTTTCGCTACATTGAGACGGTATAATATGAAGCTGAACCCTAAAAAATATCTATTCAGGGTGAAGAGCGGGAAATTCTTGGGATATATAGTAACGGAGAAGGGGCTGCAGGCTAACCCAGAAAAGGTGCAAGCATTATGCAATATGAAGTCACCCACTAATTTGCGAGAGACTCAAAAGCTAGTGGGGAGGATTGTTTCCCTATCTCGATTTATAGCCAGGTCGGCAGACAAGGGGCTACCTTTCTTTAAAATTTTGCGCAAAGCTACTAAATTTCAATGGGATGATCAATGCAAGCAGGCTTTCCAAGAGCTGAAGAAGTATCTAGCTGGACTTCCATTATTAGCCAAATCTGTGGCGGGAGAGCCATTGTGGATGTATTTAGCCATCTCAGAAGGAGCTATAAGCTCAGTGTTGTTGAAGTGAGAAGGTTCTCATCACCAGCCTATTTATTACACCAGCCATATCTTGAAGGGAGTTGAATCTCGGTACACTGAGTTGGAGAAATTGGCATATATCTTAGTCCTGACAGCTCGCAAACTGAGGCCATACTTTTTAGCTCATCCTATTAATGTGCTGACTCACAGTGAATTAGGCAAGGTGGTCACCAAGCCTAATTTTTCTAGAAGATTGGCTAAATGGGTGGTGGAATTAAGTGAGTATGATATTCGCTACCAACCCCGAACCATTATCAAGGCTCAGGCTCTTGTTGATTTTCTGGCTAAAGTACCTATTGGTTCGGAAAATAGCTCTCCAACAAAAGAAGAGGGGTCAGATGGGTGGAATGTATTCGTAGACGGCTCTTCAGGATCCACAGGTAGCGGAGTTGGAGTCTTGTTAATATCTCCTGAGAAAGAGGAGACGCGCATAGTTGTGCGTCTGGGATATCGGGCATCTAATAACGAAGCAGAGTACGAAGCTATTCTAGCAGGGTTGCAGGCTGCCAAAGCTGTAGGAGCCACCTCAATTATAATCCATTCGGATTCACAGTTGGTGGTATCGCAACTTCAAGGCTCTTTTACAGTTCGGGAAGAAAGATTGCAAAAATACTTGAAGGCTTTCGAGAAAGAAAAAGCTCACTTTCATCAAGTCCTCTTGAAGCAAATTCCGAGGGAGAACAATGGGAAGGCAGATGAATTAGCTCGGTTGGCTAGCGCTATGGAAGGAGTGAAACCACTCGAAGCAGTTTGCGTGGAAATCCCTACTTCTCTGATGATATGCAATGTGGAAGAGGTCATGCCCGAGTCAGATCCGATCCTTGATTGGAGGACTGACATTATAGCTTATCTACAGCAGGGAAAGGTCCCGGAAGAAAAAGGGGCAGCATCTGTTTTAATGAGTAGAGCCAAACGATTCACCCTCTTAAACGGGGACTTGTACAAAACATCTTTTGGACGACCCCTGCTGAAGTGCTTGGGAAAAGAAGATGCTGAGTGGGTGTTGTGGGAAATCCATGAAGGTTGTTGTAGCAATCATTTGGGAAGCAGAGCTCTAGCGAGGAAGGCCTTATTAGCGGGATACTTTTGGCCCACCCTCCAACAGGATGCAGCTCATATAGTGCAAACTTGCTCAGCCTGTCAAAAGCATAGTAACCAGTCCGAACGATCGACTGAATTGATGAAAGTTGTTGTTGCTTCATGTCCTTTTGATCAATGGGGGATGGATATAGTGAGTCTTATGCCGGTGGCGCCATTGCAGAAAAAATTCTTATTGGTGGCTGTGGATTATTTCTCTAAGTGGGTGGAAGCAGTCTCTTGCTAAAATTACTGAGAATGCTGTAATACAATTTCTGTGGAAGAACATTGTCTACCGATACGGTATTCTCCAGAGGTTAGTTAGTGATAATAGGCGATAGTTCCAGGGCAAGAAGATCCAAGAATGGTGTCAAAGTCTTAATAACCAACAGACATTTACTTCGGTAGCCCATCCTCAAGCCAACGAGCAAGTCGATGTCACTAATAGAATTCTTATTCAAGGACTAAAGACTAAATTGGGAGATCAGAGAGGGAATTGGGTGGAAGAGTTGCCCGGGATCTTGTGGGCTTATCGAACCACACCAAAAACTGCAACAGATGAAACTCCTTTCAGCTTAGTATACGGGACGGAGGCCGTTATTCCGGTGGAAGCCCTTTTAAGTAGCGTCCGCGTGGAAGTTTACGAGACAGAGCATAACCAAATTATTTGAAGCACTGAGTTGGACTTAGTGGAAGAAAAGAGGGAAGTGGCGCGGAGGAGAGCGGAGTTTTATAAGCGAAGGGTACAATAAGCCTTTAATAAAAAGGTGATGCCTCGGAGGTTTCAAGAGGGGGATTTGGTCCTGCGCAAAGTTAATCCCGCTGGAGATCTTGGAAAGTTAGCTCCAAACTGGGAAGGGCCCTATGAAGTGACTCGGCACGTAGCAGGGTCCGCGTATTATCTGAAAGATGATCAGGGCAAGGAATTTCCTCGACCTTGAAACGCTATCCATTTGAAACATTTTTATACTATATAAAGAGGAAGAATAAAATAGGGAATTGAGAGATCCCCGGAGAAATGTATTTGACGATTTGCTATATTAATTAAAGTGTGTGGCAAATTCAAGTATGATTGATGAATCATTTACATTAATACTATACTCTCCCTTGGACGGGCTATGAAAAGGAAAAGAAGACAATAATGGAATCACGTTCTGAAGTGATACAGTGAGCTATAATCTGACACGATCGGCAGGATAACGGCGGAAGCTGGTTTCCCAGTGCAAGGAAAGAGCAGGATGATTAGCAGGGGGCGTTCCTTGGTTAGCGTACTGCCAAACCGCCTCGTTAAATCCGTCCTGGGAGGTAGCGCGCAGCAGGATCATCAACCGCTCTTAGTGGTTCGGATGGTCGAGACTCCGGCTCCTATGAAGCCTACGACACTTCTCTTAATGCTCCAGGAGGATTCAGCGCATTTCGCTATAGCGTCGGGATATTTCCATAATAGCATCAACTAAAATCGAGATATCATCAGCTCGGGAAGATTGGTCCTGTTGAAGGAGGTCCGTCATATCCATTATATTCTGGCATATCGAAGCTGAAATTCCCTCTACCGCCTCTGTATAGGATCTGGTGCGGACAAGTTCATTGCCCAACCTCTGGAGGGATGTTTCCTGCCTGCGTATACGGGCGTGAGCATGCGCCCTAGAAGTTATTAAAGAGGAGTTTTCTTGTACCTCCTTGCACAGGTGGGTGTGGAGATCCCCTATCTTGTCCTCCGCCCTCTGGTGTCGGATTTGCAGGTTTGCGATGACCTCAGAGTCCCTTTGTTTCTCCTGCAGAAGTTTCGCTACCTGCTTTCGAAGGTCTGTTAATTCTTGAGGAGGGGGAGTCTCTTTGTCAGGCTGTGCTGGTTGAATGTCCTGTCGGATAGATAATAATTTTGTATGAGCTCGTTGTTGTTCTTGTAATGCCGCTATAATTTTAGCATCCTTGTGGTGTTGGGAACGAGCCTCTACCAGTTATTCCTGGCACTGTTTCAGCTGCTGAGACAGAAATTGCTCTCGGTTCTGGGCAGCTGTCTGATCCTCCCACCGCTGTTACTCCCATTTCATGGATTGAGCCTGATACTACTGGAGGGAGCAATCCAGTTCTTGATAATTAGTGAGGGCCTGTAAGTCGTGTATCAAAAATGAGGCATCAAATGAAGAAGGTCATGTAACTCAATCTGAGAAACATACCAGTTCCAGAGCGTGGTGCAAGCCTTCCATCCGAGGAACCAATTCTTCCAAATTTAGTATTCGAAGACTCCGAGCAGAGAAGAAAAAGGGACGGATGACACCCGAGGTGAAGGTTCACTCATAATAGGGGAGGGAAAGATGGAAGTCAACGGCTGTATTGGGGGTTCATGAGAAAAAGAAGGAGACCTCGCAAGGAGGCTCAAAGAGATAGGGGGATGAGAAAGGAGGAGCAGAAGTGTAGGGCGGAAGATTCAATGTGGTTGGCTGTGAAATGGGCACGAGAGAATCTGTGGAAGGGGATTGGTCTGGCGAGGGGTCTGGGGAGGAAGATATAGAGAGCATAGGGATGGAGAACTCCTCGTTGGGAAGATGAAGAGCAGAAGGACCCGAGCTAGTGCCCAAAGAAGGGGGAAAACTCCCCAAGTTAGGGGAAGCGGGGGAAACTAGCAATGGATGAATTTCGATTACCATGGGTGCAGGGACGGTTGAATGTTTCAGGGAAAGAGGAAGAGGCGATATATAAATGTCTGTCGCTGACAGCCATTGACACACCATCTCTCTATGCACATCCTTGGATTGTGATGGGGAAGAAGATGACTTTCGGACACCCAAGGTGGAAGGGGAAAAGACGGGGGAATTAGGGTTTGTAAGTAACGTTGGAGATGAGGATGGACTAGCTGCCCCAGTCTCATCTGGAGCGGAGGGGACAAGGGTTTTAGGCGAAGGTAGGGGAGAAGGGAGAGATGAAACAGATGTGATGGTAAGAGATGAAGGGGAGGGCAAAGTTGATGATGGCGACTGATTCTCACCCCGTTTGATTTGTGAGTAACGGTTTGCTATTTTTCGGTAGAAAAAGGAATGCATCCTGCCCAGCGAAGAAAGAGGAAGAGCGCTGGAATTAATGATTGGAGCACTAGAAGATGGTGGTGGAAAGAAGAACGGACGAAGAAGAAGGAGGTGAAAAGGTAGAAGGAATGACGATAATAGAAGAAAGGAAAGATGAAGCATCCCCTATAAAAGGAGGGGGGAATGGGCTTGCAGTGGCGATTGAGCTCCTAATTTATAAAAAGAGCCCCAGGAAGAAGAAAAATGGTGATTTATTCCTTTGATGGCCCGTTATTTGTTAGAACATTTGCTTTCATGAGAGGATGGGCAAGGATATAAAAGTGGAACTGGAGGTCAAGTCAACGCCCTCTTTACACAGAAGGCCTGGGTCGTTGTTATTTTTATCCCCGTGTGGTGGTGGAACAGAAGAGTTGAGTTCATTTCTCAACTATATATTATTTTTATCCCCGTGTGGTGACGAAACGGAAGAGTTGAGTCTATTTCTCAACTATATATTATTTTATCCCTGTGTGGTGGCGGAACGGAAGAGTTGAGGTCACTCCTCAACTGTATATTATTTTTATCCCTGTGTGGTGGTGGAACGGAAGAGTTGAGTTCATTTCTCAACTATATATTATTTTTATCCCCGTATGGTGGCAGAACGGAAGAGTTGAGCTTATTTCTCAACTGTACATTACTTTTATCCCCGTGTGGTAGTGGAACGGAAGAGTTGAGTCTATTTCTCAACTATATATTATTTTATCCCCATGTGGTGGTGGAACGGAAGAGTTAAGTTCATTTCTCAACTATATATTATTTTTATCCCCGTGTGGTGGCAGAACGGAAGAGTTGAGCTTATTTCTCAACTGTATATTATTTTATTCCCATGTGGTGGTGAAACGGAAGAGTTGAGTTCATTTCTCAACTATATATTATTTTTATCCCCGTGTGGTGGCGGAACGGAAGAGTTGAGTCTACTTCTCAACTATATATTATTTTTATCCACGTGTGGTGGCGGAACGGAAGAGTTGAGTATATTTCTCAACTATATATTATTTTTATTCCCGTGTGGTGACGGAACGGAAGAGTTGAGCTTATTTCTCAACTGTATATTATTTTATCCCCGTGTGGTGGTGGAACGGAAGAGTTGAGTTCATTTCTCAACTATATATTATTTTTATCCCCATGTGGTGGCGGAACGGAAGAGTTGAGTTTATTTCTCAACTGTACATTATTTTATCCCCGTGAAGCGGAAGAGTTGAGTTCCTTCCTCAACTATATTATTATTTTTATCCCCGTGCGGTGGTGGAACGGAAGAGTTGAGGTCATCCCTCAACTATATTATTATTTTATCCCCTGCGTAATGAAAAGGTGAAGAAGCGGGCCATCTATTTGATATTTATAAGAGGAGTATAGGGTTTGACATGGCCAGAGAAATGTCGAAAGAAGAAGATGAGCGGGGAAGGATATAGACGAAAACTCATGCTGAAGAAGTTCATTACTCTGAAAGAACTACATATCATAACTTCCTCAGAGGAAGAGAATAACAAAAGAAGCCCTCACCCATAGGGTGTTACAGTTCTTTATTGGGAGGTATGGAAGGAGCTTCTTTGCGTGGCTTGGGTTGGCGCCTTAGCTGCCGAAGGTAAGATTGTTGTATGAAGATGTGCTTAGACAGGTCCTTCTGGGATACTGCTAGCTGTTGACGCAAGGAGTAGTTGCTAGTGGAAGCTTCCCTCAAGCGCCGCTGCAGATATCCCACTTGTTCCTCCAAATTAGCGATATAGCATTGTTCTTCGGTCTTCCCCTCGGGAAGAAAAGAACTGCTACCCTGTTCAGAAGTTTCTTCCATGACCAGGAGAGGAAAAGGGAGAAAATGAATATTGAGCGGCGATAGTTTGGGGTCCTTAAAACAACGAAGGAGGAAGGTGCATTTATTTGCAGAGAAGATATAAATAATAAATGCTAGTAAAGACGGAGAAACGTAAAGACAGTAAGCGAAAGGTTGCTAGTACAATAACTCTGAGAGGGATGGTTCAAATTTCATGGAAACAGTAAGGGGAGGTATGTTCAGATAAGCTTACAGTCCTTTTTGGTGGCATTTGTCTTACATTTACAGGAAAACAACAAAGAGAAGTCTCAGTACTCTCTTTTTTCTTCTTATTAATATCTTTGATCATAGTTACATCCTTTAGGCTAACCCTTATACAAGTTTTTTAGGGTTATCACTGATAGGAGGATCGTCAGAGGGGTCCTCCGGAGGAGAAGACGCCAAGACGACTCTATAAAGATCGCCTTGAATTGAAGGTGCAGCTGGTGGAGCTCCATCAAAAGAAGGTGGGGGAGTCCTCGCTGAAGGGACTGGAACAAAAGATAGGGTCGGCGGAAGCGAAGGAAGTTCAACAGAGGCTCGGGGATCTCCTATTGTGTATTCCCATGTCAGGGGAGGGTTCCAGACCCGATTGCGAAAGGAAGGGAAGGGTGCTCGGAAGGACCTCCTTGTAGTAGGGGTTGGAGCAATGGTTAAGGTGGAGAAGGAAGGGGGTGAAAGGCCGAAGTTGCAGTCGAACGTGTTTCAGACTCTTCAGTGTCTTCAGTGGGTCAGTCATGTAACTCAAACGAGTCAGAATCTGAAGAGATCTCGATGGAGTGTCCCGCCGAAGCCATGAGAATGAGATGGGAGGCCGAAAACATTTGGAAAGACAATTTATAATCGGGGAAGGAGGAACTGCATTTATCCTCGGGAGGGAAAAGAAGAGGAAGAGACTAATATCATAATGGTGCCAGCATGGGAAATCATCGAGATATCATTTACGAAGTGGCAAGGGTAACTTGAGAAGATCAAGAGACAGAAGTAACCTAATCGTTGGCCGAGCCAAAATTGGTTCGGGCCGAAAGAAGATCACCCGAGATATTCCGAACGAACTCCCGAGCGAAGAATGTCATCATTTCATACAAGACAAAAAATGGGCAGCAATTGCAGAAGGAAGGAAGCATAGAACCAACCTAAGATTCCCGACCCATACCAAGATACACACGATGAACAACAAAAAGCTATGTCAATATAAACATTCTTCAACAATAAAAGAGTCATTACAAAGATCACAGTATGATAGATTACAGTTTAAAAAGTTCGGGGGGGCACTTGGATAAAGCATCGACGGGATTTAAATAGCTAGTGTCCGTGCCGGGGGAGGATATTCTCGTTCAACATTTAAAGCCGAGGACCCATCGAAGCCAAGTATAAATAAATCCACCCCTTTCTTAACATAGCGCCCCTTTAGGTCAGCCTCCTGCTCCTTCAGCTGAGACTGGCAAGTAGCGAGTTGGGACTGACATGCAGCTAGTTGGGCCCGGCTTTTAGCTAATTGGGCTGCTAGGTTGTCTCTTTCTATTAATTGTAGCCTTCACGGCCCGCTGACCCAGAGCCGAAAAGGCCTCGGCATATTCTCAATGGAGTTCTTTTTGTTGTCGAGCCACAGCCAACAAAGCTTCGGGGAAGGTAGCCACCAATGAAGAGAGTTCTTGGCACTTCTCCGAGCAAGACTTTTGAGCGGCCTCCCACGCTTGGCGTTCTCGCCGCAACTGCTGAATTGTCATCGAAGAATCAGCAACTTGAATAATTGCGTCCCCAAGCTGTCTCTTATATTCTATTAGCTCGTGAGTCAGAAGATCCACCTGCTGAAGCTGGCTGGACTGTAAGAAAATTTGTTGTTCAAGGTCTTTATTCTTACGTTAAAGTTCTTCATTCTGGCTTTGCGCCAGGGCCAGTCGGGTCATAGAATCTTCGCATTGGCTTATTAAGTCAGACTCCTTCTGCTCTTTTACGCTCAGCTGTTGAGTGAGTTGTTTTTGGTGCGCCAGGGAGGCAAAATGGCGCGTCTCCACGTTGGACTGGAATTGGGCTATGTGAGATATCATCTTGTTATGCTTGGCCGAAACCTGAAGGAAAGAGAATGCAACTGTCAAGCGTGGATATATAGTTGTATGTACATAGATATATGTTGAAGGTAAAGAGAGAAAGTAATTACCTCGGCCAGCAGTTTGCTCACTTGGTCGCAGGGGCCCTGAATACCTGATTGGTTGAAGAACTTCACCTCTGAGAGATGACAGATCTTCAGACGGGACCCAGCGTAACCATTGAAGGGTTCGGGGAGTGGGACCGGCATGCTGAAGGAGGGCAGGAGAAGGGTATGCTTCTGGAGGGATGATGGCGAGGGTAGATTCGGTCGGGGAATTTACGGGAGAGTCAAGAGGAATGGGGGATGAAATAGGAGAATGGGAAGGAGAATCTTACCCTTGGGGAGAAGAAGATGGGGCGGCTAATGAGGTATCCCTTATTCTTGGTTCATAAATAGTGATGCGTTGGGATTCTTGCCAATCAGAAGAAGAGGAAGGAAGAAAGGAAGAGCTGGGAACTCCTTCCTTAATCGGGCGCAATTTCTTTCACGGAGAAGAAGGGGCAGCTACAGATTTACCTCGTTTGGTGGAGGTCTTCTTCTTCTTGGTTGCTTCAATCTCCTCGCCTTTTACCAGAGCGCTCTGCATTAGATTATCTACGAAATACATGGGAAAGAAGGGTAAGTTGATTCAGATAACAGGTTATATCGAAATGTTAATACTGTCCTACCTATGGTGGCCGGAGCTGTTAGAGGGAAAGGAGACAGCCGGAAGTGGCAGAGGAGTGGTTGTTTCATTAGGCATTCCGAGCAGTAGTGGGATTCCCCCAATACTTTACAGACCTCTAAGAAAGGACATTGCGTCCTCATTTCACGAAAAGGAGGCAGCTCTGGAAGATCTAGCTTCCAAGTATCCGAGTGGGGTAAAGATGATGGAAGCTTAGCGAAGAAGTATAATTCTTCCCATCCTTTATGGGAAGAAGACATATTTACTAGAAATTGGCAGTCCGTGCGGCTAGAAAGATAAAAAAGGCCTGCCTTAGAAGACTTCAGTTGGAAGAAGCAGTGGAATAGTTGGGAGGATAAAGGAAGATTCAAGTGTTGGAACACTATGATGGCTCTCGACAAGAGACGGAAGGAATTAGGGATAAACTGATTTATGGGCAGTCCGTAAAAGTCCAAGATTTCCAAATAAGGGGAAGGGATGGGTAAAAACAAACCATTAAGGAATTGTTCAGAGAAGAAGCAGGTCATGTCAGGAGGAGGACATGTGGTCGGTATGTTTTAGTGTTGAAGCGACATGGAATGGAAGGGTCTATGAATTGGTTTCTCATATTAAAGAAGTAATGGTCGTCGGACAGTTGGGTGATGGTGTGCTCGTACCAGGGAGATAAGGGTAAAGTCTTGGAAGCCATAGGTGCAAAGCAAGGAGGAGCACTTACTTGAAGGTTGAAGAATGAACGTTTGCAAAAGAGGGGACTGGGTCGCTGAAACGTTGCCGGAGAAAATCGCTAGGAAGAAGAAGCGGGAGAGGCTGGATTGTTAGGCACGCTAAGTTCTGCCTAAAAAGGGAAAGACGAAGATTTATATAGGGTTTCGTGTGACTATTCGACTACCCAAGGGAAAAGGAGGGAGCGGGGCCCAGAGGCCCATTAAGTCGTTTCAAGTATACAGAGTAAGGCAAAGGGCAAAGAACGGATCTGAATCGACAAGCAAAGGATGAAGTAGAGACTTTAAACAGTCAAGCTTATGACTTTGCTTGACTATCTTGGGGGTTGACTAATGATATTGTTGTTACCCTTTTTCTCTGTGAACTAGGTGAAAGGGCTCACGTGCAATACATTATCCGAACCAAATAATCGGTTCGGCAAAGAAGATAAGGAAGAATGGTTCGGGCGCGATCGTCTGGGATAATTGGAATGGGAGGATAAGGTGAGGTAGTCGGCACGGCGAAGCGGTGGTGGGGAACGCTTCACTAGGGAATAAACGAGAAGCGGTTCGGCCTGGTAGGTCCCGAAGAAGATGAGGCAGGTAAGAACCAGTTCGGCACAGATGAGGCGGGTAGGAACCGGTTCGGCATCACCAGCCCGGAGATAGTTTGATACGGGAAGAAGAAAAGTTGGTTCGGGTGGTTGAGAAGAACCTATGGGTTATGCCACACGTGAGCTATGGGTCTAAGTTAGTTTCACCGAAGGCAAGTGGTTGAAAGGGACAGGCTAGCGTATTTCCCGAAATGTAGATGAGAAGTTGTTACACAATAGAAGGGGGACCCTCATATAATATTCCAAGGAGTATTCGCTCCTCGTATCTATAACAGAATGATTCTCCAGGTGGACGTGGTGGCCACGTGTACGATGGGGAAAGCTTGCGAGGCAATAATGGATCAGAGTAGGGGAATAAAAAAGAGAGAGGATGACAAAAGGAAGGGGATCCGTATTATTCCAACCAGCAAGAGAGGAAGATACATTGGAAGAAGGAGAGATGCCACTTCGCCGGAGAAGGAGAGTGGTGATCTTCACCTTTCGTGTACTTTTCCTTGTATCTTGACTTGACTGTAAAAGGTTTTCTCCTCGACCTCCGGAAGTTCCTTTCCGTAAAGGAGGACGTTCATAGTGAAAGTGCTTTGGCACTGCATCCGGTGAAAGAGCTCACCTCCGTGGAGTAGGAATCCTTATTCCAAACCACGTTACATCCGGTGTCTTATTTTGTTGTCTGTGTTGGAGCGCGTGTGTTCGCCTTACGTTTTCATTTTTACTGTTGCGGTCGGAGAGAAACTCCTAAGCTTCCTTCGTGCCCCATCACGTCGAAAGGAAGTCAACAGATCTTCTTCCCCGTCACCGCATCATATAGCCTAGACAATAATGCCACAATCGGGAGGTTAATTGATTATCTAATTTAGCTTGTTTGCTACTATTTTCAATATTGAATATCCCGTTGGACAAATCTAACGTATAGATTCTATTGTTTAATATTCCAATTGCACAAAGAATATCATTTAACGTAATATAACAACAATTATTACTGAAAGTTTAATGGAAACCATTTCTATTTAAACAGGAAATAGAAATTACATTCTTTATCAATACAGGAATATAATAACAATTGTCCAACTCAATGACTAGTCCATTAGGAAGATGCAACACATAAGTTCCTATGGTTACAGTAGCAACCTTTGCTCCGTTACCAACTCTTAGGTATGCTTCTCCCTTAGCTAGTCGCCTTCTGTTCTTCAACCGCTGTATGTCATTACATATGTGCGAGGTACACCTAGTATCCAATATCTAAGTGTTAGAAGATACAACATGACATTCAATCATGAAAATATCTGAAGTAGCTTGGGCATCAAATGTCTTTTTCTTCTTCAATGACTCCTTGTATTGCTTGCAATTCCTCCTCCAGTGTCCCTCTTTACCACAATGATGGCAAGTACCCTTTGGAGTTTGTTCTTCCTTCTTAGCCTTCTTCTTCCCTTTGGCAACAGTCTTGGATTTCCTCTTAGAACATTTCTTAAAAGATTCAACCAACATTACAACCTTCCATTCTTTCTTAACAGACGGTTCAATTGCCTTGAGCATGTTAATCAATTCAGGTATCGTGGACTCAATCTTATTCATCTCATAGTTCATCATAAACTGTGAATAACTATCAGTTAGACTGTGAAGAATTAAGTCAATATTTAATTCATGGTCCATGATGATCCCTAATGATCTCAATCGCTCAATATAGTCATTCATCTTCAGTGCATGTTGTACTACAGATGAACCCTCCTGCATCTTTGAGCTGAAGAGAAACCTTGTGATGTCGAACCTTTCGGATCTAGCTTGCTCATCAAACATCTCTCTAAGATGAAAGACGATTGTGTAAGCATTCATATGCTCATGTTATTTTTGCAACTCAGGAGACATTGATGCTAACATAATGCAACTCGTCATTTCAGAGTAAGCAACATGTTTCTAGTATGCCAACTTTTGGTCACCAAAAGTGTCATCTGCAGGAGGTAAGGGAAGACCATCTTCAAGGACATAACCCAACTTTTCAGCCCTGAGAACTATTCTCAAGTTATGAAGCTAGTCCAAGAAGTTCGACCCAGTTAACTTATTGTTATCTAAAATCAACCTTAAATTAATGGAGGCTAACATTCTTTCTATACCTTAAAACCTAGACATACAGATAGAGCGTATTAGATAGATGAATTGATAATGTAAACAATTTACATTAAATTTAGCTCCCGCTATTTTATTCGAATCCAGGAGCCCTAACTTTGAATTCGAGATATGGTAGGTTTTTTCCTAGTGGAATGATATCCACTATGGCTAAAAACAACCTTGGTGATGGTCCAACAAGTCATTCTTAGTTATAACGATAGGTATCAACAGTATCAATTGTATAACAATTATACAACTATCACTTGATGCTATCAACTAATTGAATGTTCACATCTACATTAGGTTGTTAACTCATTAACAAGTATGCATCATATGCATAACACTTAATTGCACCTTTATTCACATTGACCTTGGTGATGGCACAACAAATCAATACTTTCAGTTAAGAATGACCCACTAATCCTTAGATCGAAATTAAATGGTCAAACACATCCAATTTTCAAGTCATGCTTGGAGAGAGTCCAATAACCCAAACTTAAACCTTGGCCTCTAGTTTCTACCATTTAATGGAATATGATTCTCAATGGCTTGAACATATTCAATTGCATGCTAGGCTTGGAGAGAGTCTAACAACCCAAACACTACAACAAATTTGACTTTCCGCAGTGCACAATTATTTTATCTACAGCGTGTATCGCATGCTGCACAACACCAAGCTATTGAAAGTCATAAGACATCGACGACGTGCAACCGCGTGCTGCGGATAAGTGCATTCGTAGCGCGCGACCACGCGTTGTAGTTAAGTGTATTCACAGTGCGCGATCACTCACTGTGGTCAAGTGCATTCGCAGCATGCATTTGCACATTGTAGATAAGTGTAGTCTCGAGATACAATATACATATACTCCACACTATTATAATACCAAATATAAATAATTATAAAATCAAAACTCAAACAATTATAATGCAATACACAAACACCACACACAGTTATAATACCACATATAAATACCATACAAAATTATAAGATCACATACACAATTATAAAATCAAAACTAAAATAATTATAATATATACCAGATATAATCATCAACATCACACTTAAAAATAATAATATTCACTTAGTCAGAGAAAATAATCCAAACTAGTAATAGAAATTCACTTACATAATTTCTTTATTACAAAAAGTATATGATCAAAGTAATAGAATCTATATCAGTCACACAAAATTATAAACTTCGATAATCAAGCGACTGTACTTCCTATTGCATCATCAAGAAAAAATATTTCTTTATTTGGTCGAATTAGGTCCACTTTCTCCACAAAAACTCTATCAATCCAAACATTCCAACAAGATCCACCAAGAGGAACGTGATGCACTTTTGTTTTTGAATTTGTAGATGCAATTTGACCTTCTGCAATAACTCCATCATCAGACCAATGAAGCAGCTTACATTTAACATTATCACTGATATCTCCAAACTCACATTCTTTAGTTTTGACTATATAATAATAAATAGTTATTAATGATATCAAACATATTTAAGCATGCTATTTGTAATAAGAGAAGATAAAACTTAAAATTTGATTTTTTTACATAACTATGTTCACATTGATTTTATTGCATTAAAATTAAATATATATTGGCACAACATTATTAAATGGAAATTTGATGTTGGTTACTAGAGCTGTAATATTAGAAACTCATTGTGTCAAGATAGTTACTTAAGTTGCAACATTGCTATTTTTTCTTTCACCATTCACATTGTTGTCACCACCAACATGATTTTTGATACCGCTACCAATGCCACCACTAACAATCTAATTTTACAAACAAATTAATTATTAGTTAGGATATGCATGCAACTCAATCATTCAATAGGCTGATACAAAAGAACATAATATTAAGAAAGGTTTTCAAAATAATGTTCATATTCAATGATGCACATAGACAATCAAAATGAGGGTGTAGTGTACAAATAAAATATTAGACAATGAAAATTAAGCTAATCACTCCTCCCTAAAAATGTTGCAAGGCCTTATTGTTTGGCTTTATAACTCTCGACTGCCATAGTTATAAGATGAGACCAGTGGCTATGGAAATAATGCTAAGTCTTATAAATTACAATGGTTGGAATAGGTTGAGAGCTATATATATTATTGCCTAATGTCATACTAATTATAAGTTTTTTTTTCATGCAAAGAAGTATGCACAAATACATCCACAAAGTGATCACAATAATAAGATGAAGCTACATTGATCATGACAAAGTAAACCTTAGATAGAATATTATTTTCATAACCCATTACCAGTAAGACTTTTTAATTAATATTTAAAATTCAGATGATAATGTTCTCTTTACAAATAATTTCCACTGTTGGGCAACGAAGAAGATTATTCTTGTTAGATGTCTCATACTCTCGAAGGATAAAATTTGAGAAATATCGTCACAAAAGAGAATTAAGAAACATCTTCTGCTTAATTCAACTGTGTGGGCATGTTAATTTTTATCAAACTACCAAGTGCAAGCAATTATACAAAAAACATCAATAATTATAAACTTCTTAATCTAGTTATGTGAACGTTACATGATTAAGCATCCCGAAGGAACAAGTGAGTAGAAAAATGTGAGAAGAACCTTCCAATTTAATCATAGTACAGCTAGAATATTATGACACCACCATGCCTCGCTTGTATGAGTGTATAAATCTGATATAAGAAAAAATGTTACAGGAAAAGAACATTACATGATTAAGCATCTTCGATGAGCAAGGGAACAGTAAATCTAAGAAAAACTTTCCAAATTCATCAAAGCATAACTGAGGACAAACCCATGATTATATATGAATCTAAGTGGTATAAAAGGTTGCAATTTAGCAAGTAAACTAAGCACAGAATGCAAGCAATTTATTAGAGCCAAAAACATCAATAGTAACTCATATCCAAACCTCATAAAAGGAATCACAGCTTAGAAACGTTGTACAAAACTACTGTGAACACTCACCCAATCCTCAGATAAAATCAAACATGGAGGGGAAAGCAATAATCCGTGAACCTGGTCAATTCCGTAGGAGAACCTGTGGAGCAAAGAGGAGCAATTCCGTGAACAGATCAAAGATAAAGGAGGAGAGGGAGCTAGGTAGGAGAAGAGAACCTGTGGAGCAAAGAGGAGCAATTCCGTGAACAGATCAAAGATAAAGGAGGAGAGGGAGCTAGGTAGGAGAAGAGAACCTGTGGAGCAAAGAGGAGGGCAACTGAGGTGCACTTTTAGGGCTTTGCCCTATAGGGCGTCTGACCCTGCTCGCGAGCGCAAGCTCTCCCCCTCTCCACCTTCCCTGACGCCACTCATATTCCCCATGAGGGAGGACGAAAGAACAATTCCTGGTACTTTAATCTCTTGATGACAAAGTTAGGGCTTTGAACCCTAAACACCACCTTCTTCGTCAATCAACCTCGACATTAGCACTGAGTACTCCACCTCTTTATAGAGTATGAGGAAAACTCAGTTAAAGCTGAAGTCGCTGCAGAAATCAATAAAAAAGAAGAATTCACCAAAAAGCAGAACGCAAAGAAAGGACTCAGACATTGACAAAATAGCGGAGAAAGTGGGATACTCTCGTCTCTAGAAACGGACAGAGGAGAAGTGATGCCGCCCACTACAAGTCACCATTTCGATCGCCTTCCTCCACCGCACACCCCTACACCGCGTCAGAGTTTGTCAACGACAAGCTTGTCTTTGCCTTCACTTGAGACCCTTTCTCCTTCGCTGTGAAGTGGAAGTCTACCGATGGCAATTTGGCAGTGGAAAAACAATCCGACGATAGCAGCGATGAACAACAATGGAGGGCAGGTAGTCGACGGTCACCACAACGGCGATGAGTGCATGAAAAAATAATTGGGTTTGAGGTGACAAGAAGGGACGCACGAGAGTAAAACCACGACGGTGGTGGACAATTGATTATTTTATTTATTATCATTTTTAATGTAATCTGAATTACAAAAGTTATTAAAATTTTGTAATCTAAATTATAAGGTAAAATCTATATAATCTGATTACATTACAAGCCGTAATTTAAAAAGTGTTAAATACTTAACAATCGAAGTCGATAGTTATCGTCCGTTGTCGCCACCGATCGATCAGTCGCCGTCGCCGTCGCTGCCACCGGTGGTCGGCCGACGATCGACGGCTATCGACAGACGACCGATGACCGACGATAATTGCTCGGCGACCGACGATGATCGCTCGACGACTGGCGACCTACCGACGATCGACCGACGACCAGCGATCGACGATCGCCCGACGACCAACGATTGATCGACGATCGACTGCAATCGGCCGACGACGATTGGTCGGTCGTCAGGCCCCGCCGATTGACCGTCGTCGGGCGATGGATCACCGTCGATCGGCGGGCCGCCGTCGATCGCCATCGGCTACCATCGTCATTGTCGTCGTTGTCATTATCGTCATCGTCGATCGATTTTTACTGTCTTTGTAATGAACATCAAACAAAATAATATAATTATCTTTGTAATCCAAGATTACATATAACTTTTATCATGTAATCAAGATTAAATTGTATTCCATTACAATTTGAATTATATTACGTCCTATCAAAACATAGTCTTAACAGCGTAATCGTGGACGCTCTAGAAATTAATTTTTTAGTGGACTGTGTATGCTGTGAATATTAAAATTTTAATATGGAAATTTTTTAGTGTTTTGGAAAATAATATTTGACAATGTATTATTTCTATACGTCGTTATTTTGTAAAAATATAAATACTATCCGCAATGTATAAAAATTATTACTAATATGCATAAATTATGCACCGTTGATGACGTATTACGAACAGTCAAATATATTATAGTAGATACACAATGTGCGTCAAAAAAAAAAAATCTCACTGTTAAATTTCTCCATAGGAATCCTTTTGCTTTTCTATGAATTTATTTGTTCTCATTCTTTAACCTCTACATTTTTATATAATTTACACTCGCTATCAATTCTAATTACGGAAGTCATCATCCTGGTGCAATGGTAAGATATCTAGTTCGATTCTTAAATATTTATAATTTGATTCCTAACTATAATGAATTTATAGAATTTTCTTTTAAATGAGATGACAAATCAAAAAAGTTAAGGTTGTCCATACGAATATTTTTCGATTTACCTCTCTCCTTCAAATATGGAGCAGTTGTAAGGAAGCTGTTAATGTGGTGATCCCACAATTTTTGTTAGGTATAAAAATCATCGTTCTCACGGATTGACACAGTTAATAACTGTATGAGTGTTTGTCATATAATGTCTTGAAATTAATTTTCAACTAGTATAAAATGACTCATTGGGTCTTGACTTTCGCGTGCAAAGAAATCACTTACAGAGATAATTTTTTTTTATGATTTATCACTAATAATTAAGTCGAGAGATCGATTATTCAATTGCGAATGTTATCATATTTACCACGTAAATATGAAAGCAACGTACTTTATACCCCATGTGTGAAGATAAGAGAGTGTCTCATTGGAGAGCATATTTTTTTTTTCAAAAAATACAAAATATTTTTTTTTTTCAATTTTCAAAAAATATTTTTTTATTTTAAAAAAAATAAAGATGAAAAATATCAATCAAATGTCATTTTCCATATTTTTTTATTTTTTTCAAAAAAATAAAAATAAAAAATAAAAATAAATTCAGAATGAGTAATTGGGAGGGAAATAAAAACTCCAAATCTTCTTCATAAATGGCGACTACGTTATTTTTGGCCTAAGAAATTGATAAACTTTCTTTGTATATTTAGTAGATCCCTCGAGCTCCAACTGCAGAGTAGAATTCCCGCTGCACTGGCGTACCCAGTACCGTTGAGAAAACTATTCGAAATTTATGTGAAGGGGAGACTGGGAGTGATCGACTCGGTAGTTGGTGGGACCCATTTATTTATTTATTTATTTTCACCGGGAGGGCGGGTATGAAATTGTCTTATGACGAGGCAATGAAAATATCTTCGTCGGGCTCCTTGATAACCTCGCTCAACCTTGAGAGGCGGCGTACCCTAAATCCTAATTACTAATATCCATCTCTTTCTCGCCGTTCTATTTGTTCGATCTCCCCTTCTCTTCCTTTGTGTAAGGGAAGCCAAACCCGGAAATCATGTCAGGTTCCTACGGCTCCGGCGGATTCGATGACGCCGCGCAGCCTCCTCGCGGCGGCGGTTACGGACGAGGTCGTGGAGGAGGCGGCGGCGGGTACAATGGAAACCAAGGAAATCGAGGTGTTGTACTCTCTTTTTGTTGCTCGGATGTCATTTTTTTTTCCTGTCTACCTGATAGTGTTAGGATTCTTCAGATCTAGGGTTTGGGGTTTTTGACTCGTCGTTTTGTATAGGTGGAGGTGGCGGCTATGGTGGAGGTGGGTATCAAGGTGGAGATCGTGCAAACCGGGGAGGTGGAGGTGGCCATCGAGGTGGCGGTCGTGGTGGAGGAGTTGGTCGGGAGGGGGATTGGCGCTGCCCTAACCCAAGGTAAGTTTATTTTTGTTTCCGAGGTTGAATTATCTTCCTGTATTGTGATTCCTATATTTGTCCTATTTTTTTGTGCAATAAAGTTAAGTTCTTGGTGTAGTTGCGGAAATCTGAACTTCGCAAGAAGAGTGGAGTGCAACAAATGTGGAGCTCCGTGTCCTACCGGCGGAGGCGGCGTTGGTGGCGGCGTTGGTGGCGGCGTTGGTGGTGGTGGTGGACGTGGTGGTGGTTATGGTGACAGCAACAGAGGAGGTGATGGTGGCAGTGGCTACAATAGAGGTGGTGGTGATTATAATGATGGTCGAGGCGGTGGCCGAGGCGGTTATAACAGTCGGGGTGGTGGATATTCTGGGGCTCCTGGTGGTAGAAGTGATAATGAAGGAAGAGGTGGAGATTTTGAAGGAAGAGGCGGTGACTATGGTGGAAGAGGTGGTTCTTATAATGAAAATAGTCGAGAGAGGGAGGATGGGGGTTATGGTCAAGTTGCGCCACCTCCTTCAGCTGGCTATGGTGGTGGTCCTGGCGGTCCTGTTGGAAATTACCCTCCTAATTCTTATGGTGCAAATAATGCTTATGCTGTTGATTCTGCTACGCCTCCTAGTAGCTATGGTGGCCCCAATTCCTACCCTCCTTCATATGGTGCACCCCCTCCAAATGCATATTCTAATGAAGGTTCTTTGGCTCGCGGTGGCCCACCATCTAGCTATGGCGCTCCACCATCTGGATATGGTGGTGGATATGGTGACCGTGGTAACCCTGGCAACCCTGGCCGTGCAGGTGGTGGCGCTCCACCTCGCCATGGGGGTGGTGCATATGGTGCTGCTCCTACTGATGCTACTGCTCCGATCAAACAATGTGACGAAAGTTGTGGAGAATCTTGTGATAACTCAAGGATATATATCTCAAACTTGCCTCCTGATGTGACTACAGATGAGCTACACGACCTTTTTGGAGGAATTGGGCAGGTATTTGATATGCACATCTATTTATGTCAGATACACTAGATATCATCTATTTGCTTTATTTATATTGGTTAATTTACATCAAACTGGTTGTCTTTTTATGGTAAAAAATATTTATGTGTTCATATTTCTTTATTCATAGGATCATTTGTTTAAAGTTTACATGGTAAAATGAAATCTAAACAACCTACCATTGGACTTAAACCTGGTGATTGAAAATCAGGAGTATTGAAGTGCTGATCTTTCAGTTTAATTGCTTTGATGTGGTTAGGATTACTCAAGTTTTTTGCTTAAAGAAGTAAGGTAAAAGAATTTAATATTTTTCATTATCGATCAAACCATAATTTATGATGGGAATTACCATTCTATAAGCCGAGTTTGTATATTTATTCTCTTTGGAGATCATGCATATATCCATTATTACGGCGATGAAGAACAAGTGTTCTACTGTTATGGACTGTACCCTTGTCTATTTGCAAGTACATGTAACTCATTTAGTTATAAATACATTCAGTAAATTCATTGTTCAGAAGGAAGTTTTGATTTTTGAAGGTCACACATTTATTTATTATAGCATAGTGTTATATCTACAGACTAGTAGCTTGATAAATGGTTATGCAACCAATATACATATCAGATATTTTCTTTCCTGGAAATGATCTTGTGATGCTCCTTCTGCAGTTTAACTTTTCTTTATAATTACTTTCTGTTCTGTAATGACAAGGAGGAATGCCATTAGCCTTGTTTGCAATCTGAGAAATTGCAAATCTTTCTCCTTTCTTAGTACGCGGTTCTGATTAAGAAAATATGCTTTAATGCCTTTTCCCCACTGGTTATGATACAATCCCCTCTCAAAAGTTTTCTTGTTTGCCAATTGTCATCCTTTGTTAGGGTATCTGTGAATAGCTACCATATATTATTTGTAACCATTGATGTGCCTCAATATTAATTTACACTTTATGCAAGAGAAGATTGCACTTTGGTTGCAAAAGCTTTGGGAACTATTTAGTTGTTTTGATTAACAATTAGCCTGAATCAGTTGATATTTTCCTGAAATAGATTGACAATGTTACACATGAACTACGGAGTACTCTATGATGTGCTTATGAGGTCTTATTAGTTATCCATTAGGTGATGAATGTCCAGATATATTTTATGTGAATTGTTTAGCTCTTGAGATCCATTCGTAATTCAGATTATACTTTGTTTTGTGTTCTTTTATCTGCCTATTGTATATGTATTCACTAGCATATGAGCAGCAATCTGCACTATAGGTTTCTTATTTTACATTCTTTACTCGTCAACATTTCATTTCATAAATGCTGCTGGTTTTTCTTGCACGTAAAGCGAGTTCAGTGATTGTATCATTTTAGCAAGTGAACTTTCCACTTTTTTTTTATTATTGAAGTACTGTCATTGACTCCTAGCTTCTCTTAAAAGGGATACATTTTCTAATTGCTACTCCTCAATTTATGCCTATATCAGTCACCTTGCAAGAACCTAGAATTAGCTGTTGATTACTTTTTGATTCCATTTTTTTTTCAACTCAATTTATACATCTGTTTTTTTGCCTGTATTTCTGATTTTTTTTCTTTGATTCACAACATATTTTGGCTTCAAATGAAATCTGCATGATTCATTTCCCTATCCACGACCATTTAGTTTTCCTTCTTTCAACACAAGTAAAATAAGATCTGGTGCATTCATGGTTCATTCTTCATCCACTGAGGCAATCATATGGTTGATGTCTTGTACAGTGGGCATTTGCTTTTTCTTCCATTTCTTTTCTAAGGTCACCAAGTATATGAAAATTTGTCATTCCTTGTCAGTTTTTTGGCCAAATAGTGAGTTTGGTAAAATCACCTTTTTTTATTAAAAAAGGACAAAAATTTGCTAGTTCAGTATATAAACTGAGATTTTCTGAAGGGCTTGTCATTTGGTAGGTTGGCAGGATCAAGCAAAAACGAGGCTACAAAGATCAGTGGCCTTGGAATATAAAGATATATACAGATGACTTTGGAAACAACAAAGGAGATGCTGTACTCTCATATGAAGATCCTGCTGCTGCACATTCTGCTGGAGGCTTCTATAATAGTAAGCTGTACTTTATATTATAGAACTTAACTGTTCTTCCAATGATTTTATTTCTTGATATATTGTGAAACTATATTTTTAGACTATGACATGAGAGGATACAAGATTAATGTTGCAATGGCAGAGAAGACTGCACCCAAAGCACCCCCTTCATATGGCCACGGGTATTGAGCTTTTGTTTGATATTCCCTCTCTTTTGATTTGAGGAAGTTGAATTTTAATTCTTTAAAAGGTTTGAAACACTAAACTTGATATTCATTCTTATCATTAGTTGATTTCTTTCACATTTTCAGCACACCTATTTGGTTCCACTTTATGGGCATTACATTTTTTATATAATGCATTTAGAAAAGCTAGCGTGTCATGGTCAATGTTTTATGAATAAGCTTCTATTCTACAGACTAGTTATTCATCCTCTTGTCTGTTGCCATTTGATGTTGTGCGTTTTATATATTATTAGAATCTGAGCACTTTTATTTTTCTTCTACCGAGCAGTTTGACTGGCTACAAAGATATATATGGTGTAGGAGCCATTGTTTTATCCTGGAAAAATTGTCAAGAGTCTTAACGCCAAATAGTTTACTCTTAGAATTTAGCTATTAGCCTTGGCTCAAGTTAAGCAATCAGTTGAAAAAGGAAATGCCAATTGAATCCTTTCGTAACTCATTATATAGTAAATATTGCACTATCTGTTGCTGAGACTGAAATTTCCAAGCCTTTTAATTTTTTTTTTTTTTTTTGATAGAGTTATTGTCTACAATGTGTCTATTATATTGTTGTCATTTAATGTGAATCGTTATTAATTTTCTGGACTGTCAGTATCATAGGAAGGCAACTAATCTTCTTAGGGGCTACTCTTAATGGCTGTTGTATCTAAGAAAAGGTATATGATATGGTTGGTATCTTTGATTGGTTAGTCATTGGGAAAAGTGTTGGTTATTCATTCAATCACATATGCATATGTCATCATCTACCTGTTATTTACCCATATCATGCCAGATTACCAGTTCAACTTCAACCTAACTTAAAACATCTTTTGGAATAAACTTGATAGAAGATCAGTGCATGGCCAAAGTATTGAAAGACAGTTCTAGGCGGGATGCAGTAGATCACTTTCTAAGTCTATTGATCTACAAGTCAATGAATGTTTATGATTTCTTTCTATAGTTAGTATATAAAGTAGTAAGATTCTTGAAAATTTATAATATTATAGTAAAAAAAATTTCATGGGCATCTCGACTTGAAAGAATAACACAAATGTATAACTAGTTAACAGTAAACAATTTGAAAGTTTCATAGAAATGCAATGAAAATGCAGTGGAATAATAACTCAGTCATGGTGTGGCCATAGTGAAAGGAATACTTGGTCATAATGACAGGAATAAACTAGGTCTTAGTGAAATGAGAAGAGAAAAGAACTGTGAAAATGCAGTGGAAAACCAACTAGAAAATACAAAGGAAACTAGGAATCCACCTAGAGAAGAGAGAAGGGGAAATCAAATCTAGAAGATCACTGGAAAATTGCAGCTGGAAGCTTGTCATTGCATTGAATAATGGTGGACGAGCAGACAATCAAGAACATGGGAGAAGTCCAATGGGGTTTTATGGTGGAGGCAACTGAAATTAGGGTTATCTTTAATATAAGTGAACCAAACCCCAAAAGCTACTTTTTCCCCCCACCAATATGCCTGGCCACCCAGACTGCCTTTATACGACCCTTTTCATTTGATTAATTTGGACCAGTTTCTGCCTAGATGAGGTGGATGTTACTTGAAACTTTCCAGCTCGCCGCCTAGGCCACTTTTCGAAACATTTGCTACTGCTTTTTTATGGAAGTCACATCTCATGTTCTATGACAAATAAACTCGCGTTACATACTTTTGACTCTTTCGACAATTATGAATGTCATTTCTAAATAACTTGTCAATAGTATGCATGTTTGATGTACTGGCAAAATTTATATACTTGTGTAAATATATCATTTTCTGTGATTATCTTTAGCTGCAATTGTCTCAAGTTTGTGTTTAAATAGCAAAGTTTTGTAGTTCATTCTTTTTTTGTTTCTTGTACACAAGCAGCGGTGGCAGAGGGGGTTATGGTGGAAGAGATAGGCGCAGAGATAATTATAATGATGGTGGTGGTGGACCTGATAGGCATCATTACAGCGGCCAGCGATCTCGACCATATTAGGCTGAGCTATGTGTACTGAGAATGTCTACTGAGTTCTCTTTCTAGTGATAGTCACTTTGTACTCAAAATCGGAATGTAAGGTAGGTTGTTCTAATCCCCTCTAAACAGGGAACTTTTATATTGAGAATTGTGTGGGTTCTGAAATTGTTTGATCCTAATGTTTATTTTGTACTCTGTGAATGTTTTTTTTTTTTTTGTTTTTATAGATGCATGTGGAA
Organism: Wurfbainia villosa; assembly: GCA_025175895.1. Classification (NCBI taxonomy): domain Eukaryota; kingdom Viridiplantae; phylum Streptophyta; class Magnoliopsida; order Zingiberales; family Zingiberaceae; genus Wurfbainia; species Wurfbainia villosa. The sequence goes on from CM045988.1 coordinate 83,825,415, forward strand.
TTAATCTCCAAACTGCTGCTAGATATGAAAATTACAGGTGAGTGCTGCTTCTTTAATGTGCTGCATTTTGTTTATGCCTCGCATCGTGATGTACTGATGGCTTTCAGTGGTGACATGCATCAACGTGAAGTCTGTGGACCAAGCTTGTCCTTTGCATAGAAAAGAATTAAAGAAATTGATCCCGCTTGGATTTTTATGAGCATGCGTCACTAGTGTTTTTTTTCTTGCAATGTCTTTGATCTTATTTCTTTGCTTCAGTAATTTAACCGTTTCGTTAGTTTTGTTTGGATCCATTTGTTTCAAGTCTCTTAACAATTCTAAGTTGTGTTTTTTACAGAAAATTCTTTAATGCCTGCATTGAACGGCAGCTTTTATTACTGATGGGGGGACATGCGTCGCATTTCTTCTTAACCCTTCTCGTCTTATTTTGTTTATAATTCTGGGATTTCTCCCCCCATTAACCAGCCTACTGTTTTGGATCTCGTAACTGTAATTACTTTTGACCCAAACTAACATAAAATTGTCTCGGGCTGCGCTAAAAAAAATATTAGCTCAATTTCGGGATCCATTGCCGTCTCAGTGTCTTGGGTTTATAAAGAATAATGGCCCACGAGAGGGTTTGCTGCACTGCTCGTTTGTCATCTTCATGCCAACAGTTAGTTCGTGAAAATTAATCAATGTGGACTCGTATTTGTGGGTGCATGATGAAAACAAAATATGTAGCCTTTGAATATTTTGTATTTATTTATTTATAGAATTTATTTTCCTTGGGCACGCATCGTTATCATATATGTTAAGAAACTCTAATTTTGGTAGATGACGGTATGCCAATTCGTCTGCAGATTGTGATGATTAGTATATATTTTGCAATTTTATGCATTGCCATGGAACAGTAGTTCGTTGCGCTCTTGGTATCTTTTAGTACCGTTGCGAAGAGTGAATTTTGTGATACAAGGGCATCAAAAGTCAATGCTAGATCCTTCATTATATATATATATATATATATATCGAAAACAAAATCAGAAGTACTTTTTTCTCCTTTCATTTTTATTGATTAAAAGTGAATATACCTCATGTATTCATTTTCGAATGCTTACCTAAGGCAAAATCTAAAGGTAATTTTAGTGGTAAAATGAAAGAAATATATAAAAGATAAGAGCTAAATGACGCCCACTTTTTAAAAAATCAATAAACTAATATTTATGATAATTAAAGCTAGGGCCGAGCTGACGATGCGAATATTCATTCATATCTTATGAATAAATTTTGAAGATTTCTTCACTCGCCAATCCATTATACATGTTCACAGTCACAGACTGTACACTAACGTTTCGAAAGAGAAACAACCAGAAGGTAGCGACGCAGTTGTGGTCATTTCTAGGCCCTGGTTGGGTTTATTTTTATTTTTTATTTTAAAACACTACACGCTATCGAAGAAGCTAAGTATTATTCCTATAATCCTATGTATATTTCTCAATTACTCATCCTTGTTGGAAGCAAGCCAATCCTCGAGCTTGAATGCCTCAGAAGCAAACTCCATGCCCAGGGCGGCACCGCAATGACCTGAAACAGAATCCGCCATTAACGACGCAGGGCTGCTACCTTGGGTCGTTAATGGTCCCAAGTCGACGAAGAGTGGACGATGCAGTGTGGAAGAACTGGCAGTGGACTGATTGCTTATCGCCTCCTCGTCGCAATATTCCTGCCTCGTCGCCCATGGAGGTGGGGCTACCTTTTCACCATTATCATTGCCTGCAACATTCTCGTCGCGAGATCTGTCGATGCAGGTGTGTTCTCCGACGTAGGTGATGGCGAACATGGAGTCGTCGTCCTCGGTCTTCTGCACATGCCTCGTGACCTGGCAGCCTCGGTCGTACTTGTGGATGCATCTATAGTAGCTCCTGCAAAATAAAAATTACACACATATATATATATATATATATTATTTTCAGAATATTCCGGACTCCGATTGAACCGTGACCGAATTTCGATTGAAATTCAACTGTGCTCGGCGGTAATGCCAACTGATAGGAGCTCGGATGGTTGGACAATGTCGAAATTATTGTGCACCAAAGTCGATCCTCGAAGTTTAGAGGTACTAGATGAAACAATAAAAATTGAAAATTTTATTTTTATAAAAATTAAGTCTTTTATATGATTTCTTTTTAAGATCAAATTTTGAGCCGGAATAATAACTCTCTGTTATGTATTCTCTATTAAGTAGTTCACGAGTGGTTATATATCGGTCACGCAGCATAAAATTATATTATATAAATATATTAGATAAAACTGAGAAGGTGAATTAAAAAATAAAATAAAAACTTTGACCTGGGATGTTTTGTTCCATATATTTCCTTTTGGCCATATTTGCGCCAGATGTATCCATCTTCTATCTTGGGGGACAATACTGTTCTACACGAGTAAGGATATGCTCTGCAAAAAATAAATAAATAAATTAAATAAAAGAAAGGTACTTTACGAGAGATAATTAGTTGCTTAAAACTATCATAGATGAACAAAAAAACTTCAAAAATTATCATAGACGACAATTCAAGATTGTGATTCTATAATCTTTACAAATTAAATTTTCATGAAATAAGTATTCATCATATATATCTTTAATTAATATTAAAAATGAATTCCTTCCCGAGTGCTGCCATGTGTCCCTGATCATTGTGCTTCAACCCTCCCCCTCACCTCCCCCCCCCCAATTATTGAGTTCCCTTTATATATATATATATATATATATATATATATATATATATTCAATAAGATTTTCATAAAATAAACAATTGAAACATGCAAATTCTCTTTCGTCGTTCCTATTAATATCTATATTGTGATCTCTCTAGCTAGACCAATCTTTTATTTTCGCAATTTTATATTTCCTCCGACGATATTTCTCGACCAGATCCAATTCAAGTGTATGCTTTGGAATATTGCTCAGTATATCTCAACAAAAGAATCTGGAATTATATTAATCAGAAAAAAAAAATCTAAATTTGAAGCTTCTGAAAGTGCTAAACACATATATACTTTGAATTTCGAAGAGCGCGAAATTATTACTAATAATTAATTATTTTGGCTAATAATAAATATTGAGCTCCCAATTAAAGATCGACACTATTACAATGGATTTAACATTGTCATGTTCAGAAATAGAAAATTATATATCCCATTATATTTATTTTTGAGATATATCTCATGATAATAAAAAAAACTAAAAGAAAAAAAAAATATTCACACCTTCAAAATATTCTGGATATCTATGCTTTATTTGTGAAGTATTTGATAGACCGACGAATTATATTAATTAAATTGCTCTCAATTTTTATCTTCTAGACTCTAGAGTTAGTTTCACATATCCCATTCATCTTTTTGTCCATGCCGTATCCGTCCTTAACTTGCAAAACATCACCTTTATAGCGTACTCAAAAGGAATCTTATTTTGTCAAAGAAAGTAGATTAAGAGATGCTTTGAAAATGAGATATATAAAAAGTTATTTATGAATAATTGACAAATTAATTTCAAAGCTAGAGAGGACATTTTTAATTATAAAAATAACGTTTTTCTAGTTATGATGAAAAAGAATGAATGCTTAAATTTTGCATTGCATTAATTCAAAACTTCTTTTATTTTTATTTTTATTTTTTTTTGTGTTTGCTAAAAAAAATACAGAAACGAAAATAAATATATCAAAAAACTAACATTTAAAAAAAAGGAAGGAAAAAAAAAACTACCTTCTCTGGCAATTGATTTTTCGAGGAGTATGGACCTTCCTCTCTCTCCGATCCAGATCACTTCTCCGTTCGTCGGAGCATGGCTGGAAGTCTGCATCTGGAACAGACCCCGTCGGCTGATCGGTCTCCGCCCTGTCCAGCTCCAGAAAAGACAGAGCTCTGGAGAAGCACCCGACGACGTCCACCAGCAGCTCCGCCGCCGATTGGTTCTCCGGCGACGACAGCAAGTCCTTGAGCAACGACAGCAGCCGAAATGCCTGCTTCTGCCCTCTGGCCAACTCCTCCATTGTTGCTGCCTTCATGCTGCCCTTCCTCATCGAGCTGTCGCTCCCTCGCTCATCGTCCCACTTCATTCTCTCCTTCTATTAATTAAGCTCCGATCCTCAAAGTCCATGCTGAGTTTAAATAGATGGTTAGACAATTGAGGACCAGCATGATGGTAATATTCAAGACCATACAAAAAAGATTAACTAAACAAAAAAGAAAAAAACACTCCAAAATTTAGGGATATATACAGTTGATGATCTCACTGCTTATGAAGCTAGACAATGCTTCATATATCTTTTTAGTTGATTAGACTAAAGAAGCTTTTCTCTAAAGCAAAAGCCGTGCTTAATTGGTGGCCTTTTCCTTTCCACTGCTCATTTACAACTAGTTTTTGTCCTCGACAATATATTGGCGATCGATTATCCACTTATAATTAACTCACAAAAAAAAATAAAGTCTCTTAGGTCTTTGGTCCATCCGATGTGTCACCATTGTAGAATAGAAGTGGAGTCCAGTAGTAAGTTGATTAGGATGCATCAGATATTATTGGGATAGAAACAATACAAAAAACCAAACACAAAAAAACAATACTATCGGGCAAAGAGAAAGATTAATGCTAAATAAACAAGAACGGGAAACACGAGGTCGATGCTATTGGATGGGACTTGTTAAAATAGGGCGCCAGGATTGTGTGTAGACAGGTGCCATGATTCTTTATTATTGAGTGTAATAATTTCGATCGATATTTTTTTATATAATTGACCAGATGGGGGTCACTAGAAGTCATAGTTTATGTTGGTAGTTTTGTTTTTGTTTTTTTTTTAACAGTGAGCAAGTTACATGGCTTAGTACCATTCCATGTCAGTATAATCATAGTATCATCAGGTGTATCGCAGTTTATTATGTAGTAGTTTACCAATAAAAACTAGTAAATTTAGTATTAATTATGACCGGTATGATGAAGGGGTCTTCATTGTACCAATTGTAAAATGGATCAATGAGCATATACATCTTTACTCTCATTTTTTAGCCACCGAATTATGATAGGATGTCTACGTAGATAATTAAAAATTTCTGAATCAATTCCTAATTACAATTTATTTATAGACTTTTCTTCAAATTAAGATCTATCCTTTGGGACATTTAAGTTTGTTGAGATAGTTCATGTTCACACTCACTCGATTTATCAGAAACAACTGAGAGAGATTGTTAATGTGACAATTCTATATTTTTAAAAATACTCTCACGAAGTCGCATAGTTGAATTTGTTCGATTAAACTATCTTGGAGTGTGTCATGATAATTCAATTAATTATTGATCCCAACCCATGGCACTCGTAGGTATTGTGGAAGCTTTACACTAGTCCTCAAGATCACCGCGGTGTAGTGGCAAAAACGAAAAGATATTCCATAGGAAAATGCAATTCAATCCTCTGGTTCGATGATGAATTTTGAAAAAATCCATAGGGATGACTCTCTGTGCAAGAGTTTGTTCGACGAATAGAGTAAAATTCTAACGTTGGACAGTCTTTCAAGGATGATGCGACTGTATAATCTGAGTGGAACCGTCAAACTGCAATCACTTCTCTAATGTATTCCAGTGATTAGTAAAAATTTACAGGAGCTTTGATCTCTTCCGAGTCAACTGTTGAAGAGATATCTCTATAAAATTATAGGATTAGATGGACTCCTAATCAGATTGAAAATGCCTATCAACAAAAAAAATTGGAAGCTTTACATTACTGTAAAAACTTTAAAGAAAAATAACTTTATTTGATGTCTAAAAAAAATGAAAGAGAGAGGGAGAAAAACAAAAAAGTAGAGAGACAGAAGAAGAAAAAATAAGGCACGGCGGCTGCGCACGTGGCATTTCCTTGATGTAGATATAGATGATTAGATAAGAATCTATAATGGTTCTGATATCATATTAAATTTAAAAAAAAAAACATGACAATTTTTAGAATTATTACAAATTTCGGCACCTTTATGATAATCAGTAGGAATGCTGTCGCAAGAATAAGAAAAATTGCACACGCATGGACAGTTGTGATAAAATTTATTCCACTGTCGAAAATCTGGACCGTGCATTGAAAATAATGAAACTCTAAGCAAAGGGAGACTAACAATATCTGTAATGCAATATAATTAGATGTCACCAAACAAAGCTAACAGAAATGTTTATTAATATCCATCTCAAAATAAAATAGCAAAAAGAGAAAAATTAACCACATGAGGAGAGTTTGGTTTACTTGATAAGCATAAATACATGCATGGTTATGCCCAAACATCCTTTGAAACAAACTTCACCAAACATGAATATCAATTCAAACAAAGTAACTTGCAGAATGAAATCCCAAGCAAAGCTTAATGTTGAAAACGGCTACATTGTGATCTCTGTCTCTGTCTCTGCTTGTGGTGTTGGGACATTGTCATCTTTTGACTTGTCTGAGGATGGTCTGTTCTCTGAGTCAGAGAGACGGACATCCTCGATCATTCTGATGACTTCCTCCATTTTAGGCCGCTGATCTGGAACTTTTGAAACACAAGCCATTGCAATCTGAAGCATTCGAACCATCTCTTCCTCAATGTGCTGATGCCTCATCAGATCCACATCAAATACTTCAGCAGTCCACTCTTCCCGTACCACGGATTGGACCCATCTCGGTAGATCCACCACGTCATCGCGTCCTGGAGACTGCAGTGGGGCTTTTCCGGTGAGCATCTCCAATAACAACACCCCGAAGCTGTAGACATCAGATTTGTGAGAGTACTTCTTGATCTCGATAACTTCTGGCGCTCGGTAGCCCACCACAACTTTGGATGCCGTTGCCAAAGTGCTCATTAATGGGGCAAGGCCATAGTCAGATACGCAGGCATCAAATTCCTGGGACAGTAGCACATTGTTGGATTTGATGTCTCCATGGATGAATTTTCCCCCACCCTCAGCATGAAGGTGTGCTATGCCGCGTGCAGCTCCAAGGGCAATCTTCACCCTGGACTCCCAGTCCAAGGGAGCCTTTCCAGCACTCTTACTTCCTGCTATTCATATGAGACATTAGAAGTGCCCCAAAGGAAAACTCTACTTTGATATAATCAACAAAAATAATAACTTCGATATAGCCTTCCTTGAAGAGAAATATCGATCTCTATAAAATCCTCAAGGATGCTCCAAATAATCGAAAAACATGAGCTGTTGTTGTCTGCCACCATCCAAACTATTTTTAGTCCTTTATTGTTTTATGATATTTCAAAGAATAAAATACTCTTTTTTTTACTATTTTTAAAATATTAATAAGGGATTAGAAAATGAGTTATTGAACAAAAGATTGTTCAGTGCATTGGTTTAAAATTTGGTATTATCCACACAAAATAAGTGCGGTTGAGCTCAAGAACATTGATCCCACCAACTTTAGGTGGGGTGAAGATTAGTTAAATTGAGGTGAATCTCAATTTGTCGTTAAAGAGGCGTACACCCTCTCAATACATAAACTTATACGATGACCATACTTGTCAGTAATGAGCTTGAAGATTCCTAGATTCAACAAGTCTTCTAACATCCATCATAACTCAAAGATGTAGGTCTAGCTTTAATACACGTTAAATTAGGGTAGAGCTGGTTCTATCTTATTTTGGTACGTAATGAGCTCCACCCAAATTTAACATCTTATTAGAGCTAGGTGAGCTCTCCTCTTATACCATGTTCAAATAGGGATGGAATGGGTTCCATTCCAATTCAACAAAATCAATATAACTATTTACATGTCGATTGTTCCTGTGACCACAGCTCACATCCAACAATTTAGAACAGTAGAAATCTCTAAATATTCACTACTTAGATTAATCTGAGGCCAGTATATGTTCCTCACCTCTTATAGTTGATTAAATGCTGCAGCAATTTTTTATCCATGATTTCTCAGATCACTTGTGTTAATTTATTATGACAAAAGGCATTATCAGTGCAAAGATATGGAGTTAAAGAAGCACGTACCATGTAAAAGGGAGGAGATGTTGCCAGAAGGAAGATAATCATATATCAGAAGCTTCTCATCTTTGGAGTAATAATAAGCTCGCAGTGGGACTACATTAGGGTGAGGCCTGAACCTTCCTATTATTTCCATTTGTTGTTCAAACTCCCTCTTTCCAATGATAACTTCCTTCAACCTCTTCACAACTACTGTCGTACCATCTTCTAGAACTGCTTTGTATGTAGTCCCATGATTTCCTTTACCAAGAACTTCAGCAGAAGCTCTTAATAGATCCTCCAAATCAAAATTATACATGCATCCCTCGAAGAAACTCAACTTATTCTTCTCTGCCTCCTGTGCACTGCTGCTGTACTCAGTTTTCTCACTCCTTGGACCAAGAGCTCCCTTTCCTTTTGCTTCTCTGTTACCTTCCACAGGTTTCCTTGTGAAGAAACAGAATAGGACTAAAATGATGAGTAAAATCAGAAGTGCTAATCCACCTGCAGCAATTCCAATAATGGCACCTGTGCTGAGTCTTTTCCAAAAGCTTTTTTTGGGGTTTTTAGGGGCTCTTGGAGGAGGGACTCCTGGAGGAGATATACCAGAGCATCCTGTTAAAGGAGCTCCGCAGAGTAAAGGGTTACCAAGAAAAGACTCTGATGGAAACTTTTGGAGGTATTGTGGTATGGGTCCACTAAGGTTGTTATTACTCAGATTCAGACGTTTAAGCATTGGGAGTTCAATGTGAGGGATGGGTCCAGACAGCAAATTGTTCTCGAGAAACAATGCAGTAAGGTGAGTAAGATTCTGGATTGTCACTGGAATTTCTCCAAGGAAGGAATTGTAGGAGAGATCAAGAAATGTAAGATTTGAAGATAGTGAAGAAGGAATGAATCCGGATAAATTGTTATGTTGAAGGTACAGAGAATGCAAAGAAGGAATGGATGAAACATCCGAAGAGAGATTAACCATAAGGCGGTTGGATCGAAGGCTTAAGACTTCAAGGGCATCAAGTCTTCCAAGTGTATTAGTGGGGATCATCCCAAAAAGCCCAATTGCTGGCAACCGAAGAGTACGCACACGAGTATTATCAGGTGTGCATGTTACTCCAACCCAAGAAGAGCAAATTGGGTTCTCAGAACTCCAGTTAAGCTTACGACCATGAGGGATGGAAGTTGCAAAGTCTAAAAGTGCTTGCTCATCCGAACTTAAGTTGCAAACCGCAAATGGTGGGAAAAATAAGAAAACAATCAAAGGAAGTGCTATGGAAGCCAAAAAGTAATCCATGAGAAGTAATAAGTTAAGAAAAAGGCATAAAGAACATGATGAGTCTATTCAGTAGTCAAATTTCAGGGGTTCTCCTGTCCAGCTTCACTGAAAAAAGGAAAAGAAAAAGAATTAAGACCAAGCCCTGAAACAAGTATCATAAACAGCTTCATCAAAGATTTTTCAAAGGGAAAGAACAAGGAATAGAATGAAAGTTTGAGCAAATAGTTTCTTTTCAATTGTACCAGAAAGATTTAACATATATGACCAAGTTAATTTGCCCATAGTTTTAAATCTTTGTGATTTTGATGACAGATCAACGAGCATAAATCAAATTGCATTCACACTCCGGAAAGCATTCATTATCTCTATTAAGAATTAAATGGTGACAACCGGTGACAACCACCAGTTATTTCCTAGCTATTGCTAACTGCTAAGAAGGGGACCACGGTTAAGTATCATCCCTCTCTCAATCATGAACGTATGCCCATTGTCTTTTTCTTCCCTATGCTTCTTTTTTCATTTTTGTATTAATTGCTAAGATTCCTTAAATCATTTTCAAAGATTAAGATCATGAGATTTCCAGATGAAAGCACCACAACATGAAGTGGATTCAAGCAAAGGTATACTTTTATTCAGATATAAAAAAGGAAGGCAAATAGCTGCAAGAAAAAAGAGAGACTAGAAGAACTGAGTTAACCTACTCCATATTCAAGCTTCAACCCATCAAATGCAAGTACACTGAAAAGAAACTCTACAGAAAGAGATGCTTATCAAAAGAAAGGACTTCTTTATAGTAACTCATCAAAAGCTAAAGCAGAAGCATATTCCCCCTCTTCTCCGCTTTAACTTTTTCAACCAAGGAGAAAGCTTGGAACTTTGGAGAAGGAAGCCACTATAGCGTTTAAGAGTTCCCATTACATGGCTTTTGGTCCACACTATACCCACCAGTTAAAGCATTAAATAAATTACTACACAGTGACAAGCAAACCGGGACTATAACTTCATCTGATTGAGTTTCAAATAGGTTAATTGTTTCAGTATCCCCATTAATTCTCTTTCTAATGAATCATCAATTTTGAAGTGAAAATCTTTCTTCCGCAGAAACAAAGGAAAATGAAGTAGAGTTTTTGGAAAGTGAAAAATAGTCGAAGCCAAACGCCGACTTGGATTTTACTCACCGTATTCTGAGATCGGCACCTCCGAAGGAAAAGATCTGAAGTTGAAACAACTATCGAACCCCTCGACCGAGAGGAATCTGGAATCCGACGGCAACTCGGAGGCGTTACGAACGACTTCGTCCTCGGATCTCCAAAACCTAAGCCACATCTAACTGAACAAGATCAACCGCTAGAGAAGGCGCGGAATGAGGAATGAGAATAAGAAGGGGAACAAGAGCTGAAATCGAAGCAAGTTGCGAAAAAAAAATCTAGAGATCGCCAAGGAAAACCAACGGCATTGCTTCAAAGACCACAGCTTCAGCACTCCATGGAAGCGCGGAGAAGGAATTAGAACTCCCCTCTTCGAAAAACGCAGTCGCACCCGCGTAGGTAGAACCCTGAATCCACTCCGCGCTCCATTGATGAGGAGGATCTCTCGATTCGCTGCCGCTCGCAGTTTATACAGCAATTTCTTGCGAAAAAAAAATGGAAAACGGGGAGCAGAGACTGAGTTATCCAGTGAAGAAGATGCTTTTTTTAAGACGGTAAAGTAGTTCGGGATAAAAATTTTTACTTTGGCTCCTAAATATCCTTTTCACAACCTATATTTTTTGTAAATTAGACATCACTCGTATTCTTACAAAAATTTTATCATTTTTCGAATGTCAAATGTCACTTTGCTCTTATAATTTTCCTTTTCTCCAAAATACTACAGCTATCAAAATGTTCGAAGGATCGTGTCAGACACTCAAGACTGTTAGAGAAAATGTGACTCATTCGGTTTAAATTTTAGTAAAGAAAATCTTTGGACCTGGAGATAAAATTTTAAAAAGTTCGAGAAGTTAAAAATTTTCAAGTTTAGTTTTTTTTTGGGGGGGATTTTTAAAATAAATTTCTAGTATTTTGAGTTTTTGTTGTCCTAAAATATTTATCAAGCGATGAGAAACGAGAGAGAGATTTTGCTTCACTTGTTTTTTAAAAATACACCTGAAATTTTAGATTTATCAATTTGTTGAAATGTCTCTTGGTTGTTAATGGCTAACGGAACTAATGTCATATTCGATGTATATAAACAAACTGATTTTTAAAAATTATTTTACAGTCTAAAATATTACCATTCTTTTACTTTAAAACTATAACCAGAGCTAATTTTATCGTGGCGGATCTCAAATTGAGAAGAATTATATTAAATTTTCGGTCAGTATTAAATTAAAATAAATATTCAATGAATAAAATCATCAAATTATTATATTAATATTAATTATTTTCTGAAAGTAACGTATTACAGGATCCGACTGTAACATTTCGATAAGGACTATTTCATCTTCAGAATTCGAATGTAATGATAAATATATAAGAATTCGTATTGCACGATTAAATTGTAAAAATAAAAAATAAGAAAGAATAGAAGAAATAGTAAAAATCTAAGGGTGTGTTTGGTAACGTAGAAAATAATATATTTTTCATTTTCATTTTCTGAAAAAAATGAAAAACATGTTTAATTCATATTTTTCATCTTCGTTTTTTTTAAAATAAAAAAATATTTTTTTGGAAAAACATGTTTAATTCATATTTTTCATCTTCGTTTTTTTTTAAAATAAAAAAATATTTTTTTGGAAAATTAGAAAACAGAGAAAAATCATTTTCTAAAAATAAAAAAAAATAGAAAATGAGAAAATGAAAATTTAAAAAAAAAAACTTAAACCAAATGCTCTCTAATTTGATTGTCGTTGAATTTTTGTTAATTTCAAGAGTTGGAGATGACAAATGATAATTAAAATTAAAATTAAAATTATTTTTAATAATCATCAAAATTACTCAAGTTCCAATTTTAAAACAGATCCAATCTATTAAAAACTAATTAAATACTATTAAAATTATTGCAATGCAATTGCTTAGAGCATTAAAATTGTTTCAATTGTTCCTGAATACTAATATGCAACGGAAAACACTGGATGAATATTTAATGTCTCACGGTTCAAATTTCAATTGAGATATGACTACGGATACTTTCGGACTTGCCTGGAGAACACCTAATTAATTTTATAGATAAGAATTCAAATACTTGAATTACTAAAAAATAAAATAAAATTTGTTTCAATTTAATAATTTTATAATATAATAATATTAAATAAAAACTATTTTTAAATATAAAATATATTTTTGTAATTAAAATAGAGCTTTTTTTTTATGGATGATAATAAAATAATAATTTTTTTTTTTTACCATAATCCTTTCACGAGGTATTCTTCATCTACTATTGAGCAGCAACGGTTTTTGATACATTATGAATGTTAATCTGAGCTTGATGTAATGATAACGATGGAACAAATGCATTCAGGTAATAAGGATTTGATTTTTACATTGTGTATGTGTTCGTCAACCGTATTTGAATCACTCATGATATTAAGTTGTCTGTCAAAATTTAATTATACTTTTTAAATTTATTAATTAAAAATATCTACGAAGCCTGATGGTATCTGAGATTTCTGATTAAGGCTTTTAGCGATCTATAATTTTCTCGAATATTATTGATTTTTTCGAATACTATTAGACTGCATTTGGTTTAAGCCTTCTCCATTTTTCTTTTCTCATTTTCTGCCTTTTCTCATTTTTTGAAAAATGATTTTTTTCCACGTTTTCTAATTTTTTAAAAAACAGTCTCTCATTTTCTAGAAAATGGAGATGGAAAATACGAATCAAACGTGTTTTTCAAAAAATGAAAATGAAAAATGCTCTCATTGTGTATTTGGTATGCAGAAAATGAAGCATTTTTCATTTTCATTTCCTGAGAAAATGAAAAAACGCATTTGGTTCGTGTTTTCCATCTTCGTTTTCAGAAAATGAGAGAACGTTTTTTAAAAAATTAAAAAATGCAGAAGTCATTTTTCAAAAAGTGAAAAAAAGGTGGAAAATGAAAAAGGCTTAAACCAAATGCTTAAGTCTTCCCAAGCATTATACGATCTCTCAAGATCTATTGTTTTCGAGTACTATTAGCTTTCTCGAACAATATATGTTCCCTCAAGTGCTATTAGTTCTTCTGAGCATTATTGATTTTCTCAAATGCTATTTATTCTCCCAAGCACTTAATGCATATTGCATATGCGATAATCTATCTAAAATATTCTAGTCTCTTCAATGAATAACAAAGAAGGAGCATATCCGAGCATGTGATGATATTGTATAATGGTTGTCTCCTAATAACCATCCAAAAAATATGATAGGTGGATAAACACGATCGACGAGGCGATGTCGACCTACTCTAAAGTCCTTAAATGTAAGGAAGAAGGGGACTATTCTTTTTCAATTCTAATACATAGCACTCTTCTTTATTAAGTTTTCTCCACATAATATTATTTAAATCTTCTCTACTCTAAAACTTTTTTCTTTTCCACAGTGGATACTGATTTGAACATCGAAGGAGCTGCATTAGTAAATCCGATCTACTTTTAATATTCCCTTGATTTGCATATCGAGATACGATAGCATTCCTAAAATATCAACTGCTCTGCGTTTCCAAAGAGAAGGAAGAGAAAGAGTCCAAGTATGTAAAAAAGAGAATTCTATTAAAACCGAATCGATTATTTTTCAAAATTAATTGGATAGTAAAATTTAAATGCGTGAATTATCAACAACAAAACAAAAAATAAAAAATAAAGTTGCTCCCACCGTCGGCCTCCTAACAATTGTTGGTTAGGCACTTTCATACCTAAAAAGTCGACATAAAAATGGGAATCAAGAATTATTACCAAAGGGTGCATCCAAAATATAGTATCGTCCAAAAGGCATATCAAGGTTTCAAAATGACTGGGCACACTAAATTCTTATATTACACAAAGTTGATTTTTTATCTCCTTCCTCTCTCATTTGTATGCAACAACTTTTTTTTCCTTCTTCTCTTTCTTCTTAAATTAAATAACCTTTTGTCTCTCCTTTTGTATGCATGCAACCTGCACCATCTTTAAAATCAACACCACATCTAAAATCAGCACCATGATAAAAAAATCAACACCACCTCTAAAATCAACAACAAAATAATACTGATGTTGTAAAAATCAACACGAAAACGATGTTAATCTTACAAAATCAATACCACGATGATGCTAATCATGCAAGACCAACATCGCATGTGGGTTGGTCTTGCAATACCATCACTATATGGTGTTGGTCTTACAATACAAGCACCAACACTTAGGGGTGTGCAATCGGTTAAAACAAAATCGACTAAACCGATTAAGATTGAAATCGAATAAATAGATTTTTTTAACTAAACCGAATCGATCGAAATTTTTCACCAAACTAAACCGATTTAGCAAAAAAAAAATAAAATTTTCAATTAAAAACTGAAAAACTTAATTTTTTATGAACAGTCGACTGATGGTCCAAATCAGTCACTGATGGTTCAATCAGTCGATTGATATTATATAGCAGTTGACTGTTTATTTACATCAGTCGATTGCTTCAGTTAAAATCAGTCGATTTAGTTAAATCGAATTTTTCGATTCAAACCCGAAACTGAACTGAAAAACTCAAATTTTCGATTGGATCGAACCGAACTTTCTTGTTCGATTGGTTCGATCGATTTTTTTGGTTTAACCGACTGATTGCACACCCATGGTGATGGTGCAAAACCAGCACCAAGGTTGTGATGGTCTTGCAAGACTAACACCACCATGGTACTTGTCAGGGGAAAGATCAACATCTTGGGGTGTTGGTCTTACAAGATCGGTACCACTTTTGTATTGATTTTGTAAGATTAACACTACATATAGTGCTGGTACAAAATCAACATCACAATGTTGTTAATGACTTTGAGTTATTTTTTTTAGTACATATAAACTTTGGGTCATTTTAAAAATATGTAGCACTTGGAATAAATCCAATTATAGCTCTTTAGATCCATCAATGAATTTTGATCGAAATCCATTATTGAACTTAAGATATTTGGATTTTTGAAAAGTTAGCATGTAATAAAAGAGGATAGTATAATGAAAGTATTTATAGTGTTTATGTCTAGTTTTAACATCCTACGATAAGTTATGTATATATGTCAATTATTTTAAAATCATAAGTTTTGAAAATCTTATTATCATGTATGCAAAACCTGAATCATCTTTAAAATCAACACCACATTCAAAATCAACATTATGATAAAAAAATCAGCATCATCTTCAAAATCAATACCACTTCTAAAACCAATAACAAATTGATGCTGATATTGTAAAAAACAACACTAGATGGTATTGATCATGTAAGACCACACCACACGTGGTGCTGGAGCATGACGATCACCACCTTGGTGCTGATTTTGCAAAATCAGTGCCACATATAGTATTACTATAAAATCAACACCACATTATTGTTAATGGTTTCAAATTGATATTTTTGGGCATATATAGACTTTAGGGCACTTCAAAAATCTATAAAACTTGGAATGAGTTTTGATCAAAATCCATTGATGAGCCTAGGGGATTTTAATTTTTTTAAAGTTAACATGTAATGAAATAGGACAGTACAGTGAAGGTGTTTATGGTATTTATATCTAGTTTTGACATTTCTATGATAAGTTATGTATATGTATCAATTGTTTTAAAGTCATGAACTTTGAAAACTTTTTTATCACTATTGTTAATGACTTTGAGCTGATACTTTTGCACACATATATAGACTCTGAGTTACTTCAGAAATCTATAACAATTGGAATGAGTTCAATCGAAGCTCTATAGATACAATAAATTTTGATTGAAATCTATTGATGAACCTAAGAGATTTGGATTTTTGAAAAGTTGATATATAACGAAAAAAGAATAGTACAATGAATGTGTTTATAATATTTATGTCTAGTTTTGACAACCCTATAATAAGTTATGCATACGTATCAATTGTCTTTCAAGACCAACACCTCTTGCATGATAGATATTGTATAATGCAAAAAGAAAGAAAAAATTAATTTAATTTAAGAGGAAAGAGAAGAAAAAAAAATTATTGTATGTAAAGCAAAGATGAAGGAGAAAAAAATTCGAATTTAATGCATTCTTTTGATTATTCTGAAACTTTGATACGTTTTTTTTTTGAATAATACTATATTTAATTATGAAAGAATTATAAGTATTTTCATTGTACTGCATTTATACGTTAAATATTTAATTTGACTCAGTGAATTCGAAGGTGCAGATGAGGGAGCACCTACATTTGACGTCAATTAAATTCTCGGCGATGCGGATCCTGTCGAGGAATGCTAATTCACATGCTTCTTTCCCGTACCCCTTTTAACGCCATTTTACCAGGCGGCAGCCTCACTCGCGTTTTAGACCTGTAAAGTTGGGCAATTTGTCCAACTAACCGTTTTTTGTCATTCGTTTCAGGACTGCAACGAGAGAGAGATAAATCACGGGGGGACGAAGTCCCTTGACACAGTATCAAGACAGAGGAGGAGCCATTTGAAGCCAGAGAGAATTTTAGACTCCTCATCCTGAATCGATCCTTGTCCATTCTATGAGCAATCCTTATTTTACCATCGCGCTATCCCCGTGAGAACAAATTTCTTCTTCTTGCGTTTCTGACTGTACCTTATTAAAGATGCATCGATTCAACATATTTTGTCCACCATCTTAATAAACTTTCCATAAGACAAATTAAAATTTTAGATCGAGTGTTTACTTTATTTTTATTTTTTAAGGAATGAGAAAACATTTTTTAAAATTAAAGATTTTTGAGTTCTATATGCGTCGTGTGGACTTGTAAATGCTCCTCGTTTATTTTGATTTCAGAGAATATTTAAAAATTTGTCGACGATCATCTTCGATTGATAATCAGAATTTATGTCAGAAGTTACGTTGCAATTAAAATATAAATGATAAGCCTATTTTTTAACTTTTAATTTTTTTATTTTTGTATTTGTGTACATTGAAATTTGAATTGTGAAAATATAAATTCAGAATAGGTTTTCATTCGATTGATTTGGAATATAATTTGTGGTTTAACGAGGTGATCTTTGGCATTTGCCTTTGGACACTTTTGCCTTTGAAGTTAATAATTATGTTGGAAAGGGATGCCATAATGATGCCACTAATCTCTCTTATCATAATAAATGACAACATTATCTGATAAGATGTGGAGATCAAAGAAGAAGAATCTAATCGATGTGATAGAGTCAGACCCGAGTTAGAATAGTTCAAACCCATCACGGAATACATCGTCGATGGTCGGACTTCGATCGGCAAAGTATAATGTCATCCTAGGATACAAACCTTGCCAACGTTGGTGAATCATTCGCCTCTTGTTTAGCCGCACAGATTGTTCGAAAGAGATCAGTGAGATCCTACTAAGGTTCTCTATTGTCCGCGACATGTTCGAGTTTGTTTAGCTCCTAAATCTGAAAAGGGAGTAACTTTTAAGTGAAGCGAGGATCAATTAGGAGAGTCGTGACTGCATCGATGACTTCCTCTCTGCATTCGCTAAGTCCTGATTTACCTCCTCCGTCAATAGGGGCCACCGGAGGGGGCCGCTAATGTGACGGTTCTATATATTTTTTTTTTTTTTTGTTTAGCTCCCCACTCGAACTCCAAATAACTCGACTGTCGGTGCTCTCGTGCTACCCTCTAACATCGATTTTACGAGTAAAGAGCCTATCGAACCGCAACTCCGAAAACTCAGCCTGCCTTTCTGCCTCGAGCTGAGCTGCTTAGTGACTTGGATTGTTTTCTCGTTTGATAAAATCGAATCGCCATTCGCCACCAAACCATGAACAACAAGATTCACTAGCTATCTATCCCCTTCATTAGAAGAAATATTAGGAATATTTCACCATCAAGTTTTTATTTTTGTCTCTTTGTCGTATTCTGCTTAATTAAGAAGTAGAACTGGAGGACACCTCAAGGACTAGCAAAGCAATTGTTGAATGCTAAAGTTAGAAAAGAATACAAAACCTTTTGGAACCTTTGCACTGTGCTAAACAGGAGAAAAACAAAGAGATTGAACAAGAATTGTGTTTGTTACCAGTATTTTAATAGTTAATAGTAAAATTAAATGTTTAAACAAATGGAGGATTTGTTCCAATAATTTGAACTCCTAATCTTTAAATTTCATGAAGATAATTTCATCGTTATGTCAAAATTCCTCTTAATTTCAACTTTTCACAATTAAAGTAACAAGCATGCAATCTTTGATGAATTCTGCTGAGTTCCAAAAATAATATAGCAGCTGTAGTTTGGTTTCGAAAAACCTGCATATTGTTGTTCTAGAAGTCAGACTTGTAATGAAGCTAGAAGCATTTCGCAAAATCAGAAATAGATAACATGATGGGCTAATGAAGACCATCATGCTAATAAGAAAATGATCACATCTCATCCAGGAATTTTACTAGCTTGGCGAAGAGAGATTTATCAAGAACACAAAGCAAATCCATTTGATGGCACCATGAAACATGAAATGAATGATAACTCAACTTTATTAGCAAGATTTCTCTAAGCATGATAACCAACAAATAAATAATAGAAAAAAACTCCAGTTTGCAACAAACACCATATTCTTGATGGGTTTCGACACGACGATAGGGCATTTCAACCAATAAGAATACTGGAACAGTGAGAAATAAGGACTGCACCCATTTGAACACGAACAACTTAACCAAAAAGAATGGATACCGTAAATAAGCGATGATGCAGAGTCCAACCCATCTCAGCCAATGTGGAACGTAGCAATGGCTGCCTCTGGTTCTATACATATGAAACACTTGAAAAGACAGTCATCTCATCAGCTAGTTCCTAATGTTCAATCCTTTCCTTAACTGGCAAAGCAATAGCACTTAAGCAACAAGTTCATTCTCGAGGACTGGCAGTGTCCGTGTCCCTGAAGCCACAGGAATGTGTGCATTTCCAACCCTTGCCGTTTGTAGAGAAACCCCTGCATCTGCATGCTGCTCCAATTGCGCCACCTTCTTATTCTTCCTCTGGCGTATACAATAAACAAGCATTGTCAAGGCAGCTAGAGCCACAAGACCACCAACAACACCCCCAACAATCTTCCATGCCTTAGAATTGTTGCTCTTAGAACCTTGAGGAACAGGCACCGGCCCTGGAGGTAAACTAGGCACTGGGGAAGGAGCTATCTCACTGGAGTTGACCACAATGGCGAAGTGGCCTAGACGGTAAGTTGAACAGGTATTGCTCGATACCAATTTCTGAAAATCTGGTGAGCCATTGATATCAAACCACACACATCTAGCATCAGCCCCACTCGGAACTGGAGTTGCATTGGTAAAATTAATGGAAATGAATGATTCCGAAACTACAATGCTTAATTCTGGCAAGTTAGTCGCCGATAAATTTGTTGCATCATAAGCAAGTAGCCCCAGAACAGGAGTCAGGTAGGTATAACCAGGAAGAGGGTAGTAGAAAGAGGACCAGTTACCCAGATTGTGATACACCAATACCAGCCTTTTGACATATGGTTGCACAATGAGGCCAGTCGGGATCTCAAATTCTTGATAGATTATTCCTTTCCTTCTTAAACTCCCGCTTCTTAGTCTTACTGCTGCAATCCCGATACCAGCGAGATTCGAAGGAACGTTCCCAGCATAGATAACTCCAGTGAAAGGGCGAACAAGAGCACGGTAAGCATAATCCTGAAGAAGAGCATTCAGTGAACTCGCAGAGCTTGAAGATGCACCTGGTGATTGGGAATTGCACTGGTATGCAAACATCAACACAACCAGTCCAAGGAGAATCATGAAATGGCGAATAGACTGAACTGATCCGAGGAGCTTCATGGACAAAATCTTCAAAGCTAAATTTCAATTTGAATTCTTCTCGCTTGGTATCCAGATTCCTCACCAATATGTGAGGGATCAGGAGGAAACACTGGTAAACAGAAACTACAACATATGTATTCCTCCAAAATCGTCTCTTAGACTAAGCGGATGCAATGCAGAAGAAGAAATTTTTATGAGGTCAGACAGCAAGACAGATTACAGTTAACAACCAGAAATGACTTTTCAATAGAAAAGGCCCAACTTTCGGATAACAATAGGCTTGAAACATTTGACGCGCTCATAAAGAAACAGCAAGCTCAAAAGCTAAAATTTGCCTAAAATACCTGAAGCAAGATGACAGACCACCATAAAGCAAAGATCGTCTTGGACTCGAACAATGCCTCTGTTCTCTTACACCTCGAAGTGAGCAAGCACAAGAGCTCCAAGAACTACTACAACCCCTCAAATCATCAACAATTCCTTTCCAAATCCCAATACTGAGGCCCAAAAGGAGAACCAGCTATCAACCAGACAAATTCAACCTTTTCCCAATGCCAATCAATCGAAGAAAAGCGAAGCGTAGACCCAAAATCAGCAGCCGCGACGGGAGGAGATAAAATTCCCAAAAAAAAGCCCAAATCAAGCTGAATCGGGAGGGAACTTCGCCGAGAAATGCAACACTGATCTCTTGCAAGCAACCGACTGGATTCGAGAGATCGCGGACCGAATCTAATGAGTTTAGCACTCTGAAAAAGCCCTAAAATCTCTCCAAAAATGATAGTATGGAAGCACAAGGAGAGTGGTCGAAGATACGACGAGACTACAGAAACGAAGGGGGAAAAAATCAGAAAAACGAAAAATAATTTCTCCAAAGAAATAATAATTCCCGAGAGAAGACAACCGAATAAAAACCCAGTACTCTTTTAATATTCCTAAAATACCCTCCATCATTTTCTTTCACTTCGACGGCGTCGAATTTTTTCTTTACTTTTAAGCCCTTTCCCTAACGTTCCGATTCCGCTCGACGCCCCTTTTTCTTCTCTCCAACATTATAGAAACCACCGTGTCGTTTCCGTAAATGTTCCGCTTCGCCGGCATTGAACCCCAACGGGTCGATCCTGGACGTCCGATCGAGATCGTGCGGAGCGAATCGGGCGACTGGAGGAGATCCAGCTCACGGTGTGGGCGACTACCCGGTAATTTGACCGACCACGGGCGGTGTCAGAGAGCGAGAAAGTGGACGCTTTTTTAGGTTAACGGGGCCTTTAAAAGTCGCGCCGGTGGGAAGCGATTGGGTGAGCTGAGTCCATTTCTGGCTGGATCTGCTACGAATCGGCTCGGAGTTAATGGTCCGCCAGCTGGCTTGCAATTAATTTATACTTTATATTTTTAATCGGAAATAAAAAATCGAGTAAGTAACGTGGCCACGGTAAATGCTAAATTTATTATTTATCATTTATGGAGTTGGTTCCATCCCCTTGTCTCCACATGCTGAATTAATTAGTGATATTCTTTTTTTTTTTTAAATAAAAGAAAAGGAAGGATTGATATTGATAGTTATTGGAGGACGTTTGATTTGGTTTTTTGGACTTTGTAAAGCTTAATCATGTGTGACAAAGAATATCTAAATATTAAAATAAGTGTATCTTCCCCAAAAAAAAATGCATTTTAATTTAATAAGATCTAAATTTGTGAAAACAGTAAAATAAAAAAAAATCTAAATTTTATAAACTAAAAGTTTTACAGCAATCTTTTCTCGATGGCAATGCAAATGTTTTTGTAAAATTTGAATTACAATTTTTTTAAAAAAAAATTAAAATTAATTTTTTTAAATATTTTTATTTAAATTTGCTGCGCTTATTAGTGGGTCATACTTCCTCGTCCATTTTAAATAAAACTAAATAGATTTATCTAAAAACTAAATTATTATTTAAAATAATAATAATAATAATAAAAGATTCTAGCTTATTATTTATCAAATATTTCAACAATGCTATTCTGCTTCGATACAACTTTTTCATGATCCAATCTGCTTTATCTGCTTTAGAAGGCAAGCCCTTGCGATCCCAAATTCATGTTCATCTCGATTTCATCGTTCTCTCCTAATGAACAAGATTGAATCGAGGCCCACTCAGCGTTTTGAACATGTTTGAGGAAATGTTCAGATAATTTGATTTGGGAACTATCAAGTTAAATGTTCAGAGAAGAGTTTCTTGGGTCAAAGAGAAGTGAGAACTATGGAGCTAAGCTAAATGCGAGAAAGATGAACACAGCAGACCCAATGAATACTTTCATGTCGAATTGTTACCATGAATCGATCAGGAACTAGTTAAGGCAGCAAGGCTTTATGAAACAGAGAATTTACCAGCGAAGCCATCCATTCGCAAACCATTTCCATCGAAGGACATGGCCATTCACTAAATTCTCAGGCATGAAAAGCCAAATCCAAACACATCGCTATCCGAATTTGCTCCCCTGTCATTTCCTTTCCTTTCCTTTCGATCCCTTTCACCAGACAAACTCAAGTCGTTTTCCATGAAATCCGCAGGAAAAGAAGGCCTCAGCCTTTGCTAAAGATCTCAGTGACGAAATTAGTGGAAAGTACAGGGCGACAATCATCATACAATTCGGTGTTTTATTACCCGAAGAATTCCACCTGACGCCGTCGCCGCCGACGCCCTCCTCCGCCTTCAATGAATTCCACTAGCCGCCGGCCGAAGCGGCGTCGCCAGGCGAAACGCGATGGCCGCCGGCGACGCCATCTCTCTCTCGTTTTGGGTCTGCTTTTTCGCTGGCTTACCGACCGAGCAGTCCTTTGGCGGGTCGGGAAGAAGCGGCCTGTTAAAGGAAAGGGTAGTAATATGTGGGCCCGGGGCCTTCATAAAATTGAGAATTGAGATATACATAAAATCGCAGGGCCAAAATGAGAATAGCCCTGCAGCCCTATCTATAAAACTGCATCGATGGGGAGCGCAAAAGGGGGCAAACCAAGCGGCGGCTAGGCAAGATGATGGAACGGGAGAAAGGGTTCCTGGAAGCGATTGGAGTGGGGTTGGGTTGGAAAAATCCATGCTCGATGTGTATCTCCCTCTTTGTCCTCCACGGATTAATGGAGATCGCCTCCAGATTGGTGTCTTCCAATTCCTCCCATTCCAATGGTTTCCATGCACCCCTCCCCTTCCCTGACAGGCCTTCGATAGGCGACGATGATGTTGTTGCTGCTGAAGCGAAGAGCGGGGATGATGAAGAATAGCCGATGCGCCTTCTCAGAGTTCAAATAAAAAGGGGAAATCTCTGATCTTTGCTGTTTCAGAATCTGTTCGATTATTTTCTTATACTTTCTCTGATATATATATATATATATATATATATATATATATATATATATATATATAGAAAAAGGTTCTCACGAACTGCAAAGGAACAAAAAAAAAACTAGTTTAAATAATTTTTCCAGTTTCTTAATTTTTCTTGTTTTTTTTTCAGTGAGATTTGTTCATAAATATCACCTCGATTTCTCATGCAAAAACTGTTGCAGCGTGAAATTTTCTGATGGGATCAAACTATCAAAGTATACAAGCGGATACAACTTTAGCAATCTGAAAAAAGCTGTACTGGAAGTCTGGAAATGACGAAGCCTTGCAGAGCTTTCGAGCTGGATCGCAAAAAATCCGTGGGCGATCACGAGAGACCAGTCCTAAAGAGAAGGATGTTTTGATTTTATTGTAAAATATGTAGATGTAGTACGAAGGGTAAAATATATTATATGCCATAATTTAATCTTATTTATATACTATAATTTAATATATTTATAGTATAGTTTTCAAATCGGATTTGGAAGTTTCATGAGTTGTGTTTCTTAAAATTTATTTATTTCGGCAATTCATAAAGGCCGAATTTAAAATTTAGGATTGTCTAAAAAGACATCTCAATATTTAATGTTCAAAAATGTATTTATTTTCCATTTTATTTCTTTGATAAAGTTGTTTTTTTCTCTTTTTTTTTCTTTGCATGTAATTTTTTTTTCGGTCGATATTTTTCTTTTTTTCCTAATAAATTTAAAATTTTATCTTTCTATTATATGCATGAAATAATTAATACGGCATTGATTTTTAAAAATAGGAATATAATTTAATTATATTAATATTATAATTAAATTTTGAAAATCGTATAATCGTTAGTGTTAATTATTTCAAGTTGATATTTTTTAGTATATGTAAAGGAATTTTAGAAATAGTATTTGGAATGAAAGAAGTAAATAGAAAGTTTTTCATCGTAAAAAAAGGATGAGTAATTTCTTTTATTTACTCAGTGAGTGAATGAATTTAAAATTCTATCACTGATTTTTTTCTTTTAGTTATATTTTTTCTGTCCAAATCACGAAATTGTTTTTCCTTTAAAATTAATTACTGATAAAAATTTGCTTGTGTGGTTCGTCATTGTCAATTATGATTATCAATCGTCATCGGTTATCGATCATTATCGTTGGTTATCAATCATCATTGTCGGTCATCGACCATCGTCGTCAGTCATTGTCGTCATCCATTGTCATTATTGCCTTATCGTCGATCATCGTCGTCATTTTGATCGTTTATCGCAGTGTCAATCATCATCGATCATTAGTCGTTAGTCATTATCGATCGTCAACTATCACTGTCCATCGTCATGAGTAATGATTGGCCATCATTGATCATTCCCGGTCAATGCACCCATAAGAAAATAATTTTTTTTTCTTTCACTTATTCTCTTTCCTCTCTTTTTTTTTTTCAAGATTTTTTTTAAACTTTCTTTCTTTTCTTTTATTTTTTTTAGAGATGTTTATTTCGTAATGAATTTCTCTCCGGTCCATAATTCATCTTTAGAAGTAAACGAAGGCTAAATGTTATTTTTTAACTTAAAATTTAGTTTCACCTAGCAACAAATGTAAATATATGATAACACTAATTTAAAAAAAAATTAGTCCTAATACTTAATCAAAAGTTATGTCCTTAAAAGAAAATAATTAATACATATTGATCATGGTGTTGATTTTTGCACATAACACAATGCTGATTTAATTATACGAACATCATGATTTTACATTAGCAATGCTATGACTTTATAAATAAAGTTAATTACAGCATGATTTTGAAATCATCCCCACCTCCAAATACTGTGGTGCTAGTGTAATTTACACCAGCATCGTTGTTGGTGTAAAATTACACCAGTAGCAACTAGTGTGGAGTTGGTGTAAATCATGAGCCACTATGATAGTACTGATTTCATTATACCAACATCATACGGTTAGTATTGGTGTAATTTACATTACATCATGATTTTATTTCATCATTTTTTTTCTTTTCTAATAAAAAAAAAATCAACATTACAATTTAATTATACCATCACGATTAAATTTTGAAAATCTTATGATCATTTTTTAATGACTTCAAGTTAATATTTTTTTGATACATATAAATTCGAAGACATTTTAAAAATCGATAACACTTAGAATGAATTTAATCGGAGTTTTTTATATTTATTAATAAATTTTAATCAAAATTTTGATAGACCTAACTTAGTCGTGGCGTTGTTAAAATTAAATTGGGATTTTGATTTTTAAAAATCAATACTATATTAATTGTTGCATTCATATGATTGTGAGAAAAAAAATTAATTTTATTAGAAAAAAAAAGAAAATCATGGTGTGATATAAATTACATGGGTACCAACCACGTCGATGCTGAGGCAATTAAATTATTACTATGATATAATTAATTTCATTTATAAAAGTCACAATAATATTGGTGTAAAATAATGATATTGATGTAATTAAATCAACACCTTAGTGGTGGGGATGTGTAAAAATCAACATCATGATAATATTAGTATGTGTTAATTATCTTCTTTCGTATGTCATAATTTTTGACTCGAGTATTACAACAAGTCATAATTTTTTTAATTGAAACTTATTTAGAGATCTATATTTTTTATTCGGTGAAACATATTTCAAGCCTAAAAATATCAACTTGAAATCATTAACATCAATCATAAGATTTTCATAGCTTAACTATGATGTTGATAAAATTAAATTGTGACATTGATTTTTAAAAATCAGCATTGTATTAATTGTTGTATGTATACAATGGAGAGAGAAAATTTTAATATTATTGGGAATGAGAAGAGAAAAAAATTGCCTGAAAAAAAAATTTACATACAAAGAAAAGAAAAGAAAAAGAAAAAAAAAGAAAACTTTATCAAAGGGATAAAATGGAAAAAAATGTGTCTTTTTAATATTTTCAAACTTTGAGATGTTTTTGGACAATCCTAAATTTTAGATGTGTTCTTTGATAAATTATCAAATTTATTTTGTGTTTATGTGATGTAGCTAAATTATATTATAGAATTGTATCTATGT
This sequence comes from Wurfbainia villosa, assembly GCA_025175895.1. Classification (NCBI taxonomy): domain Eukaryota; kingdom Viridiplantae; phylum Streptophyta; class Magnoliopsida; order Zingiberales; family Zingiberaceae; genus Wurfbainia; species Wurfbainia villosa. The sequence goes on from CM045988.1 coordinate 83,851,958, forward strand.
TTTATATATCCCACAATGAATAAATTTCAACCTAGTTTTTATTTTTTAGCAATTTTTCACAGGCCACCTATTTTTTATTTGAATTTGCTACATCTTCTCCAATCTACGCTTAATTCATGGAGAAGTAAAAGTATTCTTATTTTATGATGCTTTGTGACCTTTAGATTGAAAATTTTACGTGTTATAATCTTTACTTTGATATTCAACTAAAATTTAGGTAAAATTTAATTGAATATTAAATTATGTTTATATATTCTCATAAATCACAATAAGGTGGTTTCCTTCTTATAATTAAGTAAAATTTAATTACTATAAAGGAAAGGAACCTGAAGCCGAAAATAAGAGTATAAAAAAAGAAAGAGATAAAGACTTAATAAAAAAAAGGATTTAACCAAAAGTAACAAGTTTTTTTTAGGACAATTGTTTTAAAAAATAATGAGTAACGTGGTGTGATAAAAATTCTATAAAAGTTGGGAATATGTCCAACTAGTAATTTTCTGTCATCTATCTCAGGACTGCGACGAGAGAGAGGTAAATTACTAGGGGGACGAGGTCCCTTGATACGGTGACAAGACAGAGGGGGGTCATCTGAAGCTAGGAGAGATTTTAGACCCCTCATCCGGAATCGATCCTTGTCTATTCTGCAAGCAATCCCTGTTTTACCATCGCGCTAAATAAAAATGATGCATGATTTGGTAAAAATTAAAAATGATAATTTATCAAAAGACAGCGAAAACAATCAAAATTTCAAAGAACGTATTATAGTTTTACAATTCCCAAAGACGCACTCAATTTCTGAATTATGCCTTCCACAAATCTGACATTTTCATCTCTTTCCTCTCTCATTTGTATATAACTTTTTTCTTTCTTTTTTAATTAAATTATATTTGATGCGGCGAGGAAAGTTCGCCTTCATCCCTCTTTCGATGCGACGAAGGCACGAAGGGAGCTTTTGGGGGGTTCTTACAGGCCGCAACAGTAAAAAGGATGTAGAAGACAAAATCAGAAAGCGCAAAACCCACACAAACAGAGGAAACAAGAACACAAGATATAACGTGGTTCGGAATGAGTATTCCTACTCCACGGAGGTGAGCTTTCTCACCGGGGGCAATGCTCAAACACTTTCCACTATGAATGTCCTCCTTTACGGAAAGGAAACTTCCCGAGGTGGAGGAGAAAACCTCTTACAGTTTAGTTACAAATACAAGAAAGAGTGTTGGATATTTGACGCCGCTAGAGGGGGGGGGGGGTGAATAGCGTTTGACCGTTCGTAGATGAAATTTGTTCGCGTTGCTTGTCTACAATCTTGTTAGTACGCAGCGGAATAAACAATAAATAATACAAACACAAGATACGATCACAACACGCACGATATAACGTGGTTCGGAACCGTAACGGTTCCTACTCCACGGATTGGGTTCGTACGAACCCTAGCGATGCCACAAACACCACTAAGCAATAAAGCTCCTTCTCGACAACAAGTCGGAGGTGGAGAAACCTCGTACAATGAATTACAACAAGTAATACAAAGTAAACAAGCAAATACAAGTGAAAATGTAAAGAACACTTTACAAACTAGGGTTTTGAGCGCTTGCTTGTCGGTTGCTTGGATGAGCTTGAAGGACCCTGAAATGCACCTGCAAATCGCCTCACCAAAGCCCCCAAAGAATTGATGCTTGAGAATCCACGTTGGACAAGTTTCAACGGGACTCTTAGCAGTCGACTGCCAACATTGGCAGTCGACTACCAGAATCGACGCTAAGCACGGAGCATTCGGCTCGATCGATCGATGCTCGACATTCTACGATCGCTTGCTCAATGAGCAATGATCGCTAGAGCATTTCAAATTTAAATTGGCAGTCGAACTCAAGTCGACTCACGACAGTCGAACCGGCCATAATACCAGTCGACTGCTAACCTCAAAAATAAGGTTTTAACCCAAGTATGGTGCCCCCATACTTGCTAGACCACCCTTAGCTTAGACCTAAGCCTTCTAGCCACCTCCATCAGCCTCACGCCTCTCGGATCCCTCCAAGTCATCCATGACTTGTTCATCCATCGCGCTAGCTTCTAGGTGCTTCCGTCGGCTATGTCATGCTAACGATGTCTACACCGCCAAGGCACATTGGACTTACGCCGTCAAGACTCCGCTTGGACTTTACGCCGCCAACCATTGGACTTATGTTGCCAAGACTCCCGCTTGGACTTTACGCAGCCAATATCAAACCCCTTGGACTTCTCATGCCAAGACTCAAGCTTGGACTTTCCCTTGCCAACCCATGTTGGACTTTTACATTGCCAAGACCCATGCTTGGACTTTTCCCTTGCCAACCCATGTTGGACTTCTCAAATGCCAAGACCATGCTTGGACTTTCCCATGACAATTACATTGTCATATGTTTTTGTCGAAACATCAAAACATCACTCGAGTCAAAACTCGAGTCCTGGTCAATCGTGACCTGGGCAGATTGCACCAACAATCTCTCCCTTTTTGATGTTTGACAAAAACCAAAAAATCATTTGAGTTAGACCACTAACTCAAATCCCTTACCAATTATCCCAAATTGGTAAACACTCTCCAAATATTCTCCCACAAACATTCTCTCCCTTTTTGACTAACATCAAAAAGGTTTTCTCTCCAAGGAGGTCAATGTCTCATGTCCCAATGAGATCTTACAATATCCCCCTTGATCCAAAAATAAATACCTAGGATGCCTACCATCTTCCTAGTGATAAGTCACATATCACTCAAGAGAGGCAATCCTATACTCTCTCCCAATTTCCAAATTGGGTATCAAAAACCCATCAATTTTCCCAATTGATGATACTCTCCCAATAACTTCTCCTCTTTAAGTAGAAAAACACATCCATCATCCCAAGATGGATACCTCCCCCTAAAGGCTTGCTTTCCCTTGACCATTGCACCAACAATGTCCTTAGGAAGCCCCTAAGCCAATAGGAACTCTAAACCATCAAAATTAAGGTTCTAAGTTCAACATAGAACTTTCACTCACCCTAAATTTGATACTTTGACCTAACACAGCTCCTAATCCATATCCAATGGATTTTCACCCTTTATAATGCTTCCTAAAGCATATCCTAGGGTTAGGAGTGATTAGGAACCTTTTCCATATCAACACGGCTAAACAAACCTTGTTAACCCGAAATCAGACTGCATCGACTCAGCCGATCGACAAGAATCACGATCACACCATATCGATCGCCACTAAGGACAAGCGATCGGTAGTAAATTTCAATTTCACATCGAATCGAGATTTAGAAAAACATAAGTAATTCTACGTAATTTGAAAAATCATAAAATTTGATACGTATATTACTTATAGTCATTACAATGGGTGAAAAATATTTGAAAATTATTTTACCCATAAAATAGTGAGTTTGATACAAAACTCAAAACCATTGAAATTTTCAATGTTTTGACCCTATTTTATATCAACTTCATCAATGGTGATTGCTATCAAAAGATAGACTTCACCAAGGTTTTCTAAATTGATTTTAAAATGATTTCAAAACCATGTCTTGGATCATATTCCTTGGACTCTATGCACATAACTTGTACACAAGCTTTCCTAATGATCCACTAATTGAAATTAGATGAGTTTCAGTTCATCTAGATGCAAAAACTATGCACCTTGAATTTAACTCATATCCTAGCATCTCACATGTATCTAGGGTGTATAAATACACATACATGTCAATTGGATGTGAAATATGAGTTTTGATTCATTTTATCCAGGGTTTCATGCATTTCCTAGGCAACCCTACTTGATTCCCTTATAAATGGGACTTCAAGTCATGCCATAGTCCTTAAATCAATTTCAACCAATTATCTTAAATGTATGAATGATTATGATATTAGAAATGATATAAATAAGCATATGCTCATAATCATGATGTCATGACATAAGATGAAATCTAAAAACACATTACATTTGAAACCTTAATCCTAAAACATGAACATGACATATAAAATGATTAAAAGTAAGCATGATGTCATGACATGTTATATGACAAACAAAGCATGACATATAAAATATATAGGTATAATAATACCTAAATTTTAATATTAATTGTCATTTGTTGGGATTAATCATATTTTGCCATATTAACCTAATCTCCCTAGTGTGCCAAAAACCCAAAATGACACACTAACCTCTAAACCTAAATTGTGCCAATTTAATTGATTTTTCTTAATTTCAAAAGTGCATTGGCACATCCTAAAATCTTTTAGGATATTGATTCAAGTCTATTTCCAAGGTAACCATAACCTTGAAAATATCCTAAAGTGCCACCTTTACCATGGTTGAGTTAACTACCCATCCAATCAAGGTTGGCACACCCTAAACCCATCTAGCGTGAATCAATCACGCTCTTAGGAACCTAAAACCGATTTGAGCTCCTAGGGTTAATTAGGTATTCCTTAGGGATAACCTCCCTAGATACCTTCCTAATGACCCTCCTAGACTTGTTAGCCTTGGTCATTTGGGTCTTACCTAGGTTGACTCTAGGGGTAACTCCCCTTGCAACCTTCTTAGTGACCACCCTAGGTTTCCTAGAAACCCTAGCCACTAGGCATAACCTTTGGTCAACCTTAGGGATGACTTCCCTATTGACCTTGGTCTTCCTAGACCTAGTTTGTGTTCCATAATCAAATGGAACACTATGATAAGCCACCTTAGGCTTAGGTTTGTGACCCAAACCTTGCTTGCCCTTGGTTGACTTTTGACTCTTAGGTCCTAAGTGTTGACTTTGAGATTTGGACCTAGACTTTTGATCATTTGACCCTTTAAATTGATTTTGTATAATTTTAAGGGTTTTCTCAAGTTTTTCAAGCCTTGACCTTAAGACTTGATTCTCTAATTCTAATTGCCCAATTTTAGAATTTTGATTTAAACCATGGGCATGAGACTTTCTAGGCATATGCCTAGTCCATTTAGGGTTTAGACCTAGATGCTCTTGCACCTTTCTAATTGTCTCCCTAGGTAAAATTAATCTTGAGTTATTTGACCTAGGTTTGTCCTTAGGTAAATTGTTTTTAGGGACATTATTCCCAAATTTCTCCCTATTATCTAAGTAGACATTCTTAGCTCCTAAGCAAAAATACTTGTTCCTATTAGCATGCTTTTCATAAATTGCAAGAGAATTAAAGTTCCTAGCATGCTTTTTAGCATTTAAATTAAAAGATGCATTACTAAAATGTACCTTAGGGTTAGCCTTAGCTCCCCCTACTTGTGATGCTTCTTCTTGGGTCTTTTTGCTCCCCCTAGGACATTGATTCCTATAATGTCCTTTTGAATTGCACTTGAAGCATATGATGTGCTCCTTGCCTTTAGGTGTTGGGGAACCGGCATCCTTGACTTTTGGTGCCGGTGGAGCTTTCCTAATCTTCTTTGGGCACTTGCTCTTATAGTGCCCAAATTCCCTACACTCAAAACACATAATATTATTTTTATTTGAAATTAGAGTGTTTGAGTTACCTAGGTTAATGGAGACCGGAATTGGATTTTGGGCTTCTTCATCTTGACCGGATGTCGAAGCTTCTTCTTGATGCTCCGGTGTTGAGGAAACTCTAATCTCCTCCTCAATCCTAGAAGTGGATGCTTCTTCCACTTCCTCCACCAACCCGGAAATTGACTCCCTATCAACTTCCGATTCTACTTCCTCTTCCTCCTTGGATGTTGATGATCTCTCAACCTCCAAGTCCTCACTTCCTTGTGAGGATGATGCATTAGCCTCTTCGGTCTCTTCCTCTTGGACCGTTGATGGGCTTTCATGGAGCTTGGCCAAATCGCTCCATAGCTCCTTGGCATCCACATAGTCACCTAGGCTACACAAGAGGTCATTAGGAATTAAATCAAAAATGAATTTGATTACCTTCTTGTTTTTCTCGAAGGCTTGGAGTTGATCTTCACTCCACTTCTTCTTCTTGAGGAACCCTCCCTTTGGTCCTATTGGATAACTAAAACCCTCCATCAAGATAGACCATTCTTCGAAGTCCCTCATCATTAGGAAGTCTTCAATTCTTGACTTCCATTGCTTAAACCCTTCTTGTTCATAGAAGGTATAGGGGATAGGTGTGTTGATATCCCATCCCAAATGTCCTTGGATTTCCATCTTTTCCTCTAGCGTCTTGACTCCGGGTTGTTAATCCGTAGAAGAGCCCTGGGCTCTGATACCAAATGTTGGATATTTGACGCCGCTATAGGGGGGGGTGAATAGCGTTTGACCGTTCGTAGATGGAATTCGTTCACGTTGCTTGTCTACAATCTTGTTAGTACGCAGCGGAATAAACAATAACAAATACAAACACAAGATACGATCACAACACGCACGATATAACGTGGTTCGAAACCGTAACGGTTCCTACTCCACGGATTGGGTTCGTACGAACTCTAGCGATGCCACAAACACCACTAAGAAATAAAGCTCCTTCTCGACAACAAGTCGGAGGTGGAGAAACCTCGTACAATGAATTACAACAAGTAATACAAAGTAAACAAGCAAATACAAGTGAAAATGTAAAGAACACTTTACAAACTAGGGTTTTGAGCGCTTGTTTGCTGTTTGGATGAGCTTGAAGGACCACGAAATGCACCAAATCGCCTCACCAAAGCCCTCAAAGAACGATGCTTGAGCCTTCCACGAGCCTACTTTTATCCTCCATCGGATGGATTTCCGCCTAGCGATCGCCGCCATAAGTCCCGATCATTGCTAACATCAGTGTGAGACAACGGCTTAATCCACGTTGGACAAGTTCCAACGGGACTCTTGCAGTCGATTGCCCGTAGCCGCCCGATCGGCTACGGGCGTTCGTGCTCGACATTGGACTAGCGATCACTGGCCCTTAGCGATCGGCTGCCGTCGACCTGATCGCTACCAATGAGCGATCAGCTAGAGCATTTCGGCTTCTAAATGGCGGTCGAACTCAAGTCGACTCACGGCGGTCAATGAACCGGCCATAATACGCGATCGCCAACCTCAAAAATGAGGTTTTAACCCAAGTATGGTGCCCCCATACTTGCTAGACCACCCTTAGCCTAGACCTAAGCCTTCTTGCCACCTCCATCAGCCTCACACATCTCGGATCCCTCCAAGTCATCCATGACTTGTTCATCCATCGCGCTAGCTTCTAGGTGCTTCCGTCGGCTATGTCATGCTAACGGTGTCTACACCGCCAAGGCACATTGGACTTACGCCGTCAAGACTCCGCTTGGACTTTACGCCGCCAACCATTGGACTTATGCTGCCAAGACTCCCGCTTGGACTTTACGCAGCCAATATCAAACCCCTTGGACTTCTCATGCCAAGACTCAAGCTTGGACTTTCCCTTGCCAACCCATGTTGGACTTTTACATTGCTAAGACCCATGCTTGGACTTTTCCCTTGCCAACCCATGTTGGACTTCTCAAATGCCAAGACCATGCTTGGACTTTCCCATGACAATTACATTGTCATATGTTTTTGTCGAAACATCAAAACATCACTCGAGTCAAAACTCGAGTCCTGGTCAATCGTGACCTGGGCAGATTGCACCAACAAAGAGTACGTGCGACTCAAGATCAGGGTCGCTGCTCTTCTTCTCCGGCGAAGTGATGACAGCTCTTCTCCTTCTCTTCTTGTGTCTTCGTTTCGTGTCTGATGGAGTGATTGCGGATCCCCTTCCTTCTCCCTTCCTCTTGCCTTTTATTCTCCTTCTCTGATCCCTCACTATCTCGCGGGTGGTCACCATCGTACACGTGGCCACCATACCCACCTGGAGAATAATTCTGTTACAGGTCCGAGGGGCGAAGGCTCCTCGGAATATTATGTGGGGACCTCTCTGTTAAGGCAATCTCTTGCCGTAATATGGTTTTGATGTGTGTGACAAAGGGTTTAAGTTAGGGTGTTATGTTGATTTGATATGTGCGTTGAAGTCGTGCAGGACTTAGTAATTCGCACATGGAGGCGTGGCGAGTTTCACATCTCATGACTCATGCTGCGAGTCGAAGGATAAGGCGCTTGGAGCATCCGAGGGACCGCCGGACGAGAAGCTTGGAGTGAAGCCGGAGGAAGTAGACTTCGAGGCAAGAGACACGAAGGAGCATTGCAGAGCCGTGCACCTGATGCTGCCGAGGGACGTGGCCGTGAACGAAGAGAACTTCGAAGGCGAGGGACTCCGAGGGATGAGAGTGAGCGATTGTAACCCGGGAAGGGTAGCTCTTAGGTGAAACTTGGCCATTTGGCCAAGTGTCGGATGGGTTTTCGACACCACCGATCATTGCCATGTCATGGCGATCGCTTAAGTCGATGGTTCGATCGACCGTATAAGACGATTTAGTGCTTAGCTTCGGGCCGATCCATGGATCGGCCCTGACCGATGTCGGCGATGATAACGCTGTGGGAATGGCGATCGATTGATCACCGCTACGGCGAGAATGGGGTCGACTCCATTGAGCACTCGACTGATCGAGCATCAGTCGATCGATAGTAGTATCACCGATCGATGTGCGACGCTGGATGAAGTCCAGCGTGAAAGCGGCCCGATTATTGGGCAGCGGCTACGAGGACTAGTCGACGGCCGATCGAGGGCATCGATCGATCTGTGTCAGCGGGAAGAAACCCTCTTCCTCTACATAAAAGGAAGGGGTGGGGGTTTTGGGAGGCCCTAATGCTTATGCTCTAATACTCTCCCAGAGTTCCTAAACGATTTCCCACTCTTCTACTTGCTCTAATCTTCATTCCATTGTAGAAGAGTGATCTTTGTGTAAAAGAGGTTACCTCCACCTAGCTTTGTGCAAAGGAGAGATCTAGTGGATAGATTGCGGAGTGATTCACCGTGGGCCGAATCGGGGCCAGTGGATTAGCGGCAATGTAGTGAACCACGTTATATCTCGTGTTTGTATTGCTTGTTTATATTTTGCTTGTCTTTATTTATATTTGCATATTCTGCTTGCGCTAACGTTTTGTAGATGAGCAAAATATGACATACATCGTAAGAGGGCTATTCACCCCCCTCTAGCCGGCCAACCGATCTCCCAACAAGTGGTATCAGAGCAAGGTTGCTTGTCACCGGACTAACCGCCGCAACAAGCTCTACATCTCAAATGGCCGGCTCAAACATCCACCCACCGAAGTTCGACGGCGAATTCTCTTGGTGGAAAAAGAGAATGGAGGTATTCTTCGAAACCGACTTTGAAATATTATTAATTATGGAAAACGGTTTCGAGTTGCCTAGGAACGAAGATGGGGAGCCATTGGAAAAATCGAGATGGAGCAAAAGACAAAGAGAGGAGTATTTGACAAATTCAAAGGCCAAGCACCACCTCTACAATGTGCTCCCTCAACAAGAAGTCAATAGGATAGGGGAGTGTGCTAGCGCCAAGGAAATGTGGGAGAAATTAATAGAGATTCATGAAGGCACATCCGAGGCAAAGCTAGCAAGGAGAGATGTCCTTCGCTCCCAATTGTCCAATATCAAACTCGAAAAGGGAGAGAAGGTAAAATCCCTACACTCTAGATTTAAGGAAATTCTAACCGGTTTAACAAGTGTAGGTGAAAAGCTTTCCAACCGGGATATGGTAATGAAGGCCATAGATGCCTTTCCCCGGTCCTCAAGATGGAGTTCCATGGTGGATTCATTTTACATCTCTAAGAACTTGGAAGTAAGTACCTTGGAGGAGTTTTTCTCAACAATGGAGCTCCACGAAACGAGGCTTGAAGGAATACAAGAAGAGCCTAGAATCCAACCTTCAAGAGGAGTAGCATTGATGGCAAATAAGGGGAAGAAGAAGATAAAGATCCCCTCCTCCTCCTCCGATGATGAAGCTTCTACCTCCTCCATGGATAGCACGGAAGAAGCCTACATGGTAAGGAAGGTAAGACGTGCATTTAAGAATTTTAGATTTGATAAATCTCATGATAGGAATAGAAGACCAAGGGGGAAGATCATTTGTTACAATTGTCAAGGGGAGGGACACATAAGGGACAATTGTCCCCTCCTAAACAAGAGCAAGGAAGAGAAGAAAAAGAAGGAAGAAAAGAAAAAGAAGAAGGGGAGCAAGAAGAAAGAGGAGAAGAAGGTCAAGGAAAAAGGAAAGTCCATGGCTCTCAAAGCAAAGACATGGGATGACCTTGCCTCCTCTTCCTCATCCGATGAAGAAGAGCATGTCTACTCCAACCTAGCACTAATGGCTCTTCATGACTTGGATTGCTCCTCCTCCTCAAATGAAGTGAGCTCAAGTGAAGGGGGAGCTTCTACATCCTCCTCATTCGAAGAAGAAGAGGACATGGAAACTATGGTAACGAATGCCTCTCCTAAGAAAATAGTTTCCATAATTTCTAGTTTAACTAAGGACTTATTTGGAATGAAAAAGAAAAATAAAAGCATGCTAGATCAAATTAAGGCATTAAAAAATAAGCTAGGAAATGCATGCTTAAATGAAAATGATAATATCTCTTCTAGGTTAAATGATGCATGCTCACACGATAATTATGTGCCATTAGATGTTAGTGATGCATGCAGAGAAGAAAATAGGACATTAAGGGAAAAGGTAGATTATTCAACAAAAGCCCTAGAAAAATTCACTATTGGCTCCAACACCCTTAACATGATAATTGGGAGCCAAAGAGCTAGTTTCAATAAGAAAGGCCTAGGATACAAAGAAAAGAAAAATGAAAAGGCCTATAAATGCCTAATAGCTAGGGGACAAGATAAGAAGAAAGTAATAGCTAAGAAATGGATCCCCAAGGAGTACTTAGTGAACCCAATAGGAAAGAACTTATTTTGGGTTCCAAAATTCATCTTTAAGGGTTAGGATAACCCTAGGGTAGTTAACCATATGCAATTGACCTATATCATATTTTGGTTGACTTAGGATGACGGGACAACATTTTTAAATAGTGTTGGGTGATGATAACATACCCATAAATAGATAATAATGCTTAAATCATGATGATTGAAGTAATTCCTACATGTTGGATCGATGCGGTTCGCTAGAGGGGGGGGGGGTGAATAGAGAAAGAAAATTTTTCTCGTACGAACTCGTTTTAAAAGAAAACTTATATGCAGTGGAAAGATAAGCAAAACAAAAAGTAAAGGAGACAATAGACACAAGAGATTTACTTGGTTCGTAGCCGAAGGCTACTACTCCAAGGCCCTAGTGGTCCTTGACCACGTACGGAGGGCAAATTACTAAACAAACTCCTCCTCGTTGGAGGTAGGAGTTAATTGATACAAAAAGAACTTGAGGTAGAGGGACACTCCCCCTCTCCTCGTTACGATAAAAAAGCTTAGAAGAATGTAAATGAGCAACGACACTAAAATTAAAGCCGACGTACAAAAATAAGGGAAATGAAACCTAGACGTCGGAGAAGAAGAAGCACGTTGTTGTCGGTAGCTTTGCGGAGACTTTTTGGAAGCTTAGAATTGTTGATGAAACCCTAGGTTTGGCCCTCCTTTTATAGCCTTTGAGCCCCTTTTCGAGAGGAACCCTAGCCAATCAAATTTGAGCACATCTTCCCTTGAAATTTGGTGATAATCCTTGACTCCTCGAATCTGATCATTGACCATCAGTCGACTGATGGCCATCATCAGTCGACTGATGGCAGCATCAGTCGATTGATGACCTTCGACGATCGTGATACAGCGGTCGAGTCCTCCAATCGGCGGGATCGATGCTTGCTGCAAGTCAAAGTTAGCTCAACAAAAACATACTTCCGACGGTCTTCGACCGTCCGATCTCGACCTAGACCACCTATGAGATGTCTTGGGTCGGATCTACGCTTAAGATCATCCCCGTAAAGAGGATACGACCTCACTTACGCTCACACACACGAGCTTACCTCGATACTTACGTGTTGCTTTTGCTTCCGGCCTTCCACTCGATTCCATCGACTCCCTCCGAAATCACTCGAGTGTCGCCCGACCACCGCGGCTTCCTCCGGGTGTCGCTAGCCTTCAGCTCCAGCTATATCAATCTTCTGCACACTCGATTCAGCTCGTGAGAAAACAAAATAGACTTAACTTTGTGTCTTTGCTATAATCAAAATACAGGTTCGATTTCAGTGCCTCACTGCACCAACACTACACATGTTTGCAATCATGATTTATGCTATTGATATTTGGCACATAATCATGAGAAATAGGGTTAAATCATGCTTTAGGTGATACTTTGCTCATTATGATGATATAATACCTAATGCATGATTATTATTTGATGAATACATGTGTTTAATGATCATAATGTGTAATTCATTCATATATGCCTTTATGATCACGAGGATTATTAGGTTGATACTTAACCTTGATAGAATTGTATGAATATAATGGTTAAGTATATACAAACCCCCCCCTAGGATGCATCTCACACTCACCATAGGCTACTTTGATTGAAAACTTAGCATGGATGAGATGTTAGGATGATACAAATGTCCACTAATGCCTATGACATTTAGATGGTCATTTAAAGTATCAAAATAGCAATAATAGATCAATCATGGGGAAGACTTATGTCTAATTCATAGACATATTGCCCAAAGATCATGGTTGGATATTTCATATGTTTTCAAAACAATTTCTTACCTTAAAATACATGTATTCATGTTTTGAAACAATTGGATGAAAAACTAGGTGTTAAACTTGATACTAGAATGATCAAAAACCTAGTTGTGTTTAAAGCTTTTGGATTTTTGGCAAATATCAAAAAATATAATGATTTTTCATGAAAAACTATTTTTCATTGATAGATATACTTACAAGAAATATGTTCCCCAAATTTCATGATTTTTCAAATTTTCTAGAATTTTTAATGCATGAAAATTAGAAAATCCCGATCGATTCAATCCAAAACGATGATGGCTTTAAAATCAACAAGCAGTGAAGGCCGAATTTAGGTTTTAATTCAATTTTTGGTATTTTTCCTTTTATTATACTTGATGCCATGAGTTTATAACTTAGTGTTAATCTTTTTGATGGTGTCAAAGGGGGAGAAATAATTATGTTTAAGTTAATTATTTTAGGGGGAGAAATATATGATAGGGGGAGAATATTTGTATAGAGAGTTTCATGGATTAAGGGGGAGTTGCATGTTGCTATATCATGTTTATGTTTACATGCTTTCTTACCTTAAAATTTATATCATATGTTTTTACCTAACTTAAACGGATTGTCACACATCAAAAAGGGGGAGATTGTTAAGGCAATCTCTTGCCGTAATATGGTTTTGATGTGTGTGGCAAAGGGTTTAAGTTAGGGTGTTATGTTGATTTGATATGTGCGTTGAAGTTGTGCAGGACTTAGTAATTCGCACATGGAGCCGTGGCGAGTTTCACATCTCATGACTCGTGCCTTGAGTCGGTGAAGGATAGCTTTGCAGAAGCCGTGCGCTTGGAGCATCCGAGGGACCGCCGGACGAGAAGCTTGGAGTGAAGCCGGAGGAAGTAGACTTCGAGGCAAGAGGACGCCGGCGAGCATGCAGAGCCGCGGCGCTACCGATGTCGCCGAGGACGGGCCGAACGGCGAGAACTTCGAAGGCGAGGGACTCCGAGAGATGAGAGTGAGCGAATGTAACCCGGGAAGGGGTAGCTTTTAGGTGAAACTTGGCCATTTGGCCAAGTGTCGGATGGGTTTTCGACACTACCGACCGCCATGTCATGGCAATGATCGCTTCTAAGTCGATGGTTCGATCGACCATGGATCGGCAATGATCGATGTCGGCATGGTCGATCGATATCGATGGTAAGTCGATCGCCAGGAATGACAATGATCGATGGCACTGTGCACGGGCACAGAATGGAGTCGACTCCATTGAGCACTCGACTGATCGAGCATCAGTCGACTGATAGTAGTATCAGTCGACTGATGCCAGTACCGTTGGATGAAGTCCAACGTGGAAAGCGGCCGTTATTGGGCAACGGCTACAGGACCAGTCGACCGATCGAGGGCATCAGTCGACTGATCCTGTGTCAACGGGAAGAAACCCTCTTCCTCTATAAAAAGGAAGGGGGTGGGGGTTTGGGAGGCTAATGCTTGAACGCCCAACTACTCCCAAAGTGCCCTAAACGATTTTCCACTCTTCTACTTGCTCTAATCTTCATTCCATTGTAGAAGAGTGATCTTTGTGTAAAAGAGGTTACCTCCACCTAGCTTTGTGCAAAGGAGAGATCTAGTGGATAGATTGCGGAGTGATTCACCGTGGACGAATCGGACCGTGGATTAGCGGCGTAGCCGTGAACCACGTTACATCTCGTGTTTGTATTGCTTGTTTATATTTTGCTTGTCTTTATTTATATTTGCATATTCCGCTTGCGCTAACGTTTTGTAGATGAGCAAAATACGACATACATCGTAAGAGGGCTATTCACCCCCCTCTAGCCGGCCAACCGATCTCCCCACACTCTCTTTCTATTACATGCCACCTCCTCACCCATATTCCAGTGAACTAGGTTAGCCTGCCCCCCTCAACCATCTACTTATGACGAAACTAACTTAGGTTTATAGCCCTTGGGTAGTATAGCCTTCTAGGCTTATTTGGCCGGACCGATTCTTATCCGCCCCATTGGCCTTCTAGGCTTATGTGGCCAAACCGATTCTTATCCGCCCCATTTGCCTTCTAGGCTTATCTAGCCGAACCGATTCTTATCCGCCCCATTTACCTTCTAGGCTAATCTAGCCGAACCGATTCTTATCCGCCCCGTTTGCCTTCTAGGATTATCCGGCCGAACCGATTCTGGCCTATTTCCTAACAAAGTACCCTCGCTAATTTTCCCGTACCAATTATTTCAGGTGCTTGCGCTCGACCCATTCCTCTCTTTTTCTTCCACCGAACCCTCTAATTGGTTCGGGTAGCGCCTTGCCTATGAGCTCTTCATAAAGAAGAGGTAATGGTGGTATCATTAGTCAACCCCAAAAAATAGTCAAGCGAAGTTATAAGCTTGACTTTCCAACTATATAAGGTTCCTACTTCATCCCTGGCTTTACTAATTCAAATTTACTCCTTTCGTAAAGCTTTTCCGCATATACTTGAGGTGACCTAATGGGCCCATGGGCCCCGCTTTTCTTTTTTCTCTCCTATAATCGAATCGTCACAAAAACCCTATATAAACCTCCGCCTTTTTCTTTTAGGTATTACTTAGTGTGCCCAACAATACCGTCCCTTCAACTTCTTCTCCCCTGCGACTTTCACCGGCGGCGTTCCAGCGACCCAACCCTCTCCTTCTTATACGTTCTTCTTCTCACCCTCCAAGTAAGTGTTCTGTCCTGCTTTATACATACCTATGACCCCTAAGACCATCCCTTCCCCTGCGTGGTATGAGCATACCATAACCCAACTAGACCGAGACCACTATTTTTGCAATCTTAAGGACAAGTTCATAGACTCTTCCTTAAAATGCTGCTTTACGACCAAGATGCACCGACCAAATCGTCCTCCTCCTGGTCTAACTTGCTTCTTCTCTGAACAGTTTCTTAACGGCCTGTCCCTACCAGCACCGGCTATCTATTTAGACCTTTTAGACTTCTATAGACTACCCCTGAACCAATTCACCCCTAACTCTTTTCGGATTCTGTCGGGAGCACATATAGTGTTTCAACACTTAAACCTCTCCTTAACCCTTGAAATATTCCATTGCTTCTTTCAATTGAAATCTTCTAAGGCAGGTCTTTTTTATCTATCTAGCCGCCCAGACTGTCAATTCTTAATGAACCTGCCTACTTCCCATAAGGGATGGGAAGAATTATACTTTTTTGTACAGCTTCCGTCATCTTTACCTTATTCCGATACCTGGAAGGTAGACCTTCCCGAGCTGCTTTCCTTCCAGGAAATGAGGACCAAATTCCCTTTCCCGGAGGTTTATAGAATATTAGGAGAGTCACACTACTGTTCGAACCATCTAATAAAGACTCCCCTTTTAAGGCACTTTGGACTATCCCCCCTCCCTTCGACGACCTCGGTTGCCGTAGGTAGGATGATACTTATCTTGTAATATAATTTTCTTCCTGCGTTATCCATCTTTCTCACCAATACATTTTGCAGATAACCTAATGCAGGAAGCTTTGGTAGGAGGAGAGGCGATTGAGGTTGCCAAGAAGAAGAAGACCTCCATCAAGAGAGGTAAATCAGTAGCAGCTCCTTCATCTCCTCGGAAGAAACTGCGGCTTGCTAAGAAAGGAGCCCCAAGTTCATCCGCTCTTCCCCCCTCTTCTTTCGATCGGCCCGATTCACGATCTCTAACCATTTATGAATCGAGAAGAGGAGACAGTACCTTATCCGTCCCCTCTTCATCTCCTCAAGGAGGGGACTCTCCCTCCCATTCTCTCCATTCATCCCCTTCTGCACATAATTCACCCTTACCTTCTCGTACCGAGTCCCTTTCTGCTCCTATTCCCTCCGACACACTTGCTTCTCCCACCGCTCTTCAGCGTGTCAGACCCACACTTCCCTATGAAGGAGAGAATCTTCCCCTTCCCATTCCCTCGAAGTCCACATTGGGGTCCTTGCTGAAGATTAGTCATCCTTCGGAGGTAAAATTCTTCAACCAATCGGGCGTACAAGGCCCTTGTGAACAAGTGAGCAAATTGTTGGCTGAGGTATTTACTATCTCTTTCTCCTCTTTACTATAAGTCCCTATGCGTCAGCATATACTGATGTTGCTTTCCTTCTTCTAGGCCTCATCCCAGCACGACAAAATGGTAGTCCAACTGGCTCAGTTCTAGTCCAGTGTAGAGACCCTCCACTTCGCCTCTATAACGCAACAGAAAAAGCTCGTCCGACAATTAAGCGAGAGAGAGGTGAAGGAAGCTGACCTGAGGGGCCAATGTGAAGATGCAATGACGCAATTGGCCTTGGTCCAGAGCGAAAAGGAGGAGCTGCAGCGCAAAAATGAAGAACTCGAACAGCGAATCTTCTTCCAATCCAGTGAATTGTAGCAGGTAGAGATCCTTGCCCATGAATTAAAGGAATATAAGGGGCATCTTGGGGATGCTATGATCCAAGCCGTCGATTCTTCGAGTACTATCGAACAGCTCCAGGAAGAACGCCGACTACTTCAACTGGAGCGCCAAGCCTGGGAAGCCACCAGGAAATCTTGCATCGAGAAGTGTCAAGAACTCTCCTCTCTGATGACGACTCTTCCTCAAACTCTATCGGCAACAACACGACAACAGTCTGCTCTTCAGAAAGAACACTCCGAAGCCCTGTCAACTTTGGAACGACAAGCTATAAAAGCAGCCACCGAGAAGGATGCCTTGGCAACCCAACTAACGGAGAGCCAAATCCAACTGGCTAAATGTCAGGACCGGCTGAAGGAGCAGGAAGATGATCTCAAGAGCCGATATGTCAAGAAGGGGGTAGACCTGTTCATCTTAGGCTTTGATGGGTCTTCGGCTCAAAATGCTGAACGAGGATACCTGCCCCCTGGTACGGACATCAGCTACTTAAATCCTGTAGATGCCCTAGCCAAGTGTCCTCCTGAACTATTTGAATTGTAACTCCCAACATTCTCTTCCTTGTAATGACTTTTTCCTTAATGCTAAAAAGTAAATTTGGTTAACATAGCTTTTTGTTATTATCCTTGCATGTCTCCTTGCGGGTCAGAAATTCTGAACCAATTTTAAGCTTTCCTCTTTTTATACTGTCATTTCTTTTCCCGTGTCGTATGGCGCAATCATCGAGTTGGTTCGGGGACTTACTTGGAAGGTCTCGAATGATATTATTCATATCCGACCCAATTTTGGTTCGGCCAACACTTTAAATGACTTTCGCCTGTTGATCTTCCCTATCCCTCTTACTGCTTCGGAAACGATATCAGTCTCTTCATCTTCTTCCCCTTCCCAAGAACTTCTGCCGTCGCTTTCCTTCCACTATAAATCATCGCCCTCCATGTCTTCGTCCTTCTATCTCACTCTCATGGCTTCAGCGGGGCACCCCATCGAGATTTCTTCAGAATCAGAATCTTTTGAGCTACAAGACTGGTTTTCCGAAGACATTGTTGATTTGGAGACCCGCTCAACCGCCACCTCGACTCGCCCCCCTCCCTTCCTTTCTCGCCACACCCAGCTCCAACCCTCCTACAGAGAGGTCTTTTCAGCACCATTTCTGCTCCAATAGGGTGTGGAACCTCCTTTAACATGGGAATACACAGAGGAGATCCCTGTCACAGGTTTAACTTCCCCACTTCTACCAAATCGACTGCCTTCCTCCTCCCAGCCTCGCATGAGTTCATCCTCCTCTTCTCACGAAGGTCCATCAACAATACCTCCTGCTCAAGGCGAGTGCTTCAGGGTCATCTTGGTGCCTTCCCCCTCCAAAGAGACCTCTCACGCTTCATCTGTTAAAAGTAATCAGAGAAGATCTTCATAAATTAAGCTGATGTAATTATTTCAAATATGTTAATAAAAATGAAGGAGGAGATTTATATTTGCTTTTGTCGTTTTCTTGTATAAGTGAAATTTCTATCCTCAGAAAGACTGTAATCCGGCCTGAACATACTTTCTTTCACTATCTCCCGGGGATTCGGACCCCTTTACTTACAATTACTGTACCAGCGGCCCTTAACCTACTGCCTTTGCGCTTCCCCTTCTTTACTGACATTTATTATCCCTATTTCTTCTGCAAATAAATGCGCTCTTCTCCTTCATCGCTATAAAGACTTCCAACCCTTACCATATAGCTTCCATCTTTTCCCTTTCCTTCCTTTCGCCATGGACAGAGTATCTGAACAGGGCAACAATTCCTCCTCTGCTGAAGAAAAGATTGACGATCGCCGCTATATAGCTAATTTGGAGGAGCAAGTAAGGTACTTGCAGCAACGGCTGAGGGAAGCTTCCGCCAGTAACCGCTCTTTGCGTCAGCAACTGGTCGGGTCCCAAAAGGAGCTATCCAAGCAAATCTTCCTGCAGCAGTCTTACCTTCGGCAATTACTGTGCCAACCCCAGCCGCGCAAAGAGACTCCGTCGGTTCTTCCCAATAAAAAACTGTAATACCCTGCATATATATAAGGGTTTTCTTTTTCTATTTCCTCTTTGTGAAGGAATGAGAATATGTAATTTTCCCGAATCAATGAACTTCTCCCGCTTGCCTTCTTCTTCTTATATTTCTTAAATCATACCCCATTGTGCCTTCCTCATATCAACACAAAATAATATACAGCGGAGGGTATACTTCAGCTCTTCTGCCCCTTTACCCTACCGGGAATATAATAATATAGAGTCGCTAAATGAGCCAACTCTGCTGCTCTACTGCTGCACGGGAATAAAATAATACAAAGTTAAATAATGACTTCAACTTCTTCCGCTTCGCGAGGATAAACATGATAGATAACTGAGGAAATTTCAGTTCTTCCGTTCTGCCACCACACGGGGATAAAATAATATAAAGTTGAATAATAAGTTCAACTTCTTCCGCTTCGCGGAAATAAAACTGATGTATAACCGAGGATATCTCGGTTCTTCCGTTCCACCACCACACGGGGATTTCTTCCGCTTCGCGGGGATAAAAATGATGTATAACCAAGGAAATCTCGGTTCTTCCATTCCACCACCACACGGAGATTTCTTCCGCTTCACGGGGATAAACATGATGTATAACCGAGGAAATCTCGGTTCTTTCGTTCCACCACCACACGGAGATTTCTTTCGCTTCGCGGGGATAAACATGATGTATAACCGAGGAAATCTCGGTTCTTCCGTTCCACCACCACACGGGGATTTATTCCGCTTTGCGGGGATAAAAATGATGTATAACCGAGGAAATCTCGGTTCTTCCGTTCCACCATCACACGGGGATTTCTTTCGCTTCACGGGGATAAACATGATGTATAACCGAGGAAATCTCGGTTCTTCCGTTCCACCACCACACGGGGATTTCTTCCACTTCGTGGGGATAAAAATGATGTATAACCGAGGAAATCTCGGTTCTTCCGTTCCACCATCACACGGGGATTTCTTCCGCTTCGCGGGGATAAACATGATGTATAACCGAGGAAATCTCGGTTCTTCCGTTCCACCACCACACGGGGATCTCTTCCGCTTCGCGGGGGATAAAAATGATGTCTAACCGAGGAAATCTCGGTTCTTTCGTTCCACCACCGCACGGGGATTTCTTCCGCTTCGCGGGGATAAACATGATGTATAACCAAGGAAATCTCGGTTCTTCCGTTCCACCACCACACGGGGATTTCTTCCGCTTTGCGGGGATAAAAATGATGTATAACCGAGGAAATCTCGGTTCTTCCGTTCCACCACCACACGGGAATAAAATAATATGTAGTGCTCAAAGGCCTTCAGCATAAAGAGCGTGATGTTTTCACACACTGCTCTTCCTACCTTCATCCTGTTAGTAATATATGAGAGATGTCCTAAGGCAATCGCCTTATGTATGAACCATTTATATGATAAATGAAGATTCTCTAATTGAGTATACATGTTTTATGTATTTGATTGGATCTTAAACTCATTTACTGAATGTCCACGATACGATTCACAGCATGAGAGAATTTGTGATTGGATCACAACTAGTGAGTATCTCTACATGTGTAATTGTGATGTATCGAATTATCCTTAGTCGATGAATTGATGGATTTGGACACCATCAATTCACGAGACTAGCACGAGAGTATACTCCTTGGTGTATCCAAGCATGATTCATTCGGGCCGAGACATTGTGATGTCCGGAGTTAATCGTGGATGCTAGTTATGGTAACTAGTTCATTGGAGTGACCAACCGTAAGACTTCATATGGTTCTCTGCATATATAGATATGTCAATGAAGTTCTTACTGTGGCTTAAGTGCGATGTTCCTTTGACTTGCGGTATTCAAGTCATCTTGATCATGGAGACTTATGCTTTGACATCTTAAGCAAACATCTCTAAGGAGATGTGGATCCGGGATGATTGGGTATAAGTCGAAGTAATCGAAGGTGTTTGAATAGCCTATAAAGGATTCACCACTCCTTGCGAGGAGATGTATACCCATGGCCTCTCGTCGGATTGTTACTAAAGTCTTTGGCCAAAGCATTACATGTTTAGAGTAAGGTACTCTTCGATACATGTGGAGTAACTAGAATCCGTAGGACGAGGAAATGATACTTAGGCTAGGTGTGACGTAGTCAGCCTAGTGGGGACTGACACAATAGACCATGTCCTGAACCAAGTGGGTATAAGATGAGTGAAGGGAATGAGGCACGAATCATTCGAGCTGCTGAAGGGTTTCAGAAATAGTTCTGGATCAACCGTTGATCTTTTCGGTTAATTGGGGATCATGATGTACTACTAGGTGCCACTGATGATCGTTCTATAATTAATGGTTAATTATAGACGGCCAACATAAACCGAGAACCTATTTGGTCACACGCACAATGAGCGTAATCCAAAGGATTTAAAACGAGCTTGAGAATGAGATTCTCAGACCGAGAGAAACTAGGTTTGGTTGGACCAAACATAAAGCGAGCATGAAATCGTTTCAGTCGCAATGGAAGCGTGGATGGGCCGAGTCTTATGAAGACGTAATGGATAAACCAAAATGGTTTGGTTCTAATCCAATGGAGGAGAATAAACCAAAGGGTTTGATTTATTTTAAACGAATGAACCAAAAGTTGGTTCGGTTCGTTTTAACTTAAAATAAACCATCATGGTTTGGTTTATTTTAACTTATCTTAATGGAGCGGGTTAACGAGCCTAATGGTTATGATCCAATAACCATTAAGAGAATTAGTTCTCTATAAAAGAGGGCTTAATGGATAATTAAGCCCTAATCCAAAACCCTAGCTTGGCCGCCCAACCCCTCTTCCTCTTGTTGGCGTCAACTCCATTGCCGCCCAACCCTTGAGCCGCCGACCAGCTCTTTGCCAGTGCCCAAGCTTCAGCCGGTGATCCTCCGGCGACCCTCCGGTGATCTTCCTAGGCCTCGGTGAAAAGGTGAGCACTTGGCTTCCTTGTTTTGGCCGGCGCCTACTTCTCCACCAAGCTGTCCAGTTTTCTGGACAGCTTCTTCTCCTCTCGTCGGAGCGTCGTTTGGACAACGGTTAGAGCTCCGACAACGGTTAACTTACCGGGGATTTGATCTCCGGTAATCCTCTGAGGTGGAGGACGAAGGATTCGTCAATTGGTTGACGAATACCTCTCCGGAGAAGCGAGTTTTGAGAACTCGTATTAGGATCCGAATTTGGATTCGGATCGTGATCATCTCTCGATCACGTCGTCTTCAACACGAGGCTAGTAACCCATACGAAGACGAAGCTTGTGGCTTAGCGAAGTCATCCCGAGGAACTCGGCGTGGATACGGATAGAGACGATTCTAGCGAGGATCGTTCCGGTTGATGCCGTTCCCGCTACACGTCATACGAAAGGTATAACGTAGATAAATTTCCTTTTATTGCAAATTTAAATTTACGGTTATGTCTACACTTGTTGTAATATGCATGCGTGTGTTGTAATAAATGTAGATTTATTATTTTTATTGCTTCCGCTGTGTTCATGTTTGCGAAACGTGATCGAACACACACACGCCGCGGTGCCGGAAACCCAACACATCCTTCTTATGAAAGCGAGGGCTTCAACACATAATGGGCAACCTGCAGAATAAATCTTCGTTTTACTTCCATTTAGGGCCTCCTTTTCTATAAACGAGGAGCCCAATAATCATTATAAGCCCATTCTTCCCCCTTTTTATAGGGGATTCTTCATCTTCTTCTCCTCAGTTACCTTCATCCTTTCCGCCTTCTCGTCTCCCTTTCCTGCATTTACTCTTCTTTCCGCCGCCGTCTTCCGGTGCCCCAAATCATCTCCTTTAGCCTTTTCTTTTCTTCTTCCACAGACAGGATGCATTCCTCCTTCTTCCGCGAAATAGCAAGCTGTTTCCCACGGGTCCAACAGGGTGATGGTCAGCCGCCATCTTCATCTTCGCCTTCGCCTCCGTCTACCATCGTTCCCCATGTCACCCCTCTACCTTCTTCTCCACCTTCGTCTGAAACCCTTGCTACATCCACTCCACGCGAGACTGTCACAATCAGCCCATCTTCCTCCCCTAGGCAACTGACAAACCCTAACTCTCCCCTTTCCTCCCATTCCGCCTCGGGTATACGGGCATCACCTCCTCCCTCGTCACAACCCGAAGAGGATTCTGGGGAAATCGTGCGCCCATGTCCTTTAACCGCAGATGATGGGGCATCCTTGCCTTCATTTTCCTCCGACCATGCTTCCATCTTTGAGCCAATGGTAATTGAAATCTCCCCACTGCCTATTTCCCCTTCCGCGCTTCGCTTGGAGAGCTCTTCCCTTCCTATGGGCAATAGTCCACCTCCTTCCACTTCTTGCCTTCCCCACGAAGGCTCCTCCAGCCCCATGCTCATCATATCATCTTCTCTGGACTCCTCGCCAAATAAATTCCTGTCCGCCACTTCTGATGTGCCCTCTTCTCCGCCAGCCGTAGTATATCTTTCACCTTCTGCTTCTGATTTTCTGCCCGCGACTTCATCCCCAGGGAACCTTCCGATTAGTGCTCCTCCTTCTTCCCCTTTCGAGCCCCCGTCTCAACCTATAGATACCACCCCCATTCTTCCCCTGATGAACGAACCTTTACATTCAGCGTGCGTCCCTTCTTCTTCCCGTTCTCCTCGGGGTCTTCGGATCTTGAATTTAGAGGAACTGATCCCCCGTATGGAAGGCCTGCGTCACGCCCTCGACTTGGTATGTTTTTCTAATCAGCTCTTCTAATTTTTCTTACTGAATAACTTCTTTTCAACAACCGGCGCACAGGCCCTAACCAACTACCAAGAGTTGGACCGCTCTCTACACCAACATCGAGCTCAGTTTATGGAATCGGAACGGCGGCATCAGGAGGATTTAGCCACTGCCCAACATCGGGAACAACTCCTGTAGCAACAACTGCAACTATGCCAGGAGCAATTGGCAGGAGCTCACCACCAAATTCAAAAAGACGCCAATACCATCGCAGCCTTACAAGAACAACAGCGAGCAGGTGTGAAATCACCTTTACTACAGCGGGAGGTTCAGCTGACCCATCTTGACAAGGAGTCTTCCTCTTCTCAAGAATTGACCCGCCGAGAACAGTAGCGTAAACTCCTTCAGAAGCAACAGAGACTCGCACCATTGCTTGACTCCAGGTTCGATATCAGAAAGCGGAGGATAAAATAGGGGACCTCCACACTCGCCCGTGCAAGGAGGTACAAGAAAACTCCTCTCTCATAAATTCTAGGGCGCATGCTCACGCCCGTCTACGCAGGCAGGAAACCTCCCTCTAGAGGTTAGGCGCTGAGCTGACCCGCACCAGATCCTACTCTGAGGCGGTGGAGGGAATTTCGGCCTCGATGTGCCAGAATATGATGGGCATGACAACCCTTGTCCAGCAAGATCAATCCTCCCGAGCCGATGATATTTCCATCCTAGCCGATGCTATTATGGAGGTGTCCCAACGCTATGTTGACGTACGCCGAAATTTTCAAGAGCAACAAGAGAAATGCCATAGGCTTCATCGGGATCGGAGCCCTGATCGTCCAAACCGCCAGGAGCGACTAATCATCCTGCTGCGCGCCACTTATCAAGACGGGTTTAATGAAGCGGTCCAGCAATACGCTGATCAAGGATTTCCTCCCCCGACATATCCTACTTTCTCTTTAAATTAAGCGGCTTTGCGCTATCCCCTTATGAGTTTAAGTTATAGCGTGATGTATTGTCTCGGAATAGCACTTTCTTCCCATCCTCTTCTCTTTTTCAAAGTTTATTAGAAATACTGTATCGCGATTGTGAATAGCTCATTAATCAAATTCGGGTTCCCTTTGCATCTGACTAAAACAATCAAGTTAGGAAGTACACCCCTTCGGACGTCCCACAACTCCTTTTCTTCTATCCCTTACTTCTCATACAGTGTGAAAAAGTTTTAAATGAATGACATTCCAAGGTCGTGGAAGTTTCTTGCCCTGGTCATCTTTCAGATAATATGTCGAATTTCGCTACGCGGCGCTACATTTCATAGGGTCCTTCCCAGTTTGGAGCTAACTTTCCAGGGTCTCCAGCGGGATTAACTTTACGCAAAATCCAATCCCCCTCCTGAAATCTTCGAGGCATCACCTTCTTATTAAAGGCTTGCTGCACTCTCTGCTTGTAAAACTCCGCTCGCCTCCGTGCCGTCTCCCGCTTTTCTTCCACTAAGTCCAACTCAGTGCTTCGGATAAGTTGGTTCTGCTCCGGTTCGTACACCTCTATCCGAGCGCTACTCAAAAGGGCCTCAACCAGAATAACAGCTTCCGTCCCATATACTAAACTGAAAGGAGTCTCTCCCGTTGCGGTTTTTGGTGTGGTTCGATAGGCCCACAAGATTCCGGGCAATTCTTCCACTCAATTCCCCCTTTGACTGCCCAATTTAGTCTTCAACCCTTGAATGAGAATTCTATTAGTGACTTCAACTTGACCATTAGCTTGAGGGTGGGCTACTGAAGTAAAAGCTTGCTGAATGTTGAGACTTTGGCACCATTCTTTAATCTTTTTACCTTGGAACTGACGTCCATTATCACTAACTATCCTTCGAGGAATACCATATCGACAGACAATATTCTTTCACAAGAATTGTATTACAGCATTCTCGATAATTTTGGCCAGGGGCTCTGCTTCCACCCATTTGGAGAAGTAAACCACAGCCACCAATAAAAATTTCTTCTGTAAAGGTGCCACTGGCATCGGACCCACTATATCCATTCCCCACTGATCAAAAGGGCATGAAGCGACCACAACTTTCATTAATTCAGCCGGCCGTTCGGACCGGTTGCTATGCTTTTGACAAGCTGGGCAAGTTTGCACTATGCGAGTGGCATCCTGTTGGAGAGTAGGCCAAAAATATCCTGTTAACAGGACCTTCCTTGCTAAAGCTCTCCCTCCTAGATGATTACTGCAATAGCCTTCATGAATCTCCCGGAGTACCCATTCATCATTCTCACTTCCTAAGCATTTCAATAAGGGTTATCCGAAAGATGTCTTGTACAAGTCTCCATTTAAGAGGGTGAACCATCTGGCTCGGCACATTAAAGCAGATGCCGCTCCTTTTTCTTCAGGGACCTTCCCATGCCGTAAATAAGC
The DNA here is from genome assembly GCA_025175895.1 of Wurfbainia villosa. NCBI lineage: Eukaryota > Viridiplantae > Streptophyta > Magnoliopsida > Zingiberales > Zingiberaceae > Wurfbainia > Wurfbainia villosa. Next base: position 83,878,041 of record CM045988.1, read on the forward strand.
TATGATGTCAGTCCTCCAATCAGGAATTAGGTTTGGTTCGGGTGCGGCTTCCTCCACATTGCATATCGCTAGGGAAGTAGGGATTTCCACATGGACCGTTCCCAATGATTTCACTCCTTCCATAGCGCTAGCCACCCGAGCCAATTCATCTGCCTTCCCGTTATTCTCTCATGGGATTTGCTTCAAGAGGACTTGCTGAAACTGAACTTTTTCTTTCTCAAAAGCTTTCAAGTACTTGTGCAGCCTTTCCTCCCGAACCGCGAAAGAACCTTGAAGTTGTGATATCACCAGCTGAGAATCCGAATAGATTATAATTGAAGAAGCCTCCACCGCCTTAACAGCCTGCAATCCTGCTAGAATGACTTCATATTCCTCCTCATTATTGGATGCCCGATATCCTGCGCATTTACTATGCGTCTCCTCCTTATCGTGGAAATTAATGAACACCGACATCCGCTCAGAATCTCAAGAACCGCTTCACGAATATGTTCCATGCATTCGATCCTTCCTCTTTTGTCGACGGACCATCTTCAGGGCCATAAGGTACCTCCGCTAGAAAATCAGCGAGAGCTTGGGCCTTGATAATCGTTCGGGGTTAGTAGTGAATATCATATTCGCTTAATTCTACCATCCATTTGGCCAATCTTTCGGAGAAATTGGGCTTAGTGATGACCTTGCCCAATTCGCTGTGAGTTAAAATAGTGATGGGATGAGCCAGAAAGTATGACCTCAATTTGTGGGCGGTCAACACTAGAATATATGCCAACTTCTCTAGCTCTGTATAACGGAATTCAACCCCCTTCAGGATATGGCTGGTATAATAAATAGACTGTTGGTGAGAGCCTTCTTGTTTCAATAAGACCGAGCTAATAACTCCCTTTGAGACGACCAAATACATCCATAACGGTTCTCCGGCCACTGGTTTGGCTAGCAGTGGGAGTCCAACCAAATATTTCTTCAACTCCTGGAAAGCCTGCTCGCATTGATCATCCCACTGAAATTTAGTAGCCTTACGCAGAATCTTGAAGAAAGGCAGCCCTTTGTCCGCCGATCTGGTTATGAATCGGGAAAAGGAAACAATCCTGCCCACCAACTTCTGAGTCTCTCGCAGATTAGTGGGTGATTTCATGTTGCACAGCGCCTGCACCTTCTCAGGGTTGGCTTGCAACCCCTTCTCAGTTACTATGCCCCAAGAACTTGCCGCTTTTTACTCCGAACAAGCATTTGCTAAGGTTTAGCTTCATATTAAACCGTCTCAATGTAGTGAAGGTTTCATTTAAATCCTTGACTAAATCCCGAGTGGTCTTTGATTTGACCAAGATGTCATCCACGTAGACTTCCACATTTTTCCCTTTCTGCTCCGCAAAAATCTTGTCCATGAGGCGCTGATAGGTGGCCCATGCATTCTTTAATCCGAATGACATCACCACATAAGCGTATAACCCTCCTGCAGTCACAAAGCTAACCCTCTTTCGATCTTCTTTGGCCAAAGGTATTTGATGGTATCCTTGGTATGCATCCATTAGGGACACAACTTCATATCCTACGGTGGAATCTACTAATTGATCAATACGAGGCAAGGGGTAGCAGTCTTTAGGGCACGCTTTATTCAAATCATGGAAATCGATACACATCCTCCACTGTCCAGAAGGCTTGGGGACCAAGACTACATTGGAAACCCACTCGGGAAACTGGATTTCCTTTACATGACCCGCCTTTAGCAGTTTTTCCACCTCTTCAGCTATGACCTTGTCCTTCTTAGGTCCAAAATGTCGCCGCTTCTGTTGGACAGGTCGGGCTCCTCTGGTTATATTGAGATGATGTTCAACCACGCGAGGGTCGATCCCGGTGAGATCATGCACATCTCCCACAAAGATGTCTTCGTTCTCCCGCAGGCAGGCCACCAGCTCCTCCTTGGCTTCCAGCTGCTGTGCCACCCGTGTGGCCTTTCCGGGAGCGATTTCCACCAGCTCTTCTTCCTCTATTTTGTCGGCTTTGGGGGGGGGGATTCTTCCAAGACGCAGACATCCGAAATGATGATAGCTTTGTCTTTGAGATCATCGGTTCGGGCCTTCTTCTGGTCATCCCGAACCATTTGTACATAACAGCTACGGGCGGCCTTCTGTTCCCCTCGTACTTCTCCCACCAGCGGTCCAATTGGGAATTTCAACTTCTGGTGATACGGGGAAGCCACCGCCTGAAAGATAGTAAGGAAAGGACGACCCAGAATAGCATTATAAGTGGACGGAGCATCCACAATGAGGAAAGGTATAATACTGGTTTTTTGGCTGGGCTTTACGCCCAGAGTTAGGGGCAGCGAAATCTGCCCGGTAGGGTGGACCACATGCCCTGCGAACCCAAACAGGGGTGTAGCCACATCTCCTAGCTAGGCATTTCTCAGCTGCATCTGTCCGAAAGCCTCCTGAAAAAGGATATTAATCGAGCTTCTCGAGTCGACCATCACCCTAGCCACTTCGTAATTGGCTAGGGATATTCGGATAACTAAGGCATCCGTGTGGGGCAGTAGGACACCTTGTAGATCTTACGAAGCCCGAATGCGAGGGTGATCTGTCTGATCCAAACTCTCCATGAGATGGGCGTATGACTTCCGCGCCCAGTTGGAGTCCCCGTTAGTAGGTCCTCCGGCTATAACATGGATAACCCCCCGTGTGAGAGCGTTATTTAGATTGGATGAGGGGCCCTCACCTGATGGGCCCTCTTGAGAAACAACCTCCTGGGATGGCGTTTGGGGGGAAGTGACTTGAGGTTGTTGGTTATACGGCCCTGGACGGGCTACATCGGGTCGGGGGCCTCGCCGTGCTGGTCCTCTTGTCTGGAACCACAATTGCGGATATGCGGTTCGGAGGCGATCCAGTTCCTCCTGTAACTTGAAGCATCGGCCACTAGCGTGGCCATATTCCGTATGATATTGGCAGAAGAATGGGGCGGGGGGGGGGGGGGTTACGTGGGATCCCCTTATATCCTAAGGGTTGTTGCAGCAGACCCTGTTGATCATAGAATTTCATCTCCCGCTCCTTCCAAGTCCTTGCAGGAGGAAGTGCTTCAGCGGCCATAATTTGTAATGGCGGTACAGGGCGAGCGCCCTGTAACAATGGCCGAGGCCTAGGAGTCTCATGTCGAAAGGGTCGCATATAACCTTGACGAGGGGGTACTTGAGGGGCAGCGGGACGAGTTCTTTCGACCGGGACTGCTGCAGCAGTACGTTCAGCTCTCCGCACTTGCAGTCCTTCCTCTTCGCGGATGAATTGTTCCGCACGACTTAACAGCTCCTCATAGCTGTTGGCAGGTTGCCTCAAGAGGGAGCTGAGGAAGGGGCCTTCATTCAGTCCGTGTAGAATGACGACTCTGAAAGATTCTGTTCTGGCAGAAGGAATACCCCTAGCTGCAGAGGTAAACCGGTGAAGATACCCTCTGAGCGATTCCGAGGGCCCTTACGTGATGTGCATCAAGATAGAGGCGTCATGCTTATACACCTTGCAACTGGCAAACTCCTGGCTGAACATCCCCCGAAAATCAGCGAAACAAGTGATGGATCCCGGAGGCAAAGTATTAAACCATTTTTGTGCCGAGCCGGTTAAGGTGGTCCAGAAAACTCGGCATTTGAGGGCATCGGTATAACAGTGGAGCGAGGCTGCTCCATCGAACTGCGATAGGTGCTCTTCGGGATCCGTTAAGCCATCATACTTATCTATCTGAGGATTCCGGAAATAGGATGGGGGGACTTCAGAGAGGATGTCCATGGTAAAGGGACTGGGCTCATAAACTTCTGGAGGTCTGATCGATTGACTTTTGCCCTGTTCTTCCCTTCGAGTTTGAGTTAAGGGCATAGTGTTCTGAGGTGCTCTTCCCCCAAGTCCTTCTCCAGGCGCTACTTCCACATTAACGGCGGTACAAGATGGAGGAGGCATCTCTGGGGGTGGACCTCGGGAAGAAGGTTAACCGGAATGAGGATGCAGATATTCGGTCATTCTCCTTTCTCTAGCAAGGGCCTCTGTAATAGCGTCGTCCATCAGGGCCTTCAACTGTGATGGTAAGAGGATGATGGGGTGCTCCTCCGCTACGGAGGCAGCGAGCTATTGTATCTCTTCCGGTTGCATCTCGACGTCCAGCTCAATGTTCCCACAGATGGCGCCAACTGATGCGGCGAGGAAAGTTCGACTTCAACCCCCTTTCGATGCGATGAAGGCAAGAAGGGAGCTTTTGGGGGGTTCTCACAAGCCGCAACAGTAAAAAGGATGTAGAAGACAAAGTCAGGAAGCGCAAAACCCACACAGACAGAGGAAACAGGAACACAAGATATAACGTGGTTCGGAATGAGTATTCCTACTCCACGGAGGTGAGCTTTCTCACCGGGGGCAATGCCCAAGCACTTTCCACTATGAATGTCCTCCTTTATGGAAAGGAAACTTCTCGAGGTGGAGGAGAAAACCTCTTACAGTTTAGTTACAAATACAAGAAAGAGTACGTGCGACTCAAGATCAGGGTCGCTGCTCTTCTTCTCCGGCGAAGTGATGACAGCTCTTCTCCTTCTCTTCCTGTGTCTTCGTTTCGTGTCTGATGGAGTGATTGCGGATCCCCTTCCTTCTCCCTTCCTCTTGCCTTTTATCCTCCTTCTCTGATCCCTCACTATCTCGCGGGTGGTCCCCATCGTACACGTGACAACCATATCCACCTGGAGAATAATTATGTTACAGGTCCGAGGGGCGAAGGCTCCTCAGAATATTATGTGGGGACCTCTCTTTCTGTTACATGCCACCTCCTCACCCATATTCCAGTGAACTAGGTTAGCCTTTCCCCCTCAACCATCTACTTATGGCGAAACTAACTTAGGTTTATAGCCCCTGGGTAGCATAGCCTTCTAGGCTTATTTGGCCGGACCGATTCTTATCTGCCCCGTTGGCCTTCTAGGCTTATGTGGACGAACCGATTCTTATTCGCCCCGTTTGCCTTCTAGGCTTATCTAGCCGAACCGATTTTTATCCGCCCCGTTTGCCTTCTAGGCTTATCTAGCCGAACCGATTCTTATCCGCCCCGTTTGCCTTCTAGGCTTATCCAGCCGAACCGATTCTGGCCTATTTCCTAACGAAGTACCCTCGCTAACTTTTCCGTACCAATTATTTCAGGTGCTTGCGTCCGACCCGTTCCTCTCTTTTTCTTCCACTGAACCCTCTAATTGGTTCGGGTAGCGCCTTGCCTATGAGCTCTTCATAAAGAAGAGGTAATGGCGGTATCAATATTTTATCTCATTTTAATAGATACAATAATTATTGTGATACTGATTTTAAATTCTAATATCACAGTTTAATTATCAGCATCATACACAGATATCAATAATTTAAATCAGCACCAACACTGATGCTGATTTAAACCAGCAACAACATTGGTTTAAACCTAGCAACAACATTGGTTTAAATAAGCATAAGTGACGGATGCTTGGTCACGGTACTGATTTAAATTAGCACCAGCCCGTAAAAGGTTGGAATTTATCAATCTAATGATTTTTATCGATTTGTTTTATGATCATTATGAGAAAGATAAATTACGGAAGGTTCTATAAATCTTGACGTGGTGGTCAAAATATGTAGGGATTATCTGAATCCAAGAAAGAGTTTTAGATCTCCTTCAAAATCGACCCTTATCTTATCTGCAAATTCCATCGTATCTTAACTACTATGTCATTCCCATGGAGACAAATCAACACCGGCATATCAGTACCATGACATGACATTGGTTTAAAATCAACATCTGTGCCATGGCCCTACTTTTGTAATTAAATTAGTACCGACATTAATTTATACATCATACTATGTTATTGGTATAATAAAATCAACATGACTTTTGGTATTGATTTCTAAAAATCAGAACCACGACAATATTGTCGTATGTCAATTGTCTACTTTCAGATGTCATAATTTTTTACTCGAATATCAGAACAAGATATTTTTTTTTAATCGAAGCTCATTCAAACATATACATTTGTTAACAGGTGAAACCCATAATAATCGAGTTTTAAGTTAAAAAATTTTAAAATCTTTTTTGAATCCATCAAGAGTTTCAGTCAAAATTTATTGATGAATTTATAGAGCTCCGATTAGATTCATTCCAAGTGTATATATTTCTAAAGTACCTTAGATTCCATATGTGCCTAAAAATATTAACTCGAAGCTATTAACAGTAGTGATCAGAAGGTTTTCAAAATTTATGACTTTAAGAAAATTTACACATACGTATAATTTATCATAAGAATATCAAAATTAGGCATGAACATCATAAATATCTTCACTGTACTATCCTCTTTCATTATATGTTAACTTTTCAAAAATTCAAATCCCTTAGGTCTATCAATAAATTTCGATCAAAACTCACTGATAATCATAAAGAACTCTGATCAGATCAATTCCAACTCCTATGGATTTCTACCGTACTCAGGATTCCAAATATGCTCTTCTTTATTGTTTTTTAAAATACAACATCAATGCTCATAGTTAATATTGTGGTGCTGATATTTTAAGAGATCAACACTACGATGGTGCTACCCCTCTACCAAGTATTAACACTGACTTTTTCTTCTCTTCTTTGCATATAATTTTTCTCTTCCTCTTAATTTTTTTTTTCTCATTTGATATTGATAATGGTAAAAATCAGCATCACACTCAACACTGTCACCATTTGAGACTAGCACCAAGTGTGGTGTTGTTCTCCAAGAGACCAACACTACCATAGTGCTGATCTCTAAGAGACCTACACCACACTAGCTATTAACTATGAGTATTGGCATGTTAAGTTGTGATGTTGTTTTTTAAAAAATAGTAAAGAAGAGTATATTTGAAATTTTGAGTACGGTAAAAATTCATAGGAGTTAGAATGAGTCTGATCGGAGTTCTTTATGACTATCAATGAATTTTGACTGAAATCTATTGATGGACCTAAGAGATTTGGATTTTTGAAAATTTAATATATAATGGAAGAGGATATTGCAGCGAAGGTATTTATGATATCCATGTCTAATTTTGATATTCCTACAATAAATTATGCACATATATTAATTGTCTTGAAATTATAAACTTTAAAAACTTTCTAATCACTATTGTTAATAGCTTTGGGGTGATATTTTTTAGTACATATATAATTTAGGGTATTTCAAAAACATGTAGCACTTAGAATGAATCCTATCGGAGCTCTTTAGATTCATCAATGAGTTTTAACCTGACCCTTTGATGGATCTGAAAAGGTTTTAGATGTTATTTTTTAGCTTAAAACTAGGTTATTATGGATTTCACTTGATAATAAATGTACATCGAATGAACTTCGATTAAAAAAAAATTGTGCCTTGTTCTGATATCTAAGTAAAAAGTTATGATATTCGAAAATAGATAATTGATACACATTAATACTGTTATGATTTTAATTTTTAGAAATCAATACTAAAGTGATGCTGATTTTATTACATCAACAACATAATATGATGTATAAATCAATATCATGATACTAATTTAATTACACAAGTACCATGACATTGGTGTTGATTTTAAACCAACACCATGGTGCTAGTTTGCTGGTGCTTATTTAAACCAACACTAATGTTGATTTTAAACCAACACCAGCACAAGCACATGGTGGTGATTTAAACCAACATCAACACTAACTCTGGTGCAACTGGTTTGTCCTTATGGGGATGGCACATTGGTAAGACCGTATGATCTTACGAATGTCACATCCTGAGAGTACATTTATCCGTTGATTAGATAATACCCTCTTGTGATAATATAAGATACAACACCGATACAAGACCCACATAGCTGCCGACAAACTCAAATTAATACACCTCCTAGAACCATAAGAGGGAGGATTGAATCAAGGGGGAGTAAGAGGTGATTCCGATGATGAGCATAGGATTGAGGTTAATTATGATCAAACTCAAATTAATACACCTCCTAGAACCATAAGAGTTCATCAAAATCACCCCTTAGATCAAATTGTGGGTGAATTATCTCAAGGTGTTAGGACTAGGTCATTTCATAGGGATCCCACTAGTCATATAACTCTAATTTCTCAAATTGAGCCCAAAACAATCAAAGATGATTCGGATTGGATCTTAGCAATGCAAGATGAGTTGGCTCAATTTGAAAGGAGTCAAGTATGGGAGTTAGTTCCTAGACCAAATGAAAACACCATTATTACTACAAGATGAGTTTTTAGGAACAAACTAGATGACCAAGGGAATATTACTAGAAATAAAGCAAGATTAGTTGCAAGGGGCTTTAATCAAGTTGAAGGACTTGACTATGATGAAACATATGCCCCGGTTGCTAGGTTAGAGTATATTAGGATACTATTAGGGTATGCCTCCTATACGAGTTTCAAACTTCATCAAATGGATGTCAAATCGGCATTCCTAAATGTGTTTATTAAGGAAGAGGTATATGTAGAACAACCTCCCAGGTTTAAAAATATGGACTATCCGAACCATGTATACAAGCTTAGGAAAGCTTTGTATGGTTTGAAACAAGCTCCCCGGGCTTGGTATGAAAGATTATCATCTTTCTTAATCTTTAAGGACTTTAAGAGGGGTAGTGTAGATCAAACTCTATTTATAAAGTCAACATCAACGGACATCTTTGTAGCCCAAGTATATGTTGATGACATTATCTTTGGGTCAACAAATGATGAACTTCTCCAAGACTTTATTAAGAATATGGAAAAAGAGTTTGAAATGAGTCTAGTTAGGGAATTAAATTTCTTCCTAGGATTGCAAGTCAAATAAACAAGTGAAGGTATTTATATTTACCAAACCAAATATGCTAAGGAAATGATTAAGAAATTTGGTTTGGAAAATGCTAAGGTAGTTTCAACTCCAATGGCAACCAATACAAAAATAGATAGTGATAATGAAGGGAAACAAATTGATCTCACACTCTATATGAGCATGATTGGTAGCCTTTTGTACCTAACCGCAAGTAGACCCGATATATTATTTGCGGTTGGTATGTGTGCTAGGTATTAATCATGTGCAAAAGAATCTCATTTAGTTGTCGTTAAGAGAATCTTAAGATATATTAAAGGCACACTAAATGTAGGACTATGGTACCCTAGAACTAGGTCTTTTGATTTGGTTGGGTACACCGATTCCGATTATACCGGTTGCAAATTGGATCGGAAGAGTACTAGTGGTGGATGCCAATTCCTTGGGTCCTCCCTAGTTAGTTGGAGTAGTAGGAAGCAACCTTGTGTTGCCCTATCCACCACCGAAGTCGAATATGTGGCTATGGGTGGTTGTGTAGCTCAACTTCTATGGATGAAACATACTTTAGAGCACTATGAGCTATCTTAATCCAACATAAAAGTATTTTGTGATAATGTGAGCACCATAAATTTAACTAAAAATCCGGTACATCACTCTAGGATCAAACACATTGAAGTGAAGCATCACTTCATTAGGGATCATGTGGCTAAGGGGGACATTGAGCTCAATTACATTGAATCTAAGTCCAACCTAGCCGACATCTTTACCAAGCCTCTTCCCGAAATAGAATTTTCATCACTTAGGAGAGAACTTGGAATGTGCTTTGTAGAATAGAAGTGTAGGTTTGCATGATCCCATAAAAATCTAGGTTTTATACCTCTAACCATCTCACAATAGACCTAAGAAACCATGATTTGTGTATTTAGCCACTTAGAAATCATGTGAGATGTTAGGAAGATGCACTTGGTTCATCATGCTTGTTATGATGCATTACAATGAACCAAAGTGTCATCTAGAGACATTGATCCTTCATTGAACCAATCATTGGGAAGGCTTATACACAATTGATGTGCATATAGCTCCAAGAACATGATTGGAAATGTCAAATAAAATATATTTTAAACTATGTTTATTATATTTTGAAAAACAGTTTTCAAGTGAAACACAAAAGTGATACAAAGTTTACAAAAATATTAGAACTTTTGTTAGTTTCCAAGTTTGTATCAATCTTGAAATCTGGAAAACATATATTTTTCAAAATATTTTTCCTTGATAAAGTATGATTTCAGAAATATGTACACAAAATTTCGTGATTTTTCGAGGTTTCTGGAATTTCTAACGCATTTCTGAATTTAGGCTGAAAAGACTGAAATTCGGATTTCAGGCGTAGCAGTCGACTGGGTCAGAAACCAGTCGACTGATACACTGTATTTTCTGAAAAATAGCTCCACTTTCTGATATTTAGTATATCTTTGATGTCCTAAGACTTTAGCATGATAATATTGAGTACAAACAAACTTTTAGGACTGTTTAATGCGGTGTGTTAGGGGGAGTTTCATAAGATGTATCTTTTGCTCCATATGTCTTTTACTCATCATGAACTATATCTTGGATTAAGAGGGAGCTAAATTTCAATTCTATACCTTAGTTCAAGATTACAACGCATTTAATTCTTTTATGAAATGTATGATTTCTTCTCTTTTTGATGTATGTCAAAGGGGGAGAAGAAATGTTTAAGTTAGAATTGGATATATGATTATGTGATATGATTATGTGTGTATCTTTAAAAGACCTAACTTAAATGATTGCCAAACATCAAAAAGGGGGAGATTGTTGGTGCAATAATGCCCCAAGCATTTATATATTTTGATGTTTGGATAATCATCTAAGTTGGACAACAATTTGTGATCTAATTGTGAACATGTTCAAGTGACAGGAAAATCCAAGTATGAAGACTTGGCAAAAGCAAAGTCAAAGTATGATTTTGGCAAGAAAAGTCCTTGGTAAAGGTTTGGCGGCATAAGACCAAGCATGTTGTCTTGGCGGCATTAAGTCCAAACGTACTTTGGCAAAGGAAGTCCAAAGGCAAGTCTTGACAGCGTAAGTCCAAGCATGTAGACTTGGCGGCGTAAAGTCCAAGCACGCTTTGTGATGTGTGTAAATCATGCTATGTTTTCACTACTCCATATACATGCATTCTATCACATTTCATATCCTAAGCATGTATTTTATCATGATTTAGTTAAAGTTTAGCATATTTTGGACGAAGAGACTGCTTTTGGGTGTTTTTGTGTTAACAGGGCGAAGAAACAGGCATATCAAAATAACACAGGCGTGTTAGAAATCAACACGCCCGTGCCATGAGAGCCAGCAGCCAACACGCCCTGGCTCACCGATTGACATGCCCGTGTCATGAGAGCCAGGCAAACACGCCTTGATTCGGCTCGACACGCCCTAGTTCAAAGATCGACATGCACGTGTCGGGGTTCCGGTAATGACAAGCCCGGTTTAACCGACACGCCCGGTTCGCGCAACTGCACGCTGGTGAAATCGCGACACGCTAGTGCCCTCATGTGGCATGGGCGTGTTGGCCTGATTCCAGGATTCCTTTTCTGCGAGCAATCAGGATCTTCGTCGGAAATCTGTAGGAAATCTATTGCCTTAATTGAAGAGGAGGCCAAAGCTATAAAAGAGAAGAGATTCTAACCCTAAAGGAGGACGGCGGGTGGTCAGAGATCGACGAAAAGAAGACAAAGAGAAGGAGTCGGCAGAAGAAGGAGATGGCACCCAGTATCGTAATTTCTTTCTCTAGTAATTCTCGTCAGACTATGGAGTAGTATCCTGTAATCTTAGGATGGGGGAGTAGCCCTTGACGGTTTATGACGGATGATATAATCTATACTACCTGAATTATTGTTTATTTTGATCTGGTTCTTTTGGATTCTTATTGATAAACCTAAGGAGCAAAGGGATGAACCCGAGTTCCCGAAAGCCAGAACCAACTAGGGAATAACTCCTACTAGTAGCGGTAGTGTATCTATGAGGGCTTGCGGGGGTCTCGTGACAGGTCCTCTTAGTTGATTATGGTCCCGTGTGCAAACCTACCGTGAAGAGGAAATTTGACTCTAGAGGAACTCTCATGAACTTAATGGATCTATCAAATCCAGTTTTTACCAAGTAACGGAGGTAAGACATAGGGAGGTTTGCGGGGGTCTCGTGACAGGTCCTCTTAGCTGATTATGATCCCCTATGCTCTAACACCGTGTCAGGTAAATTGAGTTTGATAAGTACAGTTAGCGTAGACCTCGTATGGGGACGTTGATTTACATTAGGATAGGTTCCATCAAAACAACTCTAATAAGGTTAGGAAAGAATTAAATCACCTTATAAATCATCGACGTGGTGAAACCCATATCCTTAGATTCTCCTAAACTCTTGACTTTTAGCTCGTTCTTCTCATTCGTTGTTATTGACTACTCAGTGTCTTTGCTTTAACCATAAATTGATTTACTAGATAACTTGGTATCACGACCACTCGGTAATTGACCCAATCCCTGTGGGATCGATATTTTTATTACTTGACGATAACCGTGCACTTGCGGAAAACAAGACATCAGTTTTTGGCGCGTTGCAGGATTGGCACTCAATATTGAATTGAGGCGTGATTTAGTTAATCTAGATTTCTATTTTTGTTTTTTCCTTTCTTTTGTCTATGAATTCTGTTTTGGGAGCCTCTTGTCGTTGCATGCAGACTTAATAGGAAATTCTCGATATTGATCCTGAGATAGAGAGAACTTTCCTTGCTAGAAGACGATTTCAGCAAACTCAGGAAAACAATCTGACCTCCAACATGGCTGATCAGAATGAGAATAAACCGCTAAGGGATTATGCAGCACCTAGTACAAGGGGATTGAGATCGAGTATTAGAAGACCCTATTGAAAGCGAACAATTTTGAATTAAAATCGGCTTTACTATCCATGGTCCAACAAAGATCAATTCGGAGGAGCACTCACTGAAGATCCAAATCTACACTTGGAAGTATTTTTGGAATTTTGCGAAACTTTAAAAGCGAATGGAGCCTCAGCTGATGCTATTAGACTGCGCTTGTTTCCTTTCTCATTGCGGGACAAAGCTAGAGCTTGGCTACACTCTCTTCCAGCAGATTGTATAACTACCTGGGATCAGCTGGAGCAAAGATTCTTAGACAAGTATTTTCCACCCAGCAAAACTGCAAGTCTTCGTTATCAAATCATGAATTTTGCGCAAAAGGATGGAGAAACATTATTTGAAGCTCGGGATGATTTAAGGGATTACTACTGACAATGCCCTCATCAGGGAAATTTGGAGAAGTGGCTCATTGTTCATACTTTCTACAATGGAATCTCGTATGCTACTAAAGTTTCTCTTGATTCTGCTGCAGGAGGAGCTCTTATGAACAAAACATTGGATGAAGCTTTTGAGATCATCGAGAATGTGGCAATGAATTCTCACCAATGGGCTACAGAACGAGGATATCAAACTAAAATGCCAGGTAAGTTTGAGGTAAGTACCATTGATCTACTCAGTGCGAAAGTTGATGCGTTAACTCAAAAGCTCGAACATTTTAATGTATCAGCTGTAAACTCATCTAATGTCACTTGCGAGATATGTGGTGTAACAGGACATGCAACAATGAATTGCCAAATCCTACACGCACCATCTGAAGGAGCTGGGATTGAGCAAGTGGATGCGCTAAATAATTTTAATCAGAAGCCTAATGGTGGCAACCCTTACTCAAACACGCATCCGGTTGGAGGAATCATCCCAACTTTTCGTATAGAGCAAATCAAAATTCTTCTGGACTGAACAATTTTGGAGCACCTTCGGGATTTCAGCCAGGACCCAAGTCGAGCTTAGAAAGGATGATGGAAAATTTTATTACGTGTCAGGGGAAGATAAATGATGAATTTCGACAGCATATTGTAGAATCAAATCGGCAACATCAAAATAATACCGAGGCAATCAAGCAATTGGGAAGCAAGGTTGATAATTTGACTAATCACACAAGAATGCTGGAAAATCAAATTTCCCAAATTGCCCATTTCGAGGGCGCCCGTGATTTCACGGAAATTGATAAACCCAGAGAGCATTGTAATTCTATAAGTTTGAGAAGTGGAAGGATTTCTAAACAAGCGCCTCGACACGCAGCGTGTCGAGTTGGAAGAAGACAGACGCTGGGCGAATAGCAAAGGAAGCCGACAACACACCACGACCCGAGGCGTGTTGCTCAACACGCTGAGGGAAGCGGACACGAGCGTGTCGGTCACCGACACACCCGTGTCGGGTAATTCGAGAAACGCCCGGCCTGTCTTACGACACAGGCGTGTCGAATAGGGAACCAAGAACATATAAGCCCCCTGTCCTGTTCCCTCAAAGGCTGATTAAGGAAAAATTGGATGAACAATTTGGTAAGTTCCTTGAGGTAATCAGGAAGCTATATATCAATATACCTTTCTGAAGCTCTTCAACAAATGCCCACATACTCCAAGTTCTTGAAGGACATCTTAACAAATAAAAGAAAAGTCGAGGAGCATGTAACAGTGGCTCTTACTGAGGAGTGCAGCGCGTTAATTAAGAACATGGTACCACCCAAACTAAATGATCAGGGTAGCTTTTCTATAAATTTCATAATTAATGACTCAAATTTTGATAAGACTTTTTGCGATTTGGGCGCCAGTGTAAATCTGATACCTCTTTCCATATGCAAGAAATTGGATTTGGGAGAAATGAAACTAACTACTATGGCCTTGCGGTTAGATCGCTCCATTAGATATCCTTTGGGAATCTTAGAAGATGTACCAGTCTTGGTGGGAAATTTTATTATACCTGCAGATGTTGTAGTACTAGACATGGATTAAGACCCGTGTATTCCACTCATTTTGGGAGACCTTTCTTGGCTACTGGAGCAATGATAGATGTCAAGAACCACAACTCTCACTTGCATTTGGAAATGACAAAATTGAATTTGACCTTTCAAAAGCGTTAAACAACCTTACATTTTTGATGTTTGTTGTAGGATTGATGATCGATCATTAGCACTAGAAGGAGCACGAGAACAAACTCATCTTAATAAGCTCGGAGGATTTTGAGGATAAAGAGTTTGGAGATTTGCGACCCCAACCTCACACCACAGTAGAACTTAAGCCTCTTCCATCCACACTCGGTATGAATTCCTTGGCGAAAACTCTACTTATCCTGTGATCATTAATGCTAATCTGAGCAATGCGGCAGAAAAACTGATTGAGGTGTGAAAAACACATAAGAATGTCATTGGATACAAGATTGATGATATTAGGGAATTAGTCCATCGGTTTGCATGCTTCTACTAGAAGACAATTTTAAAACCTCTATAGAGCATCAAAGAAGGTGAACCCAGGCTATGAAAGAGATAGTCAAGAAAGAGGTCATGAAATTGCTAGATGGGAATTATCTATCCAATATCCGATAGCGAATGGGTAAGTCCACGTCCATGTCGTACAAAGAAAGGGGGTAACGGTGATAAGGAATGCTACGAATGAGTTAATCCCCACTAGATCTGGGGATGGAGAATGTGTTTTGATTATAGGAAATTGAATAAGGAAACTAGAAAGGATCACTTCCCATCCCATTTATTGACCAAATGCTAGACCGATTGGCAAAACACTCGCATTTACATTACTTAGATGGATACCTGGTTTCTATCAAATCCCTATTTATCCTAATGACCAAGAGAAAACAACTTTCACCTGCCCATATGGTACTTTTGCTTTGAAGAATGCCTTTTGGACTATGCAATGCACCGCCACATTTCAGAGGTGTATGACTTCAATTTTTACGACATGATCGAGAATATAATGGAAGTGTTCATGGATGATTTTACGTATATGGAGCAGATTTTGATATGTGTTTATCTAATTTGGTAAAGGTCTTAGAGATGCGAGGAAATGAATTTAATGCTTAATCGGGAGAAGTGCCACTTCATGGTGCGAGAAGGCATAGTACTTGGGCACCTAGTCTCACACCGTGGTATCGAGGTGGACATTGCTAAAGCTCAAGTGATCAAGAAGTTGCCTCCTCCAGTGATGTCGAGGAGTGCGTAGTTTCCTAGGACATGCGGGGTTCTACGATGGTTCATCAAAGACTTCTCAAAAATTTCAAAACCATTAACTAATTTGCTTGCTAAAGATCTTTGTGTTTCACTTGATAATCCTTGTCTTGATGCATTTTCGGGTTAAAGGAAGCATTAACAATCCCCTAATAATGCAACCTCCAGTTGAGTCTCCTTTTGAAATTATGTGTGATGCAGTGATTTTCTTTGTGGGGCAGTGTTAGGACAAAGGAAGGATCGCAAGGTGTATGCAATCTACTACGCGAAAACATTGGATGAAGCACAAATGAATTATGCTACCACGAGAAGGAACTCTTGGCTATAGTATTTGCTTCGACAAGTTCGGATCTTATATCATAGGGACCAAGGTGATAGTTTACACAGATCATGCAGCCATAAGATATTTGCTGAGTAAAAAGGAATCTAAGCCAAGACTTATCCGGTGGATACTTCTCCTACAAGAGTTTGACTTAGAAATTCGAGACAAGTAAGGAACGGAGAACGTAGTTGCAGACCATCTATCGAGGCTTCATCTAGAACCAAATGCGGGAAGAGCCGATGATCTTGCTATAAATGACTTCTTTCGGATGGCGGCTACTAGCGGCTAGAACAATCAAAGCTCCGTGGTATCTTGATTTTGCCAACTACCTAGCTTGCGGGATAATACCTTCTCACATGAGTTATCATCAGAGGAAGAAGTTCCTTTCGGATGTGAAGCATTATGTGTGGGACGAACCATTCTTGTTCAAGCAAGGGGCGGATACTATATATCGAAGATGCGTATCCGAAGAAAAGATTGAGGATATATTGTATCCTATTCATTCTTACGCATATGGAGGTCACGCGAGCACGCATAAGATGCGGCAAAGGTTTTGCAAGCGGATTTTATTGGCCTCATATTTTTAGAGACTCTCGGAATTATGTGACGACTTGTGACCGCTGTCAAAGGACCGGGAACATATCAAGGAGACATGAGATGCCTCAAAATTCGATATTGGAAGTTGAATTGTTCGACGTCTGGGGAATTGACTATATGGGACCCTTCCCTACTTCCTATAAAAATACCTATATCAGTAGTGGACTATGTGTCTAAATGGGTTGAGGCTCTACCATCCCCTCTTGTGATGCAAAACAGTCATTAAGCTCTTTAAGAGTATAATATTTCCAAGATTTGGAATACTGAGAGCAGTAATAAGTGATGGAGGCTCACACTTTATCGAAAGAAAATTTGAAAGTCTTCTCAAGAAGTATGGAGTAACCCATAAACTAGCCTCACCATATCATCCACAAACGAGCAGGCAAGTAGAAGTTTGAATAGGAAATCAAGACTATCTTGGAAAGATCAAGATCAAGGAAGGATTGGTCTTTAAGACTTGATGATGCTTTATGGGCCTATCGAATCGCCTACAAGACACCCATTGGAATGACTCCGTTCGATTAGTTTATGGAAAACCATGTCATCTTCGGTTGAAATAGAGCATAGGACATATTGGGCAATTAAATGGCTTAATTTTGACTGAAGAAAGCGGAGAGAAAAGAAAGCTGCATGACTAAATGAACTTGAAGAACTACGCCTTGATGCTTATGAACATGCAAGGTCTTACAAGGAGAAGCGAAGAGGTGGCATGACAAGAACATCATGCAGAGAATTCCATCAAGGAGACTTGGTATTACTATTCAACTCAGTTGAAACTCTGGGAAGCTGAAATCCAGATGGTCGGGGCCATATGGAGTCGAAAAGGTTTATCGTCATGGAGCTATTGATATATCTAGTGAGTCTACGGGAATTTTCAAAGTAAATGGTCAAAGACTTAAGAGATACTTCGCAAACAATTGTTGAGCTAATTAGAGATGAGGAGGCGAGCACACTCCTCAAGCCATATCCCCAAAACTAGGAGTATGAGGGGTCAAGCTAACGACCTTAAACAAGCGCTTCTTGGGAGGCAACCCATGCTATTTTCATTTTTTTTAGTCATATTATTTTATTTTATTTTATTCTTTATTCTATTTTTATTTTTGTTGACCGACAGCGTGTTGTTGGTACCCGAAGACAACACAGGAAGAGCGTGCTGACTAGCATGCCCGTGTCGCACACTTCTCAACCTCGGCCGCTCACAGGCGGTGCGCTGCGTGCAGGGCTGCGCTGCTCGGGAGCAACGTGAACGCGCCTATGTAGCGCTTAAACGGGTCGGGTATTTGCGTATGAGGAGCTCCGACACGCCTATGCTGCGGATAGCCTTCTAAAGCCGAACCGAGCACGCCCTAACTTTCCACTCGCGATCCAAGGTTGAAGCAGCCGCCGTCGGTCTCTCTCTCAAGCCGAGGAGCTAACCTGCTGTCTCTCCATCACCAACGCCATGAGCAAGCGGGTGAAGACTAGAGGAGGAGCTTCTTCCTCTTCGGCAAGGGAAAAGGGGAAAAGAAAAGCTCAGGATTTGGGTAACGAACCCCCTCCGACCTCTAGCCATCCATATGGAATTGTTTTTAGAGATGATGTTATGAAGACTAAATTCAGTAAGCTTGAAAAAAGGAAGTTAGTATCTACAAGAACTATAGACTTCTACACGTTGACCACCCTAGGGTTAAGAGATGACATAACTTGGTTAACCAATAGGATAGGATGGACCGAGTTTATCACGCACCATCATCTTACTTACCCGAGCATCACTCTTGAATAAACACTGCAAGAAAAGGATTGTGAGGAAGGAAAAATAAAATTTAGACTAATGAACCATGAGTTTACCCTTTCTCTAAGTGATTTTAATACGATATTTGATTTTCCTAGCGGAGGGGAGAGGCACATTCATAGACATTTTATTGATCATCAATTTTGGAGATTAATTTCTGATGACCCTACTTCTATGATGCATCTAGGTCCAAATCATTTAACATCCCTAATCCTACTTTTCGTTATCTCCTTAGATTCATGGCTAATACAATCTCGGGAAGATATGATAGTGCAGGGGTGGCTAGGCAAAGTGAGTTACAATTTTTATGGGCCATGCTAAATGAAGTTAATATTGATTCTGGAGCCCATATGGTTAGACATCTAGTTAAGGTTAGTAATAGCCCATCCGGAGTCATAGTCATAGGTGGTATTATCACTAGGATTGCTGTAGCCTTAGGATGTGATTTAGATGACCTTGAATATTGTCCTGCTAGCCCTAGATTGGATTTGGATGCTTGTATAAATATGAAGATGATTAAGGCATGTGACGAGGGATATCGTTTGGTGTTAAGAAATGGAATTAAAATCCCTCTTCCGAACCCTGAGCGGATAACTGTACGTAATTCATCCAATTGGCTTTTTAGAGATGTCCAGGAACCCTTTCCTACCCCCACTGCCCATGCTCCATCACCCCCTCCTAGGGAGCCATCTCACATAACCCCTGAGCGACCCCCACGGTTTCCCTCTTGACAATGTTTCTGGGGTACTCTTCTTTTGATTTTGAGATTCGATCATCATTGAAGCTTTGGGCGAACATACCTCACACATAGGTATGTGGGATCGGTATGCCCAAGCTACGGAGGAGCACCATCGTATAGTGACACAACATTTGGAGGTGGTAGCGATTTTTCTGAGAGGCGATGAGTTTTTCATCACGAGTCCGAGGGAAGATGATGATAGATTTCGGCAGAGTCCCGGAATTTTACCAGAGTAGCGGCGAAAGGTGGGCAGAGGAGGATGCTAGTAGTGTAGACGATGTCCATTGACCACCTTTAACTATTTTGTGAGTTGCGATGCACATCCTTTATTGTTTGTTCTATCTCTACTTAGTTTTTTAGTTTGGATACTTCCATTTTGTTTGCATCTTTTCATATATCATATGATTGCATTTTTTATATCATCTGGCGTAATACAACTGAACATTGGTCGGATCATGATACTCCTTTTTGCCTATTTGATAAGAACCATATTTCACTTCTAACACGGTCTATAGGTCTAAGGTATCCAATGAAAAGATTTAAATCCCCCATATCGGACGAGTACTCGATTTTCCATTGGAGACTTACTGCAACTTAGTTCTTTGGAGAAACACTTTCACTAGAAGTATAAAAAAAAAAAAAAAAAAAGGGTTCTGGAATTGTTTTCAAGCACCCCTTTGAGACCAAGTAGTTACTGGAGAAACACCTAAAAGGTGCCCCTTTGAGACTAACTAGTTACTGGGGAAATGCTCTCTATAATTCCTTTCCTTCTCTCTTCTTAGAAAGTGCTCCTTTGAGACCTTTTGATGATAGGTAAGAATGATCCATGCATTAAGGCAGGTAAGTGCCTCTATGCCGGAAATAAGAATGTTTTACGATAGAAGGGATGTCAAGTCCAGATTGGTGTCCAATGACTTTAGTCCACCTTTTCACGTGCACTATATAGGGATCTTTCAAACTTGGCAACTAGGAATGATTTGAAAAGATTAAGATCAGATTGTATACCTCTGGATGGTGTCTAGCATTTCCATAATTAAGTTGTCTTTTGGGTTTTCTTTGCTTGAGGACAAGCAAAAGTTTAGGACTAGGGGATTTTGATGTGTGTAAATCATGCTATGTTTTCACTACTCCATATACATGCATTCTATCACATTTCATATCCTAAGCATGTATTTTATCATGATTGATTAAAGTTTAGCATATTTTGGGACGAAGAGCGCTTTGGGTGTTTGTGTTATTGCAGGCGAAGAAAAACAGTATATTAAAATAACACAGCGCAGCTAGAAATCAACACGCTGGTCATGAGAGCCACACTCAACACGCCTGCTCACCGATTGACATGCCCGTGTCATGAGAGCCAAAGCACCGACACGCCTCGGGCTCACCCACACTCTAGTTCAAAGATCGACACGCTGTGTCGTGGTTCCAAAGAATGACAAGCCCCAGCTTAGCTTCGACACGCCTGCCTGCGCAACACGCCGTGTGGAATGCGCGACACGCCAAAGGTTCTCATGTGGCACGGGCGTGTGGGCTCGATTCCGTGATTCCTTTCATGAGCAATCGTGATCTTCGCTGAAATCAGAGGGAAATCTATTGCCTTAATTGAAGAGGAGGCCAAAGCTATAAAAGAGAAGAGATTCTAACCCTAAAGGAGGACGGTGGTCGAGATCGACTTAAAAGAAGACAAAGAGAAGGAGTCGACAGAAGAAGGAGATGGCACCCAGTATCGTAATTTCTTTCTCTAGTAATTCTCGTCAGACTATGGAGTAGTATCCTGTAATCTTAGGATGGGAGAGTAGCCCTTGACGATTTATGACGGATGATATAATCTATACTACCTGAATTATTATTTATTTTGATCTGGTTCTTTTGGATTCTTATTGATAAACCTAAGGAGCAAAGGGGAAGTACTTAACAGTGAACCCGAGTTCCCGAAAGCCAGAACCAACTAGGGAATAACTCCTACTAGTAGCGGTAGTGTATCTATGAGGGCTTGCGGGGGTCTCGTGACAGGTCCTCTTAGCTGATTATGGTCCCGTGTGCAAACCTATCGTGAAGAGGAAATTTGACTCTAGAGGAACTCTCATGAACTTAATGGATCTATCAAATTCAGTTTTTACCAAGTAACGGAGGTAAGACATAGGGAGGTTTGCGGGGGTCTCGTGACATGTCCTCTTAGCTGATTATGATCCCCTATGCTCGAACACCGTGACAGGTAAATTGAGTTTGATAGGTACAGTTAACGTAGACCTCGAAAGGGGCCGTTGATTTACCTTAGGATAGGTTCCATCAAAACAACTCTAATAAGGTTAGGAAAGAATTAAATCACCTTATAAATCATCGACGTGGTGAAACCCATATCCTTAGATTCTCCTAAACTCTTGACTTTTAGCTCGTTCTTCTCATTCGTTGTTATTGACTACTCAGTGTCTTTGCTTTAACCATAAATTGATTTACTAGATAACTTGGTATCATGACCACTCGGTAATTGACCCAATCCCTGTGGGATCGATATTTTTATTACTTGACGACAACCGTGCACTTGCAGAAAACAACACATCACTTTGGCAAAGGGAAACCCAAGACATGACAAAACCGAAGGAAGCTCTTGGAAGCAAAGCACAAAGGATGAACAAGTCGCGTACTCGGAGGGATCCTGGAGGCGCAAGGCTTAAGGAAGAGTTAGAAGGTTGAGTCTAGGTCTAGGGGGTGAAATCAAGTATGAATTATTCATACTTGATGAGTATCGATCGATACGATGTATCCGACCGTCAGTCTTTCGGCCGAGTCGGGGTGAAACCACGATCACTCGATCGCTTCGCAATGGCAATGACTTATTTTGTGATTAGTCGACTGCCAATAGTGGCAGTCGACTGATCAAGTTAAACACGAGCATAGAATGGAGTCTCACTCGATTATAACCTGTGATCACTCGACTGATCACTCCATCAGTCGACTGATGGAGGGATCAGTCGACTGATGAGAGTGTCGTTGGAGGTAACGACTCTGAATCCCACGAATTCGGCTATTCAGAAGCTGTTAACCGCGCCGGCAGTCGACTGATGCTGTGCATCAGTCGACTGATGGTGCTCCAATGGGAAAATCAGCTCTCTCTCTATAAAAAGAGGGCTGGTGGAGGTTTTTAGGGTTAATGCTTATATTCTGATCATTCTCCTAAGCTCCCACAAGTTTTCCAAGCTTTCTAAGTGTGTTAATTCCTTTCCTCCTCTCAAATCTTCATTGTCATCTTTTGTAAGAAGAGGAGGTTTTGTAAAAGAGAAAGCTTATTAGTGAAGATTGATTTGGGTTGATCCACCTTAAGGATCGCCGTGGAGTAGGAGCGTTATCTCCGAACCACGTAAAAGCTTCCGCGTTAGCATTGCATCTTCGTTTCTATTATTATTGCATTTGTTGTGTTTCCACTAATCTTTTTGTAGAAAACGAAAAGAGGCTATTCACCCCCCCTCTAGCCATTCAAGGATCCTACAGTTTGGGGGAGAATGTTTTGGAAAATATTTGGGATTACCAATTTGGGATAATTGGTAAGAAGATTTGAGTTAGTGTTCTAACTCAAAGGTATGTATTTTTGTCAAACATTAAAAAGGGGGAGATTATTGGTGCAATCGGCCCAGGGCACGATTGACCGGACTCGAGTTTGATTCGAGCGATATTTTGATGTTTGACATGGAAGTTTTGACATTGATATTTGATGTTGATGTCTAATAATATTTTGGGGAGATTGTTGGCACAATCGACCCGGGTCATGATTGACCGGACTCGAGTTTGACTCGAGGGGATTTTGATGGTTGACTGGAGTTGAGTATGTCATGGAAAGTCCAAGTCTTGAGTACTTGGCATGTAAAGTCCAAGCATGGGTCTTGGCAAGAAAAAAATCCAAGCATGGGTCTTGACATGGAAAGTCTAACATGGGTTGGCAAGGAAAAGTCCAAGCTTGAGTCTTGGCATTTGAGAAGTCCAAGGGGTTTGATATTGGTGGCGTAAAGTCTAAGCGGGAGTCTTGACAGCATAAGTCCAATGGTTGACAGCGTAAAGTTCAAGCGGGAGTCTTGACAGCGTAAGTCCAATGTGCATTGGCGGTGTAGACACCGTTAGCATGACATAGTCGATGGAAGCACCTGAAGGCTAGTGTATTGATGAACAAGTCATGGATGACTTGGAGGGATCCAATAGCCGCGAGGCTGACGGAGGTGGCTAGAAGGCTTAGGTCTAGGCTACGAGTGATCTAGCAAATATGGGGGCACCATACTTGGGTTAAATCTCATATTTGAGGTTAAAACCTCATGTTTGAGGCGTATCAGTCGACTGGTGTTAGTCAACTAGGGTTTGACTATGGGGAGTGCCCTAGCAGTCGACTGTCAGAGGTGGGAAGTCGACTGATCTTGTGATCAGTCGATTGGTGCTCGGGATCTCGGGCATAAAATAGAGTCGAGACTCAACTGCTGGGGTTAGCAGTCGAGTGAAGGCTCCATCAGTCGACTGATGGGTATGATCAATCGACTGATGATGGATCTGTTGGATTTTTCCAGCGTGGATCTAACCGTTGTCTCACGACAACAGTGGCATCAATCGACTGGTACCTTATGACAGTCGATTGATCTGCAGAAATCCAACCCGACGCAGGATATAAAGGCAGCTCGGATGGAGGGTTTTTGCAGCGATTTCTTGAGCATTGTTGAGGCGATTTGTTGGTGCAAATCAGGGTCCTCAACCACGATTCAAGCAATCAAAATCAAGCAATCAAGTTCACATTTGTAAAGGTTTTCCTTACTTATATTTGTGTAGCTTACTTGTATTTGCTTGTATTTTATTCTTATCGTTGTAAGAATATTTGTATGAGGTTTCTCCACCTCCGGATTGTTTTGAGAAGGAGTTATTTGTGATTAGTGGTTGCATGTGCATCACTAGAACTCTTTAGAGCTCGATCCGTGGAGTATGAACCATTCGGTTCCGAACCACGTTACATACTTGTGTGTTGGTGTATTTGTGTTTGTTTTCGCTTTCATTATTTTTATTATTTCTATTTTCACTGCGCTAACGAGATTTATAGACGAACACGCAAACAAATTTCATTGACGTATCGAAATGCTATTCACCCCCCCTCTAGCGGTCAACGAACCCTCTACAATACATCCATCTGTACTGTACATGACCAGCTAGTCATGCCTCATAAGGTAAATGAACTGGTAAACGTTCTATTGAATAAAAAAAGCTTGGTGAAAATATACACTCAAGTTTACATATTATAAGAGGAATGTCTATTTCTACCCGAAGCATATCGATCATCAAAATAACTCTTGATGTCAAATCTATGAAAAATAGACTCAATTTTGTAAGTGCTTCCCATACATTATTTGGAACTAGGTCATAAAAAGCTACTGGAATAAGTCTTTGCATGAAAACATGACAGTCGTGACTCTTCATTCCAAATATTTTTAATTTGTTGCTATCCACACATCGAGCCATATTTGAGGTATAACCATCAGAAAATTTGATTTCTTTCAACCAACTACATAAATCCAACTTACTTTTTTTGTCCAATATATAGCAATCCTTTGAAAATTTATGGGTTGTTTCATTCTTATGTAGCTCAGGTCTATTAGCTAAATGATTCAATTCTTCCCTTGATTTTATTGCATCCTTTGTTTTTCTGAGAACATTCATCACAGTATTGAAAATATTATCGAAGAAATTCATTTCAACATGCATCACATCTATATTATGTTGAATGAGCAGATACTTCCAATATGGGAATTTTTAAAATATACTTCGTTTCTTCCATCCACACTTACTCACTCTAACAATATATGGATTTATTTAAATGAGCATAACTTTTCTGAGTTACTGATACAAGTCCATAGATGTCCATTTCTTCAAGGTTTTGCTCTCCTAACTTGATTATGGGTGGGAGTTTTCGAACTTCTTCATTCTTTAGAAACTCTTTCTTATTTCACCAGAAAGGATGTTCCAATGGTAAAACCTTACGATGATTATCAAACCAAGATATCTTCCCATTACAATGTAATGTAATGCATCTGACTCGGTCATGCAATATGGACATGTTAACTTACCACACGTGCTCCATCCTAATAACATTGAGTATGCTGGAAAATCACTTATCGTCCATAATAAAGCCACATGCAAGGTAAAATTAGTTTTACTCGAATATCATAAGTTTCTTATCTACAATCCATAACTCTTTCAATTCGGCAATTAGAGGTTGCAAAAAATATCTATCTTATCTTTTGGATTCTTTGGATCTGAAATACGGACAATAAAAAATATGTACTCGTCTTTCATGCACATCTAAGGGGGTAAGTTATATGGTGTTAATATCACTGACCAAGATGAATATTGTTGTCCTGATTGTCCAAATGGTTGAAATATATTTGCCAAAAGTCTCAATCTAACATTACGAGATTCTATTGCAAAGGAGAAAATTTTTGTATCCAAATGTTTCCATGCAGGGGAATCGCAAGGATGACACATTATATCTCCTTCATATACATGCTCATGATGCCACCTTATGTGCCTTGTTGTCGCAGCAGATGCATACAAGCATTGAAGTCTAGGAGTTAAAGGGAAGTAATACATACATGCTAATTTTTTTTATTCTTCCCTAACATACGGTTGCACTGCTTATAATGAGGGTGGTTGCAAATCCTGCATTCATTCAATTCAACATCTTCTTTCTAAAAAATCATACAGTTATTTGTACAATAATCAATCTTTTCTACCGATAAACCTAAGCCTCTAACTAATTTTTTAGTATTGTAGAAGCTATTAGTCATTATATTATCAACAGGGAGCAACTCTGACATCCATTGACATATATCATCGTAGCATCGTTCTGAGAAATGATGTTCTACCTTAATATTCAATAATCTTGCTAGTTGACAGTTGTGAATGACCAGAATGAATGCCTTGCCAAACTTCTTGTTCGCTAGCCTTTAACATATTATACAATTTCTGGACCATAGGTGTTGGTATATCGTTTGTATTCAAATGAACAAGCACACTCATCGCATCGTAAATCAGTGGTTGCAATGTATTGTTGTTGCTAGATGAATCCTCTACACCAATATAGGTAGACGATGAAGCAACATAATTTCCAATAGGCTCATCCAAATAAGGCTCTCCATGACAGTACCAATTGTAATAATTTGTAACAAAATCATTTTTGGCAAGATGTACTTATACAGTATTTTCATCACGAAAAGTTATATTTTTGCATTCGCAATGATTGCATGGACAACATATCTTGTCACCATCTATACAACTTGGATGACTCTTATCGAAGTTCACAAATGCCTCCACGCTATCAAAATATTCGTCAATTATAAATCCATTAACTAGCCTATTATATATCTAAGTTTTACTCATATTCATTGTAACCTACAGAAGATTACAATAATAATATTGATAAATCATTAATTATATTTATGTTAAGATAAGGTTTAGCATCTATTTTTATTATATTATAATTATTTCAAACAATTATCATCAAATAATAATATTGAACATTAATTATAACAAAAATATATCATTTGTAAATATATATGCAATAGTTTAACATTACTATGTAGTATCCTAAACGATAATAATTAAAGCTACTAAACAATATAAAGAATAAAATATCTCACATAGATATGTAGTATCATATACAACATTTGAAGCTATTAACACCAACTTGATGGAAATGACCATCGAAGAAAGTAGAATCTTCACCGCAAGAGAAAGTCTCGACCTTCTGCCAACACTAAGACCAGGGCAAAAAAAAATGGATAGAAATTATTTAATTATAACATCTCATTTGTATAGCAGTAAAGCATCGACCTGCCCGACCTAGGTCAATTCCACGACCTCTCGCAACCGTGACGATGTCACAGTCGTGCCAATCATGCTATGTAGCACGATAGGGGAGAGGGGATAGGCAGGACTAGGTTCAAAGCCTTGCCCACCCTTGTCCTTGACTTGGCAGCTGGAGTCGCCTTGTGCACCCGCGACCGAGGTCGTTATCTCGTGCACTAGAGGTGACGACCGAGTCATCCATTGCATGACTTACCGTGACATAGGATAGGGGGAGAGGGCATAGGAAAGATAGGGAAAGATAGGGCAGAAGGTGGAGAAGAACTTACCGGGAAGGAGAAAATGAAGCTTGCCATCGATGTGAGCGAGTTATCAGATAGGGACAAGAGAGAAAGTTAGGGCAAGATAAAAAAAAGTCAGGCAAAACAACCATGTTTATAAGCTAATAGCTGATAATCGATTGATTGGATGTTCCAATCGATTGAATACCACCGGTCGTATATAGAAGCAGCTTGAGTCAATTGCATAGTCAATTGATTTCATACAATTGATTGCTCAAATTAGGCAATCGATTAGTTGGCTTTATCTGTAGTGTCATTGTGATAGTCGACTGCATTATCCCACCAATCGATCGTAAAATCAGTGTTTAGGAACAAAAGCATGTTTAGTCAATTGTGCAGTTCGACTAAATATAAACAATCGATTGATTTATTATCAGACATCAACAGAACCACATTTAGTTGATCGTTTGATCAACTGATTATTATCAATCGATTGATTAAAATAACAATCAATTGTAAATTCTACCAACAATCAGAGACCTAAATGCAGTCGATCCACCTGGTCGACTATTCATATTCAATCGATTCAAGTGATTACCAATCGATTGCATTTTATAGGCTCGACCACAGATTAATGTTGAGTCGACTGCGCAGTTCGACCACCCATGTCCAATCGATTGTTAATATACAACAATCGATTGTTAACTATTATTTTAAAATACACACCCTTGCAATCACCTCGTAAACTTCGCAGAACTTCTTCCCACTTGACTCGATGATTTTTTTCTCACCGACGACTTCACCTTTCCTCTTCGACGGCTACTGAAGGGGGTAAGTCTCAACTAGATTTTGTCCTAGATAGTCTTTGTATTGCCCTAACATCTTCCCAATCGATTTTCCAACTATTTCTTCGTCGAGTGATTGCCCAAACTCTAAACTTGCCTTGGCTAGGGTTACGGTGCAAACATAAGAAATACCTAGTTTCTGCAACATTTGATTCCACTGTGGCACAACTCGGACAACAACTCCCAAATTTCCATCAACTTTATCCTATTGAACCAATGCCTCCCAAGTATTTACCCTTCTTTTCCTTGTTGTTATGTTGATTATATTTTTATCTAAATGTATTGGCTAATCTTTTACCATTTGTTTTGCATTCATGCATCATGATTCTGGTCATTACATACAATCATTATTGGAGTAATCATGATTTTCACATCATTTATATTTATCTAGATCGAAACTTAAACAAATAGTCTGGTGATGGCTCATCGAGACCACAACCATCAATTGATCCGCGTTTTCCAAATGCATCATTTGAAAAGGCATATCACACCCATAAATTTCAGTTAATCCCACCTCAGTCGCTAGATGGAAAATTCTTGCGAGATTATTGCTTTGATGTAATTTGCGTCATTCGACATTTCAAGTTAAAGTCTATTGTTTATTGCGAACGAGCTATTAATCAGAAGCTTGTGTCTGAATTTTACAACAATCTACGTCCAACTGACGGAGGTCATAAATACTAGACCCATGTTGCATGATGCAATTTGGACTTCACTCCTGCCATCCTCCAAGAGTTTTTAGGATGTAGTCTTCCTTCGACTGATGACTTTGTATTCTATCCTTCGTTGTACGATCAAATGCCTACACCTTTTGAGCATATTTCATTATCCTCTATGCATGAACATTTCTATCACAAACCTCATTCGGATGGTTCATCTTTATTTTCTGCCAATGAAGTGTCAGTTCGTGATAATGCTCTTTACAAAATAATTGTCAACTGCATTCTACCCATTGTGACATGTGGACTAGTCACAATTCGACCTCCTCATCTCTTTATGCTATATGCATTTCGACACTTTCTTGATATCAATGTGGCATTAAACATGTTTCAATGTATCATTCACTTCATAAAGTCTGTCAAGAGAAAGATTCATATGTCATTTGGACACATTATCAACGGCTGGTTGGAATCCATAGGCATTAATGTCTCTAAAGGTAGCTCAAAGGCGATGATGACCAAATATGATCGAATCACAACAAAAACCTTCTCTTTGGCTGGAATGACGACTGTGGGATTTTCAAAGGAGTGGGAGGATGGTCGCTAAGTCGGAGAGGGACCCAGACATTGAGCTGCTGGAGGAACTCCTATACTTGAGGCGACCATCGACGGGGATCCAGTACCATTATTAGAGGACCAAATCATGGACAATTATGTTGATTATTTTGACTCTAGCTTTCAACAGTTAGAAGAGTCCATCAATACCCGATTTGACGAGCTGAGTTTGGATCATCATCAATAATTGGTTCTAATGACTAATCGATTTGATGCACTTGAGACTCATCACGTTGAGATCTAGACTAGCATTGCATCCTTAGTGTAGCGGCAACTTGAGATGTATGAGATGTTTGCATTCTCGATTGTCGAGTCAACCTCCTCTTACACCAACTCCACTTGTTGATAATCCATCTCCACTTGACGTAGACAATAATTAGTATATCTTGTTGTTGTTTTGTCAACAATTAAATTTGATGTAGACAGTAATGTAGTTCATATTAATACTTTTGATAATTGATGTAGACAATTAACTCTTTAATTTATCAGTTTGTACGAAACTTGTTTTTAATTCAATATATGGTCTTACATGGATTATTTACTCAGATTCATTTACTTACTAATGTTTCACTCAGAGGTTGAATATAATGTGATTTTGTAGCTTTCATGTTGTTGTTTAAGTAATATTTGACAAATTGGTCTCCCAAAATTATCTCTTATAATATACTGCGATTTTGTAACATTCTATAACGCATCTAAAAAAATTCCAATGAGATCGTATGGCTAAAACATAAGTCTTTATTAAAAATATCTTATAGATAATGTTTCTTTTGAGCGATATTGCTTTCAAAATCTCTGTATTACTACACAATTTAATGAGGCCTAACTTATCACAAAACTTGAAGTATGCACTTTGACGAACTAACCCTTTATCCTCGGTTGTTATGCTTTCTCACTTTGTATCAAATCTTTTTGATACAAGAAAAATCTAATTAGAGATCATTTAAAAATCAGTCTCTAATTAGAGACCGATTTATTATCGGTCTCTAAATCGATCTCTATTTAAAAGTTTTTTTTATAAATTTCAAAAGAAATTCAAACTAGAGTCATCCATGGATTTCATTTGTATTATTTAAATTTACACCAATAATTTTTTTTATAAAATCGAACCATCCATCCTGGTGCCGTATGAGATTCCAACGTGCACTAGCCATGCATCATCCTGATTCAGTCTCGTCAACCGGTGACGCTAGTCATGGGGTCGGACCGGTTAGTCATCAAGATTAATAGGGAAGAGAAATCGTATCTGATACTTAATATAAATAAAAAAAATTGAAAGACCATTTATTTTATAAAATGAAATTGTCATTATATTTGACCACTAATGTAATTTTTTATAGAAGAAATAATCAGATCCATAAAATTCTCACCATATAGAATTTGAGAAAAGAATTTAATATATATAGTTTTATTTTCCCTTTGCAAATGATTTTTTGTAGAATATTTATCCGTAATATATAAATCATAAAATAATATTTTCATTGTTACATCTAATTCTGTTCACATGAAACCAAATTCACATCTTTGAAGCCCCAAGTGCACATTTATTAATAAGAGAAATGAAGCAAACTAATTAATTAATTTCTTTTTTGTTATAAGAGTTTGAATTTGGTTAAAATTTAATTTTAGATTTAAATTTTTTCGAATGTTTATTGATTGGTGTGGTGATTTTAGAGATCGCTTTTAAAATCGATCTCTAAATTAAAGATCAATCTCCAATCGATCTCTAAAATCGTCGCACCAATCGATTGGTGTGACATATCAATTGGTTGTTGAAAATCTAATCCAAATTTTGTGAACATGAGAAAAATTCTTTTAAATTAGAGGTCGATTTCGAAATCGGTCTCTAAATTATGGAATGAATTCGAAGTCGATCTCTAATGTAAAGACCGAATTCGTAATCGGTCTCTAATATAGAGATCGAATTCGCAATCGGTCTTTAATTAGAGATTAATTTCGAAATCGGTCTATAATTAGAGATCGTTTTATCGGTCTCTAAATTAGAGATTGATTTTTATTCGATGTCTAATTAGAAATTGATTTTAAAAAATCGATAGATTATGAATCGATCTCTACGTTGGTATTTAATTCGAGGTTTTTTTACAGTGATACAATGTTGTTTTATCTCAGTCATAGCGCTGATAATTAAATTATGATATTATTTTTTAAAAATTATAATAATTGTTGCATGTATTAAAATGAAATAAAAATTAATTTAATTTAAAAAAGGAGAATTTCATGCAAAAGAGAAAAGAAAGAGAGGAAAATATTAGATTTGTCAAAGGATAATGCATAAATCGAATATGCTTTTGGGGAATTCTGAAATTATAGCGGGTCTTTTGAGAATTTAATTATTTTCGATATTCTTGATAAATTGACGTATTAAAAATTATCCTTATCTTGGGGCGTCAAAATTAATTAAAATGTGTGTTATGAGAGGTTTTTTTTTTAATCTTATCATCTAGTTTACTTACAAAGTAAGTTAAAAAAAAATCGGCAATTTACCAAACACAGCTGATAAAGTTTCGAAATGCCCAAAACGTGCACTATACTTTCAGAATTACCAAATCGTGCGTATAATTCCCAAAACACCCCTCCCACCAAACAACGTTTTTAATGCAAAGATCCCGCATGCATCCGAGGCACATTTTCAAATCCCGAGCCATCGAAACGTCCCGTCCAAACAAGTCACCACATTAGCGTCTTCATTGCTTCAGCTTCCGGGAAATCTTCGAGCGCACAAAAACTTGGAAAAGCTTAGACTCCATTTTTCCTCCTGCTTCATTACGTTAGCATCCGAGTTCTTAGAATTTCGTCGAGACGCTTCGAGGTAATCTGGTGTCGTCCTCTCATTTAACTAGAGTTTTACCCATTTCTCACTCGGTTTTAGGGTTTTCGTTGAAAGGCGTACATCTCATTGGGTTTTTTTCTACCATTTCGTGTTGCAGAATGAGTCAAGCATCCGGTTCAACCTCTCCTTCACCGGCCAAGGTATGTGTCGCATTCCTTGGTTTAGTCCAATATGAAGTATGCCATATGTTTAAAATGATTTCTCCGTTATGGTTTTGGAATGGTTTCAAACATTCAAATACAAATGGACGATCTCTTCAATTTGTATATGAATTAGATAAATAGAGTCGTAAATTCCCAGCACCGTGGTAATGGGATTAAAACTCCCAGCAACACCATGGTGCTGGGAATGTAATTTCCAGCACCATGTACATAGAAGTTGCCGGATTTATTGGTGGTGCTGGGAATTAAAACCCCAGCCACACAGTGGTTCTGCGTTTAAAAATCCCAGCACCAGGGAGATGAACTAGTCAAGAAATATGGTGGTGCTGAGAATTTATTTCCCAGCACCACCGTGGTAATGAGATTAAAACTCCCAACAACACCATAGTGCTGGGAATGTAATTTCCAGCACCATGTACATAAAAGTTGCCGGAATTGTTGGTGGTGCTGGGAACTAAAACCCCAGCAACACAGTGGTTCTGCGTTTAAATATCCCAGCACCATGGAGATGGAACTGGTCGAGATAAATGGTGGTGCTGGGATTTTATATCCCAGCACCACCGTGGGCCTGGGATATAAATTTCAAAGACAAATGGAGAGGAACTGCTGAGAAAAAGAGTGGTGTCAGCTAATTTTTTTACATGTGATTATTGCAAAGAATCACGAATCTCAAATTTGTTTTTACATTTATAAATGAAGGAATAAATTATGTATTTTCA
Source organism: Wurfbainia villosa (assembly GCA_025175895.1). Classification (NCBI taxonomy): domain Eukaryota; kingdom Viridiplantae; phylum Streptophyta; class Magnoliopsida; order Zingiberales; family Zingiberaceae; genus Wurfbainia; species Wurfbainia villosa. The sequence goes on from CM045988.1 coordinate 83,911,316, forward strand.
TATTGTTAGGAAATAATGAGTGTGCTAAGAAAGCAATGGACCAAACTGCTTTTAGGCCACTTTATTGAATTTTGGAGGTCCAAGTGCTAAAGGGAAGCAACGTCCGCATTGTTTACATGAAAGGCACAGAGATAATTAAACAAACCCCATTTGCTGTTTTTTTGAATATACAAGACATTCCACAAATCCATGGAATATTGGTCAATATATTTCAAAGTTGGGATTCGACAAGTCAAAGCTTTAAGTTTTCAATCGCTTACTTTCACCGTAAGAGATGTGTCCTTTGCTGGTATTGAGATAGAGGGGCTTATGTTCCTATGAATTCAACTAATGCATCGTGCTCTTTTCAATTCTCAATTCTCCAAAAAGAACCAACTAGATCGAGGTTAGAGTTTTTGCTTAAAACAATTTCTACTAGAGTAGAAGTAGATGAAGATGTTTTGATATTTTGTAAGTTGTATATATTGTATATATTTGCTTGTGTGTTGTTCTGTACTACTATATATAAGGTCCCCATAGGTCTTGTAGATATTGTAGATGATTTTGACAACATAGGTAGTTTCAATTGGGTCGAAGCCATCCATCAATTTATGGCTCCACAATTGCCTACTATTGGAGATATATGTTCATCTAATAATACAAATACAGAAGAGCCGAATTCTTATCTAAAGGGCTCACTTTTGGTTGTAAGTTCTTTCTTACTAAATAATTTTTTCTTTTATATTTACGTAAGTATGTAACACTTTCGATATGAGTAGGCTTGATTTCTGGAACATGTCCCAATCCAGAGACCATACAATACTAAAGGGCCACGAATAAATAAGTGGAGGGCAACTCCTTCACATATTAACAAGGTCAGAAATTTATTGGAGCAAGTCTCCTAACAGTAAATACAAGACCACAACTTAGTAGTTTTTCATTTTCAAGTATCTAAATAATTATTGATTTTTGATAGGTCATCATTGATCTAGTATGTACACAGAGGAAAATATATTGCTTGATAAGGTTGACTATTATATTGAAAATACTCCTCATCCAATAGAGACATCATCATCACAAACTATACAAGAAAAATACCCAGCTAGTGAATGTCATGAGTGTTTAGTTTATCAGAGACAACTCAAAGAGTTAAGAATGGAAAATATGACACTAACTGAAAGGGTAAAAGAACTAATGGAAATTATAGGAAGAGAAGGTATGAAGGATGAACCAAATAAGCTCAAGTTGAATTCAACCTCAACCGGAACCAATTGCCAGCAGAACAAGACGGCGAGATAGAACCCGCTATGATTACAGGGATACTCCCGTTGATAGTCCACTATGGGCAAAATTGGTACCTCAAAGCAAAAGAAAAAAGACAGAAATTTTTGATGTTGAGTTATTAGAAGGGCAACCTGATAAAGCTGTAAAAGAAGCAGAAGTATTTGACAAGAAAGGCAAACAAAAAATTGGTATGGATGAATTGTTTAGGGATACTATCTCAGATTTTGGAAGAAGATGAAAAAGATCTTGACAGGGGATGAAGCAATAATTGATAAACTCAACCAAATGAGAATGGAAGCCATCATAAGTTAGTCGAATACTTCTAAAATAGTTTGTGTTATTTTATTTAAATAACAAATAATATTTTTGTATCATAGTATGTCAAGAAAAATTGTAAGACGGCAAAGAACAAGAAACAAGATGCTGATGTGACCTACTTGCTAAAAAGTTTAGAAAGAATAAAGTATGGTAGTTACATCCACCATTACATTCAAAAATTCTATTACAATATTATAAAGTGCAAATATTTATTTACGATAAAATTTTTTTGTAGGACGATAACAGGTTATGTTTGGGAGGAAGGTCCTTTTCATTAACTCAATTCTTTATACTGAGTTAATGGATCTGTTTTCACAGTTGGGGAGGTTATCGATACATTTTGCTCAATTCTTTTTAGGGGGGTCTCCTCTTCATGTAGGTCATATAACAAGTCTGTGTATTGCTCATCCGTGTTCATTGTAAGGGAGTTAAATTATTTTGTATTTTCACGATATTTGATGTTATACTAACTGTTTAAATATTTTCCTCTACACACAATTTCAGTCAGCATTAAGATTATCGTGGAAGACTGCCACAACACAAATCATAAACACGGACATGAATGATGGAGAGGTTAGATATATTTTTATACCTCTAAATACTGACCAAACTCACTTTCACCTGTTGTGTATCGACACAAAAGCAATGAGTTTCAATCATTACAACTCCATTTCATATGGTGGAAGATCAAAAGCTGATTTTCAAAGGTGAGTAGTTAAATATTTTAAATATAGATATTCCATCAATTTAACTTTGTTATCTGTTAATGAATAGTTATGTTAACTTAGTCATCGTGTAATTATAGGTATCCCAATTTAAAGGATATTCACCTAAGGAGCTTGCAGCAATTCATCCATGTTTACAAGCCTATTACCCCATCGACAGCTGGGTTTCTGTTACAACTGATTGTCCCCAACAAGTGGCAAGGTACTAAAAGAAAAATACTGAACGTGAAAATTATACTTTTGAATTGAAATATAAAATTTTTCTTTGCATGTTTACAGCAATGATTGTGCCTTCTTTGTGATGCAATACATGAGATGTCTGCTTTATGGTGAGAAGATGGACTTCAAACAAGCATACATGACCAAATCTGTAATAGATGTCTCTGTCTCAATTTTAAGGGATGAGTTCTTCCTGATGTAATTTTAGAAGTGTTCAGGTGGCAGTATGACAATGCATTGTTGTAATTAATGAAATTTGCTAATTTGTAAATGGTACTGCTTCCCATAGATCAATAGTGACTTTTAATATGTTTATTGTTTGTGTTTGATCTTTAATAAATGTTATATAATATATTGGTCGACAATGAAATCCCAGAACACAATGACTCGGATTAAATTTTCCAAAGAACATGGTTCTCAGATTTTAATTCACAACACCACGCATAATTTCGAACTCAGACAACTACGGTGGTGCCGGGAATTTAACTCCCCGAACATGGTGGGAATTAAAGTCCCAAAGACCATGTACAATTGAATCGCCGAGAAATAAGGTGGTGCTGGGAATTAAAATCCCAGGAACTCAATGGTCCTGAGATATTAATTCCCAGGACCACGTACAATTTCGAACTGGTCCAGGAATACGGTGGTGTTGGGAATTTAACTCCTAGGAACACAAGGGTGCTGGGAAAAAAAGTCCCAGCACCACGTACCGTTTCGAACTGGCCAAGAAATAAGGTGGTGCTGGGAATTAAAATCCTAGGAACACAATGGTCCTGGGATTCTAATTCTGTGACCACGCATAATTTCGAATCGTCCAGAATACGGTGGTGTTAAATTTAACTCAGAACACAAGGGTGCTGGGAAAATAAGTCCCAGCACCACGTACAGTTTCGAACTGGCCAAGAAATAAGGTGGTACTGGGAATTAAAATCTCAGGAACACAATGGTCCTGGGATTCTAATTCCTGTGACCACGCATAATTTCGAATCGCCGAGGAATACGGGTGCCGTAATTATAATCCTCTGGTCCCGGGAATTTATTTCTGTGACTACGCATAATTTGAAATGGCTGAGGAATAAGGTGGCATTGGGATTTCAATTCCCAGGACCACGTACAATTTAGAACTGGCCGGGGAACACACAGTGGTCCTGGGATTTCCATTCCCAGTACCACGTACACTTTCAAACAGGCCGGAAATAAGGTGGTGCTGGCAATTTAAATTCCAGGAACACAGTGATCCTGTATAGGGCCATCAATGGATTTTGGCCAAAACCAATTGATGGACCTACAGGAGTCAAAATTTCGAAATCTTTGCATCGACTGAAAGACCTAACGGCTTCACATGGTGTTGCGTCGAGGAAACTTCCTTCTGATCCTCCTACCTCCCAGTTTGACAAGGCCCAATCACGGGCCCGACAAAAATTGGGTGTAAACCTAATCCTGGCTTGAAAATCAGAAATTTTGGACACGATACACAGAGGGGCAAGTCCCAAAGCCAATGGAGTTGGTTTGGACCGAAGTTGAGGTGACTAGGGCCATCAATGGGTTTTGACCGAAACCCATTGATGGACCTACAGGAGTCCAAATTCCGAATTCTTTACATCGACTGAAAGACCTAACGGCTTCACATGTTGTTGCGTCGAGCAAACTTCGTTGTGATCCTCCGCCCTGCTGCTTCCGCTACACGGCACGGCCCGATTTCAAAATGTGGTGCCGAATTAAATTCAGAACACAGTGGTCCCGAAATTTAAATCCTGTGACCACGCCCATTTGCGACTGCCGAGAAATAAGGTGGTGCCGGGAATCTCAATCCCAGAACACCGTGGTGTCGGTAAGTGAATTCTCAGACCACGCATGTGATCGAACCGACGAGATAAAATGTGGTGCCGAATTAATCATGGCTTGAAAATCGTAAAATTTGGACACGATACGAGGGGCAAGTCCCAAAGCCACGGAGTTGGTTTGGACCGGTTAGATTAGGTGATAGGCCATCACTGGGTTTTGACCGAAACCCATTGATGGACCTACAGGCGTCCAAATTCTGAATTCTTTACATCGACTGAAAGACCTAACGACTTCACATGTTGTTGCATCGAGCAAACTTCGTTGTGATCCTCCTGCCTCCTGCCTCGTATTTCGCACGCGGCACGAGGCCTGATTTTTGAAAATGTGGTGTTGGGAATTAAATCCCAGGAACACAGTGGTCCTGGAAATTTAAATCCCAGGACCACGTCCATTTCCGACCTAGCCGAGAAATAAGGTGGTGCTGGGAATCTCAATCTCAGGAACACCGTGGTGCTGGTAAGTGAATTCTCAGCACCACGTACAATATCGAACTGGACGAGATAAAATGTGGTGCTGGGAATTAATCATGGCTTGAAAATCAAAAAATTTGGACACGATACTACGTAGGGCAAGTCTCAAAGCCACCGGAGTTGGTTTGGACCGGTTGAGGTGATTAGGGCCATCAATGGGTTTTGACCAAACCCATTGATGGACCTACAAAGCGCCCAAATTCAATTCTTTACATCGATCAAAGACCTAACGGCTTCACATGTTGTTGCGTCGAGCAAACTTCGCTGATTCTCCCGCCTCCCGCCTGGCCTCGACGCTGCACGGGCCCGATGAAAATGTGGTCGAATTAAATCTCAGAACACAGTGGTCCCGAAATTTAAATCCGTGACCACGCCCATTTCTCGACCGCCAAGAAATAAGGTGGTGCTGAATCTCAATCTCAGAACACCGTGGTGCCGTAAGTGAATTCTCAAAGACCACGCATGATCGAATCGACGAGATAAAATGTGGTGCCGAATTGAATCTCAGAACACAAAGTGGTCTCGAAATTTAAGACCACGCCCATTCGCGAATCGCCGAGAAAAAGTGGTGCCGGTAATCTTAATCCCAGTGAACACGGTGGTGGAAAGTGAATTCGGTAACTACGCATGCTTTTGAATCGCCGAGAATACGGTGGTGCCGAGAATTTAACTCCCAGAACACGGGTCCCGAAATATAATTCTCGCAACCACGCCCACCGCGAATCGCCGAAAATAAGGTGGTGCTTGGAATCTTAATCCCAGAACACGGTGGTCCCGAAATTTAATTCCCAAAGACCACGTAGAAATCCCATCACAAAATCATAAAGTCGGGTTGTTGAAATATTTAACAAAGTATATTTATTCCATAATTGCAGACAGATACTACAATTGCAAACACCTTCACTTAATAATGACTTTACAGCAGCACCTTGGTGTAGTTACATATCTAAAACTTTGCATAGTCTTACAACATATCCCACTATACAAAGATACCATAATTGCAAACAAAATTGTGAGTCACAGATTATTCTATTCCCACCACGAATCAAGCTCTCATATCCTCGTCTCAATCTTTTAGGGTACCCAAATAGTAGGCTCTTAATGTATCACATTATAAAAATGCGCAATCATAGTTGTAAAAATTAAAAATTATTAGTCCAATGCTAGCTTATAAAATATGGTATTTACAAAGATTATTAGATGTCTTACGAAGAGCTTTATTCTGGGACCCTGACTGACGCACTGGAAAAGTTTGCATTACAAATTTTTTCAGCCAGGCCAGGATGCCAGTTATCATAATACGAAGAGTGCATCTTTTTAAAGAATTCAACCTGGGACCGAAATAAATGCTATGAATCCTCCATACACAAACGGTTTATTTAGCTGAAATCTAATCTAATGCTTATCGCTTCTTCAAATCGCGTAGTGTAAGCCTTCCCGACGGACAAGGAGTCAGAGTGGATGAACTCTGAATTTTCCAAGTCGACCACTAGTAGGTGGCAGTGGTCGTCACGGATTATTGGACAAAATATGTATCTGATTGGATTGCCTGGGGTTTTAAAAGTTTGCTCGAATGCTTGGGCGTACATAATGTTAAACATATCCCGTGGTATAAAAATCACAAAACACCGGCCGTAAAGTCTACAATTCCTTGCAAAGGGCCAAAACTTACCGAATCCAAATTACGAAAATTGAGTTATAGTACGCTTATCACCACCTTGCACCGCCATAAGATGAAAAATATACGCTTATGCAATCCCCATGTGTCAAAACATTCCAATCAAATATTGTAAGGAAAGAGTCCATGTATAAGTTAATAGCATCGGTCTTCCACATCGGGTCCCGACATCTCACACTACACAAGGAAAGGGTTATTAGCAACTCTCAAAACATAAGATGAAAGGTATATACAAAGAATATAAGATTTGTCTTACTCTATTTTTTTTAGTTTCAATAAAGACTCCCCGACGTTTGGATCCATCTTACCGGTGAATTCTTTATAAGCTTGCTGTATACAAAATAAAACTGTTCAGTTTCAAAAATATTTTGTCTGAAAAATAGGACTGGACAGGATAACTGATGCTCACCTCCAATATCCTCTGCTGACTTCGCTGAGTGTTGGTTGTTTGTCCGTGAGACTTGTGTGCAGATATCAATATTTCGGGTTCACCTCCTCTGCAATTGATTTCCTTTATCTGGCCGACTCTCGCCAAATGTTTGCCTCCGCAGGAGAGATATTAGGGTTCATCGAGGGATACTCAATAGCCTCACTGGGACAATTTGAGTTTCAACTCTCCTTCTTTAGGGATGTTTCAAAACCATGCAGAGGGAGGCTTCTAAGGCTAGGGGTGATAGACCATCAAGAGTCTTCTTCCTCACACAAACCTTCCGCCTAGTGTATGCGTAAGAAGGTCATTGGGTCAGACAGCCTTGTATAGCCGTGATTGTAACCCTCTACATCCCGGGATTGTAAATTGAGTTGAAGCTCCAAAGATTAAACCTGCCCTTTTCACGATTAATGCTTCTTTTTCAAAGAATTATATCATCCCTTTCACTTATCTCGTTGTCCTTCCTGCTCCTAACCTCCTCTAACTCTTGAAGAAGCTCTCAGATTGTCTTTTCTTGTTGTTCGATGGTTGCTTCCTAAGTAGGAGGTGCTTTCAAAATCACACCTTGCTTCAACTAGCTTGGTGCTTAGAGTAGATACACCGTGATTCTCCGGCATACCGGATGTGCCATTCCTCTTAAGGTCGACTGGTTTCGGGTTGAGGACTTAATGCGTAAAATCTAGGTGGGGGAAGCCAGATGTATGCACTGACTCAGGCCGAATTAGATCGACAGTGATTTTGTCAGGTACGAGATCATCTACCATCTTCTTAACGACCCTTACATTTGTGGAACTCCACCTCCATCTAAGAATTCTTGGCAAAGAATGAGGGACGTGTGGAGGTAGGATACACAAATGCTCACACATCCATACCTGGAATGACAAGATTAGTTATTAATAGACAGATTTATCTATACTATTTGCGGAAGACATAAAATATATTCACTCATAGCCAATAAGTGTGTGAAACCCTTAAGCATTGGTCTCGTGGATCCACCTACGACGTCTGCTTTTGGTTGCAATGTGACTCCCATACCAATTGACTCCATTTGAGGAGCCATGTACGTATAAAGTGCTTCGCACCAATTGTACCTACCTAAGCTATCAAAATCCTCTACACAATCTATAAGTGATCGCATAGCTATTCTAGGCTTACTGCTGGTGGTAGTAAAATACACACAAGAGAAAAAATATAAAATAAACAACTGACAATAAAGTTTTGCAGATCCTGAATTATCAGGAGATCTGGAAGTCTTCAATAAATCCTCCAGATGCTTGTTAGAGCAATCAGCTTCCAAAATATTGAAAATATAGTCCGCCCGACGAGCTTCATTATTCATAGGAACTTCGAGTCCATCATCTGGTAGACCAAGGATGAGGGAGACATCCGTCTTTGTGAAATGCAATTTCTTGTCTTGGAATATAAAACATTTCTCCGTGCAGTCCCAATTATCAAATATATTCTGAACGAGGGGTCTGACATGGGTAATATCTGGAATGTCCAAAACCCACGCAAAGGGGGAGCTCCGAATAAGCGTTTCTTCTTCCACACTCGGCGGCACACTTGCAATAAATTTTTTAAACTGTGAAACGTTGCTTTTCCAGTTCATTCTCTTGGTTCTTCCTCGCATCAACGCACGGGTTCTTGCAGAAGTATCGCTTGATGATTCACCAGTTGAAGCCATCGTTAACTGAAAAAAATTCCTTAGGTTAACAACCAAATGCATTGTAATACAGCGATTTTAAACTAATAGATGAAATGGATTGAAACATGTGTGATGATACAAACAAACGTTACCTCTGCTTAAATGGTAAACCCTAAAACCCTAAACCCTATCAGGCCCGAGTTTAAACGAGATCGTGAACGGAAAAAGGCAAAAACCCTAGATAGATCGGAAGAAACGATAGCGACACAGAATTTAAGAAATCTACAAAACTTACTTAGGTCGAAAATCGCGTTGAGATGGTGTTGAGCTGGTGTTGAGATGTTTTAACTCGCACCGGGGAGGTTGAACTGACACCGGGGGGTTATGACTGGCACCGGGGAGTTTGAACTGGAACCGGAGACTTTGAACGGCCGCCGGGGAACGGAAGCGGAATTCCACAGAGACAGAACGCAAGGAGCGATAGAGAAATGAAATGTGGTGTTGAGATGTTTGAACTTCCACCGGGGAGTTTTATATTAACGGGTCGGGTGCGGTCGGACGGATTTAGAATACGGTGGTGCTGGTAATTATAATCCCAGAAACAAAGTGGTCCTGGGTATTTATTTCCCAGCTCCACGAACAATTTCGAAATGGCTACGGAATAAGGTGGTCCTGGGATCTCAATTCCCAGGACCACGTACAATTTATAATCGGCGGAATCACGGTGGTCTCGGGATTTCAATTCCGTGACCACGACAATTTAGAATCGGCCGGAGAATACACGGTGTCATGGATTTCAATTCCGCACTACGTACACTTTCAAACAAAAAAATAAGGTGGTCCGCAATTTTAATCAGAACACAAGAGTCTCAGGTAGGGTCATCAATGAGTTTTGGTCGAAACCCATTGATGGACCTACAGAGTCCAAATTCAAATCTTTACATCGACTGAAAGACCTAACGACTTCACATGTTGTTGCATCGAGGAAACTTCCTTCTGATCCTCCTACCTCCAAGTTTCGCGTGCCACTCGCACGGGCCCGATTAAAATTGGTCGTGTAAACTCGATCCCGCCTTGAAAATGATATGTTGGACACTATACACAGAGGGTCAAGTCCCAAAGCCACTGGAGTTGGTTTGGACCGAAGTTGAGGTGACTAGGGCCATCAATGGGTTTTGACCGAAGCCCATTGATGGACCTACAGGAGTCCAAATTCTGAATTCTTTACATCGACTGAAAGACCTAATGGCTTCACATGTTGTTGCATCGAGGATACTTCCTTCTGATCCTACTACCTCCCAGTTTCGGCCACGTGCCACTTGGCACGGGGATTGATTCAAAAATTGGTATGTAAACCTAATCCTGCCTTGAAAATCAGAAATTTTGGACACGATACACAGAGATATTGAGATTACAATTTTGCAAAATAGCGTAACAAATTTTTCCATTACAATTCTGCAAAATAGCTTAACATTAACATTGACATTAACATTAACATTAACATTGTTTCCTTTAAAAATATTTACACAACCACAATAAACATACTTAGGAATTAGTAGTGGTGACATTCTACAAGACCTCCTATTATGCCCAAGTCGCTTGCATCTGCATTTATTTTTCACCCTCCCAGTATGTTTGGACTCTATGCGTGCCTTTTTTCTTCGCCCGGGCTGCACAAGGCTACGAGGAGGTAGAACTCCGAAAATTTTGTCACCATTAGGCCAAAATTTCTTACTTCGACATGGGTAAATACGATCCATGTAAGTGGCCTCCTGTGTTCCCTTAGAAAATAATGCTCGAAGTAACGGTATGGATCCATGTTCAGATATATGATGACTGCAATAGCATGCGAGCAAGGAATTCCTGAAATTTGAAACTCACCGCATATGCAACTTCGCCTATCCAAATCAACAATATACGAAGAAGCTATTGTCAGATTTCCATTTCCGCTTTGTGAATATGGGAATACCGAATATAATCGAGTTCTTTCTCTCCTTTCATCAATCTCTTTAATGGCATAAGGTGTTAGAAAACTGACCTTTTGAAGATTCTTCCCTACGGTTATAGAACCATCGAGCAAGCTTTCTTCTAGTGTTGTCAATTAAACCGTGATGGGGAGTTCACGTGTTTCCTTGAATAATGCATTTAAACTCTGAACAATTAGTGGTTAACATTGTGTACCTCCCGCCAGAAAGTGTGCATTGGCCCATCTTTTGGATCGATCATTTGTAGTCACGCAAATGCTTCCTTGTGTTTGTATGCATGTTCCGTGACATCGATCAAAGTCAACTCTTGTATTGGCTCTTGTCACGCCTAAAATAAACCTAATGAGGATCTATCCGGGTATCCCGCATTACCATGTTACAAGACAAGTGATAGCAACAAAAAGCATGATGGGCGAGATGGATACACTTTGTTAATCACGATATAATCCTCGATGTCTATCCGATACAATGCTCAACGACTCGCAGACATCAAGGAATGTCTTTACATGATCCAAAATCCACTCCCAAGCAGATCCACATTCAACTTCGGCAATTCCAAATGCAATCGCATAATTTTGCATTACCACAATCAGAGCTATTAGCAAAACACAGGATACTTGCATATGTGTAGCATCAATTCCAATTAGTTTTCGCAAATACAACCAATACTCTTCGACAAGCACCAAATGCCCAAAAACATCACCGGAATTGATTTTCACCATTTCTTAGTATCGCAACATATGTATCGTGATCTCTAACTCTTAACTCATGCAAGTACATGAAGATCAATATAGGCGATCAAAATCACTTACCACTCTTTTAATGCTTTCGCTCTGTCGGTATGCTTGTATGAAATGTGAACACCAAACCTAGCTTGCATTTCTCTTCAATTGAACTTGGTTTGTAATCATCGAGGTAGCTAACCGCCCTACAACTGGTTTGCTACAAATGTGGATGCAAGCATGATGATTCATTGTTTCTAACACCGCCACATTCATGCCGCTTACATATTTTGTGATGAACTCCACGCTCCACTTGCAACTAGACTCCATGAACAAGGCCGAGTAAAGCAAATAACTTTAATTCTATTGAAGTCCGTGTCAATCGCTTGTATCAAGTTTTTAGCATCGCATGCCTTACTAGTGCATCTTTAAACTCTTGTCGAGAGGAAAAAACTTGTCGTGAAAATTCATTTGATCCGATGAACCGACATCCGCCAATAGTCTTATTTATGGATTTAAAACATAGGATCATCGAATCTGGGAACACTTCCTCTAAGTCATCAGACCGACCGGTTTAACTCACCTTCTTCATGTTGGATATCATCACCTAAGAATTCCTTCCAAGAATTTGTATATTCTAACTCTTCTATCCCATGTATATCACTTACCTCCTTTCACTCCAAGTTTGTTCAAAATATTCATGATCTCATCGTGGTAGCAAGTGACAAACTCTTCTTCGAGTATGGAACAAGCATCTCTATTTATATCAAGGTGTTGATCATCGGTAATTTATTGCCCACATCAAGAACTGAGATGAAGATGGAATATTACTTGGGCACAGATTTATGGAATCTTGATCATCTAACTCTCTATCCTTCAAATTTGATTCAATTGTTTCCAAAAATATTAACACTTCATCAGGAAGGGGGTCATCCCTGCAAATGTTTTTAAAATCAACACTGTTATATGTAGTGTGCTATGCAAGTAGGCTGAATTTTTTTAACTAGGCTTTAGAAGTCTGAAGACAAGTGGAGGATGAGAGTTTATGGTTAGGTTTCCCAATTATGCACTTAACTAATTAGAACATTTGATGTTGATAGGGCCATTAATGGGTATTTACCGAAACCCATTGATGGACCTTTCAATGTTGAAATTATGAACGGTTTATATGGAATGGAAGAGGAAGACATTTACAGGGTTTATGTGCAGAGGGATACTTAGTTTCCACACTCCTACAGGCAGTAATGGGTGCGTGCCAATTGGCACGCAGCATGCCAATTGGCACACTCGTCTGAATGTTGGCACAGAGCATTAATTTTCATAACTACTGTTTGGGAGCATAAGGAAAGATGGAGAATGATAGTATAGGTCACGCTTGGACTCATCCCGCCTAGAGGACTTTATTTATCTTCAATATAAATTGACAGCACCACTCTTTTTCTCGGCCAGGTTCCCTCTCCATGGTGCTGGAAATTTATATCCCAAGCCCACGGTGGTGTTGGGATATAAAATCCCAGCACCACCATTTATCTCGACCAGTTCCATCTCCCTGGTGCTGGGATATTTAAATGCAGAACTACTGTGTTGCTGGGGTTTTAGTTCCCAGCACCACCAACAATTCCGGCAAATTTTATGTACATGGTGCTGGAAATTTCATTCCCAGCACCATGGTGTTGCTGGGGGTTTTAATCCCATTGCCATGGTGGTGCTGGGATATAAATTCCCAGCACCACCATTTATCTAGACTAGTTCCATCTCCCTGGTGCTGGGATTTTTAAACGCAGAACCACTGTGTTGCTGGGGTTTTAGTTCCTAGCACCACCAACAATTCCGGCAACTTATATGTATATGGTGCTGGAAATTACATTCCCAGCACTATGGTGTTGCTGGGAGTTTTAATCCCATTACCACGGTGGTGCTGGGATATAAATTCCCAAAGACCACCATTTATCTCGACTCACCCAATGCCAATGATCCGAGAGTCTTATTCGAGGACCATAGTGTTGCCGAGGTTTCAAATCCAACCACCCTTAATGTCGACTCACTTATATCTCCTGGTCTAGTGAATTAGATTCCCAAAGACCAAGGTGTTGGGAGTTTGAATCTCATTACCATGGTGGTGGCCGAATATAAATTACCAAAGACCACCATTTATCTCGACACGTTCATTCCCCATGGTGCTGGGAGTATTAAACTCAGCACCATGGTGGTGACGAGATTTAAATTCCCAGCACCAGATTTTATCCCGAATTTATTGAACCTTAATGGTGCTGAGAATTTGAAGCCCAGCGCCACGATGTTACTGGGATTTAAATTCCCATCATCACTTTTTATCCAGACCAGCGACCTGGGAATTTCATTGCCAGCACCACCTACTCTCCCATGGTGCTGGGATTTTAAATTTTAGGGATCCGGTGGTGCTGGGAATTTCATTGCCAGCACCACCTACTCTCTCAGACAGATTGTATCTCCTAGTGCTGGGAATATCAATCAGGGAATTTCAGTAATCGTGGGATTTAATTGGAAGCATCACCTTTTAAGTTAGGTGGAATTTGTTTAGGTGGCGACAAAACTCGGTTATGAATCTCCTGCATCGCAATTATGGGTGCATTGGTCTACTTTGGTATGATATGCCTACATCGTATTTATGGGTGTGTGACAAACTTGGCTATACAATCACCTACAATGCATTTATTTGTTGGGATGTATACTGAAAGCCTAGCTCTTTAGTATGAACATCTTTATTTTGAAATAAGAATCACATGATCATTGTTTGCACTTTTATATTTATTATATGTTGTGCATATTGTCTAATACTTTACATTGTAGATAACATGGTGCTTGGGTGATGGCACAGAAGATCATGTTATCAGTCCCTTGTAGAGTATAAGTAGAGGCTCACAACCAAGATGGTCTTGGACAAACCATTGGCATGGTTGTAGTGTAGCTTTGTATTGTTTTATCTTGAACATAGAGTTACACTAGTACACTTAGGTGCATTGAGCAGGACCGACATAGAGGTGATTCAATTTATTGCCGAATACATAATTGAATCGGACCTCGGATATTATGTTGTACATGCTCTTAATCCCGATATAATAACGGGCACATGTACTTAGTATTTATTTCTTTGATTTACCAGAGGGTGAGATTTCAATGGATTAAATCAATATGCCCGGTAAGTTGGGAAATGATATTATTTACATGGTGTGCCGTTGATTATAGGAGGAATCCGTGTCCTATATATTAGGTTGATGATGTCCCCTTGAGGAGCTCATAAGGTTTATCATGTAAACCCCGCGGGTTGACTTAGTCAACATGATGATAAGGTTGAGTGGTACTACTCGAGGAGTTAGATGTTAATTGATTGATGGTCAGTAAATCAATCGATTAACGGACATTCGATATCTTAAACACGGGGAGATAAATGTACAAATAATATATGGAGCCCATATTAATTTATGGGGGTTGGTGAGGTAGTTCGATGATGATCCTCTAGTGGAATGGAACATCATTGATGGATCAAGTTTGTGTGGTTCCGATCCATCAGGTGGCCAAGACCCAACTCCTCCTCATGGTCCCTATCGTAGCCTTATATAAACCTCATGAAGTCTAGATCAAATGATGGAAAACAAATCTCTAAATCTGACGATTATGATTAAATCCCTAGAACCGACGGTGGAGATTAAATCTCTAGATCCGACGGTTGGATTAAAATTCCTAGAACCGACGGTTGAGATTAAATCTTTAGATCCGACGGTTGGGATTAAATTCCTAGAACCGACGGTTGAGATTAAATCTCTAGATCCGACGGTTGGGATTAAATTCCTAGAACCGACGATTGAGATTAAATCTCTAGATCCGACGGTTGGGATTAATTCCTAGAACCGACGGTTGAGATTAAATCTCTAAATCCGACGGTTGAGATTAAAACCCTTGAACCGACGGTGGAGATTAAACCAAGGCCTAACCCTAACTCTATAAAAGGATGGCTATGGGTTGGGCGGCATTAGGGGTTAATGGTTCATGATGGATGCTAAGGAAATTAGTGTTTTGCCTAGTATGCTTGGGCGGCAAGCAACCTCATGGAGGAAACCCTAATTAGGGTTTTGGCTCCTTAGGTTGGGCGGCCAAGGTAGTGGAGCAAGAGGGGGCGGCAACCTATGGAGGAGCTTGTCTTCTTCCTTGGAGGTGGCTAGCTCCTAGATCTCTCCTCTCCACCATGCTTAGGCGGCAAGAAACCTATGGAGGAAACCCTAATTAGATTAGGGTTTGGCTCTTTGGATTAGGCGGCTAGGTTTGGAAGTTATGGTTGGGCGGCAACTATAGGGGAAGGGCTCATCTTCTTCCTTCTAAGGGTTGGCCGGCCACTACCTTCTCTTCCTCTACCTTGGGCGGCAAGAAATCCAAAGGAAGCTTGGTTAGGCTAGGGTTTGGAAGGTAAGGTAGGTGGCAACTATAGGGGAAGTGTTCTTCTTCTTCCTAGGGTGTTGGCCGGTTCCTATCATTTTTCCTATACCTTTGGTGGTGCCCAACCTATTCCTCTTTTCCTTTTGTTTTCTTCTTGGCCGGCGGCACTAGGAGCTAGGGTTTGTCCCTAGTTCAGTTGCTTGGTTGTTTCCATTATGTTCTCTCTATTCTTGGGGCCGGCGGCATCAATCCTTTGTGGATTGGTGGTTGGCTCAAGCAAGAAGGGAAAGAGAGTTCTTCTTTCTTTGGATTGAAGAAGATCTAAGAAGCTTCGACTTGTGGAGGATCTTCGCCCACACGAAGTCTACAAGGAGGTTAGGTCATACGATAGAAGATCAAGAGGTATAAAAGTTTTATTAACTTTTATTTATGATCTTTGCATGTTCTTATTTGATATGCTAGCTTATGTTCTTTATGTTAGTATATGTTGATTATACTAGTTTGCATTTGCATGTATTTGTATAATCATGGACCCCGAATAAGAAACACAAAAACCGGCGATCCGTCCGTCGTCTCTTCCGCGGCTAATCGACTAGGAGAGTTGGTTGCTTGAACAACTAGTTTGTTCAAGCGATCACTCGAGTCGTTAGCACGATTTAATTGGTTGTGCTTAGGAAACTCATCCCATCCGGATTAGTTTTCATTAGTGAAAATTTTAATCTGGGGACATGGGAGCCAATGAGCATTCCGAGGACTAGCACATTGCCATCAATTGGTATCAGAGCCATGGTTTTCGGTTTTGTGTGTTTTTGGATTCGGTTACTTTCATGCACATATCATATATTTTGTATGCCGGATAATAGTAGGATGTGCGTAGGCTAACTTTTTGGTTGCAGGCATAAGATCCGACTATTATGGCTATATGTGTGTATGTGATTGTTTGTGTATGATTGTATATTATTTGAATCCTCGGGGTTGACGAGGCTAGATTAGTATTTAATTTTTGTAATTAAATACGGCATTGTTTAGCCACTCTTTATTTTATTTTACTTTCGATCTAGATTTCATGTACACTCCCTCGTGGAGTATAGGATCGATGGATGTAAAATAAAATAGGTTTTATTCTCGGCTCGGATCTCCGGATGGCTCGTACATGGCGTAGGAGGAGCGGACGAGGTGGCGATACGACGGGACGCATATTGGAGAACAATGCCATAATAGTTGGAAAAATTCTGATTTTTCCATATTTATTGCTGATTTTTTTTATATGCATGTTGTGTGTGCTTGAAAATTCCTCATTTTCAATTTACTAAGTGGGAGAGGGATATTTTAATTAATTCCCGCGGCCTCCATTACAATTTGACATGTGATGCAACAAACTCAAGTCGGCTCTGAGTGCCTTCCTCCCCATCGGATGAGTTTGTTTGCGGATCACTAGGTCAAATAATGGTTATAGGAAATTATTTAGGAGCGTGTGTACTTCCCCATCGGTAAGGCACATAATCCGAGATAATTCCCTTAGTATCGTGTAATGGTGCACACTTAGATGCAAATAAAAAGTATCCTCCCCATCGGAGTCACTGCTTTTATTTGTAGGGCCAAAGAGGAACCAACTATTAATTTTATTTGTCAAAAAGTAAGGTTGACAAGATAATAAAATTAATGGGTAAAACCTCCTCTTACAAATATAGAATTCGTATACGTCCACACTATCGTGGCATGCGATATTCTCGGTGTTTTGAGGTGTTGGTTGATTTCGGGATTTTATTGTTTTGAGGAATCAATAATATTTGAAATCTAAAGCAATGATCTATGTGATTCTTAGGATTTTCAAAATTGATTTTCAGTCCACTTGTTGTAATACTAAAGGAAATAAACTTACTGTCTCTAGTTAATGTTAATTGGAAAAGAATCTAGATGTTGTCTTATTTGCTAAGAAGTACAAGTATACACTCTTCAAAGAGTGTCCTCAAGCCATGGTTGCTCAAAAAGGTTTCTACTTCTAAGCCGAAAGGCAAGAAGAAGAAGAAACAAGGTGGAGCAAAGGTGGTGGGAGGATCTCAGGGAAGAGTGAATAAGCCGAAAGGCAAATACTTCACTTACTAGCAGACCGGACATGAGAAGAAGGATTATCCCAATCCGAAGCAAGAACAAAAGTATATCTTGTGGTCTAGTCGTTGCAACATGGTTAGCGGTGTTATCTATCTGTGTGTAGATACGAGAGCCACTAATCATGTCTGCAATACTTTGCAGGGGTTCCAGGAAACCCGACGACTAGCTAAAGGGGATATTACAATTTACTTGGGCAATGCCATGAAGATGGCGACTATTGCAGTGGGAGATGTTTTATTTATCTTTTGAGAAAAATAAAGTTTTTGGTTCTTAGAAATTTTCTTTATGTGCCTTTGTTTAGAAAGAATTGCTTTCAGTTTCTAAATTGTGGATGTATAATCTATTTCTTTTGATGACAGATTTGTTATAAAAGGAATAGGGACATTATCTATTCAGATACATAGATAGGAAATTTATGACTTGAACCACGAGCTCCCACGATGCAAATAGAAGTTATTAACTCATCTTCTAATTCCAATAAGAGAAAAGAACCTTCGAAAATGAACCAAACATATCTTTGGGATCTTAGGCTTGGTCATATTAACCTAAGCAGAATTCAAAGGTTGATAGCTGATGGACCTTTGGGTTCATTAGTGGTGGAGGATCTCCCAACCTGCGAATCTTGCTTGGAAGGTAAGATGACCAAGAGGCCTTTCAAGGCCAAGGGGTATAGATCCAAAGATGTGTTGGAATTGGTTCATTCTGATTCGTATGGTCCTATGTCTATCCAGGCAAGAGATAGTTTTGAATATTTCATCTTTTTCATAGATAATTATTCAAGATGACACTATGATTTGATCGTAGTGGTGAATACCTCTTGGGAGAGTTTAGGAATTACTTATCAGAGGCTGGGATTCAATCCCAATTGTCTGCACCTGGCACACCCCAGCAGAATGGTGTAGCGTAGCGAAGGAAGAGGACTCTTATGGAGATGGTTAGATCGATGATGAGTTATTCTGACTTGCCAGATTCGTTCTGGGGATATGCCCTAGATACGACGGTATACATTCTGAACCTTGTTCCATCTAAATCAGTGCCTTCTACTCCCACAGAATTGTGGACTAGGCGAAAGCCTAGTCTAAGACATATTCGGATATGGGGAGTCCAGCACATGTGCTGAAGGCTGATAAGTTGGAACCTCGTACAGAAGTATGCATGTTCGTTGGCTATCCTAGGGGAATGATGGGTGGTTTGTTTTATAGTCCTAGAGATCAGAGGGTGATCGTTAGTACGAATGCCAGATTTCTAGAGGAGGACTATGTGATGAACCACAAGCCCACGAGTAGGATTGTTCTTGAGGAGTTGATAGGGGAAGTCCCGACTTCAGCATCACTCACAAGAGGATATACCACATGTCACTGCACCGCGTGTCACAGAGGATATACAGGTGATACCTCGTCATAGTGGGAGGGTTGTGAGACAACCTGAAAGATTCATGTTCTTGGGAGAATCTTCCGATTTGGTCCCTGGCGAACATGAACCTGATCCCTGGACATATGACGAGGTAATCCAAGATATAGATGCAACATCTTTGCAAAGTGCAATAACACGAGATTGAATCTATGGATTCAAATCGGTCCGAGCTCTATGTATAGCAGCTCATATGAATTTATGAGGTGTGACAGATGGATGTCAAGACAGATTTCCTTAGTGGAAGTCTTGAGGAATCCATTTATATAAAGCGACCAGAGGGATTCATTGCTAAAGGCAAAAAGTATCTTGTATGTAAGCTTAATCGGTCCATTTATGGATTGAAGCAAGCTTCGAGGTCTTGGAACATCCGCTTTGAGGAGGTAAATCCAGTCTTATGGATTTATTCAAAGTTCGGATGAGTCTTGTGTATATCAGAGATGTGACGGAAACGTAGTGGTATTTTTGTACTATACGTAGATAACATTTTGGTGGTTGGCGACAACATCGAAATGTTATCAGACGTAAGGGTATGGTTGTCCAAACAGTATGGTATGAAGGACTTGGGAGAAGTGGGTCACAACCTTGGGATCAAGGTTGTTGTGCTTATCCCAAGCTTCATACATAGACATGATTTTGGATCGTTTTTAGCATGCAAAACTCCAAGAAGGGTTTTCTACCTTTCAGGCATGGAGTTCCTTTATCTAAGGAGATGTGTCCTAGATCATCTGAGGAGATAGAGGAGATGAAGGCGGTTCCTTATGCTTCGGCAGTAGGAAGCCTCATGTATGCGATGCTCTGCACGAGACCAGATATTTGCTTTGCCGTGGGCATGGTCAGCAGATATCAGAGTAATCCAGGACAGGGATATTGGACTGCGGTAAAGCATATATTGTGGTGCCTGAGAAGGACTAGGGATTATATGCTAGTTTACCGGGCAGACAAATTACTCCCTGTGGGTTACATAGATTCTGATTTCCAATCTGATAGGGGTAACAGTAAGTCTACCTCAGGTTTTGTGTTTACTTTTAGAGGTGGAGCCATAGTATGGAAGAGTGTCAAGCAGAAATGCGTGGTGGACTCTACCATGGAAGCTGACTGTATGACAGCCTCTTAGGCGGCCAAAGAAGTTGGGTGGCTCAGGAACTTCCTGATGGACTTGGATGTGATTCCTGGTTTGCCCAGAACTATCACAATTTATTGTGATAATAATGGTGCAGTTGCAAACTCGAAGGAACCACGAGCCCATAAGGCTAGTAAACACATAGAGTGCAAGTACCACCTGATACGAGAAATCGTTAAGGAGGTAGAAGTTGCTGTCGCCTGGATTGCATCAGAGGATGACCTGGTAGACCCTTTTCACTAAGGCCCTTCTAGCGAGAGCTTTGATAGGCATGTGGAGGGAAGGGGAATCAGATGTATGCAGTATAATGACAGCATAGTCTTTTAGTATAAGTGGGAGATTGTTGGGATGTATCAAAGCCTAGCTCTTTAGTATGAACATCTTTTTGAAATAAGAATCACATGATCATTGTTTGCACTTTTATATTTATTATATGTTGCATATTGTCTAATACTTTACATTGTAGATAACATGGTGCTTGGGGTGATGGTACGTAAGATCATGTTATCACCTCAGAGAGTATAAGTAGAGGCTCACAACCAAGATGGTTTTGGACAAACCATTGGCATGGTTGTAGTGTAGCTTTGTATTGTTTTATCTTGAACATAGAGTTACACGCAGAACTGACATAGAGAGGTGATTCAATTTATTGCTGACTACATAATTGAATCGGACCTCGGATATTATGTTGTACATGCTCTTAATCCCGATATAATAACGGGCACATGTACTTAGTATTTATTTCTTTGATTTACCAGAGGGTGAGATTTCTATGGATTAAATCAATATGCCCGGTAAGTTGGGAAATGATATTATTTACATGGTGTGCCGTTGATTATAGGAGGAATCCGTGTCCTATATATTAGGTTGATGATGTCCCCTTGAGGAGCTCATAAGGTACATCATGTAAACCCCGCAGGTTGACTTAGTCAACATGATGATAAGGTTGAGTGGTACTACTCGAGGAGTTAGATGTTAATTGATTGATGGTCAGTAAATCAATTGATTGACGGACATTCGATATCTTAAACACGGGGAGATAAATGTACAAATAATATATGGAGCCCATATTAATTTATGGGGGTTGGTGAGGTAGTTCGATGATGATCCTCTAGTGGAATGGAACATCATTGATGGATCAAGTTTGTGTGGTTCCGATCCATCGGGTGGCCAAGACCCAACTCCTCCTCATGGTCCCTATCGTAGCCTTATATAAACCTCATGAAGTCTAGATCAAATGATGGAAAATAAATCTCTAAATCCGATAGGATTAAATCCTAGTTGGATTAAAATTCCTAGAACCGACGGTTGAGATTAAATCTCTAGATCCGACAGTTGGGATTAAATTCCTAGAACCGACGGTTGAGATTAAATCTCTAGATCCGACGGTTGGGATTAAATTCCTAGAACCGACGATTGAGATTAAATTTCTAGATCCGACGGTTGGGATTAATTCCTAGAACCGACGGTTGAGATTAAATCTCTAAATCCGACGGTTGAGATTAAAACCCTTGAACCGACGGTGGAGATTAAACCAAGGCCTAACCCTAACTCTATAAAAGGATGGCTATGGGTTGGGCGGCATTAGGGGTTAATGGTTCATGATGGATGCTAAGGAAATTAGGGTTTTGCCTAGTATGCTTGGGCGGCAAGCAACCTCATGGAGGAAACCCTAATTAGGGTTTTGGCTCCTTAGGTTGGGCGGCCAAGGTAGTGGAGCAAGAGGGGGCGGGAACCTATGGAGGAGCTTGTCTTCTTCCTTGGAGGTGGCTAGCTCCTAGATCTCTCCTCTCCACCATGCTTAGGCGACAAGAAACCTATGGAGGAAACCCTAATTAGATTAGGGTTTGGCTCTTTGGATTAGGCGGCTAGGTTTGGAAGTTATGGTTGGGCGGCAACTATAGGGGAAGGGCTCATCTTCTTCCTTCTAAGGGTTGGCCGGCCACTACCTTCTCTTCCTCTACCTTGGGCGGCAAGAAATCCAAAGGAAGCTTGGTTGGGCGGCTAGGGTTTGGAAGGTAAGGTAGGTGGCAACTATAGGGGAAGTGTTCTTCTTCTTCCTAGGGTGTTGGCCGGTTCCTATCATTTTTCTTATACCTTTGGTGGTGCCCAACCTATTCCTCTTTCCTTTGTTTTCTTCTCTTGGCGACACTAGGAGCTAGGGTTTGTCCCTAGTTCAGTTGCTTGGTTGTTTCCATTATGTTCTCTCTATTCTTGGGGCCGGCGGCATCAATCCTTTGTGGATTGGTGGTTGGCTCAAGCAAGAAGGGAAAGAGAGTTCTTCTTTCTTTGGATTGAAGAAGATCTAAGAAGCTTCGACTTGTGGAGGATCTTCGCCCACACGAAGTCTACAAGGAGGTTAGGTCATACGATAGAAGATCAAGAGGTATAAAAGTTTTATTAACTTTTATTTATGATCTTTGCATGTTCTTATTTGATATGCTAGCTTATGTTCTTTATGTTAATATATGTTGATTATACTAGTTTGCATTTGCATGTATTTGTATAATCATGGACCCCGAATAAGAAATACAAAAACCGGCGATCCGTCCGTCGTCTCTTCCGCGGCTAATCAACTAGGAGAGTTGGTTGCTTGAACAACTAGTTTGTTCAAGCGATCACTCGAGTCGTTAGCACGACGACGAATTGGTTGTGCTTAGGAAACTCATCCCATCCGGATTAGTTTTCATTAGTGAAAATTTTAATCCGGGGACATGGGAGCCAATGAGCATTCCGAGGACTAGCACATTGCCAACATTATTAACCTCATACCAGTCTCAAGAATAAAAACATATACATACATGATAATACTATGTGAAGAGGCTGGTGAGTGAGCTGCGTCAACTTCTGGATTAAGTGCTGATATATTCGTGAGAGCAGTGATGTCGTTGATAACTATTAGGGTTTCATAAAAAATGGTGTTGCTCAGTTGGTTTATGGAGGAAACCTGTGTGTGGTGCTCATCAACAGCATGGTCCTGCCACTCCCACGCGGCTGGAAGTGAGGTTTGGATGGCTCGGGATTTCCAGTTATGGCTCGGATGGATGCAAATCTCTCTCTGCAATAAATTACAATCTGTTTGGCGGGAGGGGTATTTTGGGAATTATGCGCGCGATTTGGTAATTCTGAAAGTATAGTGCGCGTTTTGGGCATTTCGAAACTTTAACAGCTGTGTTTGGTAAATTGCCGAAAAAAAATTGACACCGAACTACTAATTTGTACAAAGATAATTTATTTAATTTTAAAGACGGATAAATTTTCTTTTTGATTGGTTAACCAATAAATTAAAAAAAAACACAGATAATTACTTGCATTATGTTTCGAGTTATCAGAGGGAATCGAATGAGACTTGAGAGCTACTGCCATGAAATAGGAAGAAAATCATGAGATCAGATGATAGAATTGTTTTAAGAAGTAAGAATAAATCTGAGTTATAAAATTTTTCAAAGTGTCAACTTCTCTGCCATATTAATATTTGATTGGATAAAAATATTCAATTTATTTTGATTAGTCTAAATATGAAATTGACGATGAAAAGTATTTAAAATGAATGCAAATCACGCAAATAAAACCAACCAACCAAGCTCCCTGAAGCTTCACACTCCCTAAATGAAATAATAAACTAAAATTCTTTGATTTCCTCTGTAAAAGCTAAAAAAAAATAGAAAAATAAACGTTTCTTCCTCTTTTATTTTTGAGTTAAAGGACTCTTTTATATAAATGTTGATGACGATAAAAGAAAAAATTACACACTACAAGAAAAGATTATATAAATATATATGAGGTATGAAATGATAAGCAGTAAGTTGCTCTGATAATTTTGATCATAAAGTCAAATATGGAAAATCATTAATTGACTAAAATCAATGGAGTCATTTTACTTTATTAGTATTATTACTGTCATTATCTTCTGACAAATTCAACGAAATTGTCTAAACGTTGAATTTGATAGGCAATTTAGTAAAACGTTGTTTAGATAACAACTTGCATGATAAATATGTCAGCAATTTAATCATCTGTATAAATATAAGAAACTGAAAGTTGTTGAGTCGCCACACGTTTTCTGATAAAATAAAAATTAATCTCCACATGTTTAGTATAAACATGAAAAATTAGATTGATGGCGAAATAAATTGCTCCAATATTGTCACACTGAATTTTTATAGTGGTTGAAGAGAGACATAATTCTGGAAGAAGAAACTGTATTCAAATAATTTCGGATGTCGCATTAGCTACAGTTTTGTATTCAACTTCAGTGCTTGAGCAAGATATCGTATGTTATTTCTTTGAAAGCCAAGAAATAAGATTTCATCCAAGAAATATGGCATACCCACTAGTAGAACACCTATCTTTAGGAGATCCTGTCCAATCTGCATCACTATAGACAATTAATTCTCATGAGGATTGACGATATAAAAAAAGACCATGTAGAATAGTGCATTTGAGATAGCGAAGAATTATCTTACCTTCCCAATGATGGTCAGTTGGAGCATACATAAATTAACAAGCATAGTTGACGGCGAAAGCAATGTGAGGTCTTGTGATAGTAACATATTATAGCAACAATGCTTCGATAGATCTGGGGGCAACCATTGCAAGAGAAGATGAAGGTGCAGTGAAACCATTTTCGATGATCGGTGTGGAGATAGGACGCACACTATCCATTTTAGCTCTTTGAAGAAGTTCAATAATATATTTACCTTGAGAGAGTAGACAACCATAAAGATGTGGAAGAAATTCAATACCAAGGAAAAAATGAGCATTATCGAGATCTCGAATAGGAAACTCTTGGTTAAGAAGATGAAAGAAAGTAATAATGCCCTAACAGTCACTGCCAGCTATTAAAATATTATCTATATAAATTAAAAGAAAGATAGTAAGTTTCTCATTACATCTATAGAATAATGAAGAATCAATTTTTGAGTCAAAGAAGACTTGAATATGAAGCCAGTGAGAGAGACAATGAAACCATGCACGAGGTGCTTGTCAAAAACCATATATAGATTTTTTAAGTTGACAAATATGTGTTGGATATTGCGAGTGAATGAATCCAAGTGGTTGCTTCATAAATATAGTTTCGTCAAGGTGACCATGGAGGAAAGCATTAGAAACATCCAATTATTGTATTGACCAATGAGAGCTGATAGCTATAGATAATAACAATTTGACAGTCGTAATCTTGACAACTGGACTAAAGGAATCATTAAAGTCAATACCTGATTGTTGATTAAAACCTTTAGCAACAGGGAAAATTTTATAACGTTCAATGGAGCCATCTGTATGATACTTAATTTAATAAACCCATTTAGAGCTCACAATATTCATAAACGAACTATGAGGGACTAAGCTCCAAGTGTTATTGCGAAGAAGAGCATCAAACTCTGTAGCCATCACAACATGCCAATTTGGATCCTTTGTTGCTTGTGTAAATCTAGTAGGTTCAACTAAATTTGAAGAGGCAAGTATAGCCCATGGAAGAGGATAACGGGTGGAACCTAGTGGACACCATGCATAAATCTTGGTCAAAGGATGCATCCGGCGAGGAGTATCATTATCAAAACTACTTGACGATGAGTGGTCAGACAAATGAGAACCAGGACTAGAGAGTGGATCGTCAGTAGCTACGGAGTATGCAGAGAGTAATGGGGATGGAGCAGGGTCCAAAATTCCATCTCCTCTTGTACTTATAGGAGTTTCTATCGGAGCAACTTGAGAGAATCCTAGTATACTATTCGGAGATAATAGAAAAGTCTCTTCATTAATTGAAGGAGTCTTCGAGGTGCAACTGAAAATGAAAAGAGTGACTCATGATGAAAAACATATATTCACCAAGTTGGTATATGCAAGCAACGGTGCCCATGATGCAAATTATTATAATCAAGGAAGACACATTGTTCAGAACGAAGGTTTAACTTGTGTTTGTAATAGGGTCGCAACCAAGGATAATATGCGCAACCAAAGACATGAAGAAATGAGTAATCTGGAGGGCGATTGTAAAGTGATTCTAAGGGACTTTTGTTGAAGAAATAGAGTAGATAAACGATTGATAAGGCAGACAGAGGTGTGAATGATATCATCCCAAAATTTAAGTGGGATTAAGGCATGGTTAAGAGGATCTAAGACAATTTCAATTATATGACGACTTTTCCTTTCATCAATTCCATTTTGTTCAGGGGTGTGGGGGCAAGAGACTCGATGAAGAATGTCCGAGGAAGTAAGATGACGGTAAACGCTTGATATTCACCTCTCCAATCAGAATGAATGGAGATTATTTTATGATCAAAATAATGCTCAACATGTTTTTGAAAGCGACAAAAAATATTGAAAAGTTCAGATTTTCGCTTCATAGGGAAGATCCAAGTGAACTTGCTAAAGTTATCAATAAAAATAACATAATAAAGAAAACCTTGTGCAGATAAAATAGGAGCAAGACCCCATACATCAGAATGAATAATTTCTAAAGGAAAATTAGATGTATGAGAAGAAGACATAAAAGGAAGTTTATGAGATTTTGCTTTCATACAAGCTTCACATAAATGAGATGAAGAGGCTAAAGAAGTAGGTAAACCATAACGATCGATAATATCCTGAACAAGACGTAGAGACTGATAGTCAATATGTGCATTCCAAGAGACTTTGTCTATGTGTTCTCCAACAAAGGCAAAGGTAGAGGATGGTTGAAGATGATAAAGGTCATCTTTAATGTGTCCTCGAATTAGAATAGTTCCTGTCAAGGGGTCCTTCAGAAGACAATTATGAGGATAAAATTCAAAGAATACATTATTATCAAGAGCAAATTAATACACAAAAAGTAAGCTCTTAGTGATAGAGGTAACATGAAGAGTGTTGCTCATGTGAAAAGTATGACCATATGAATGAAAGGATTATTTCCAAGGTGAGTAATTTGCAAACCTGAGTCATTGCCTATTTGTACTGTATCAAGTCTATGATAGGGTGACACTTCTATAAGAATATCGAATTCAGATATAACATGATGAGTTGCTCCAAAATCTGAATGTCATCTGGAAGTTCCATGTGTTTTTGAAACTGGATTAGGTGAAACAAAGAAGGAGAATATTCCATATTGAGATAATTGACTTGGTGAATGCTGAGAGGTGGAAGGAGCTTGATTTGATGATGCAAGTCCTCTTAGAAAATTTGATTCAAATCTTTTATAGCAAGTTTGAGCAAAATGTCCATAGTTAAGTCAAATTTGACAGAGTCCTTGTCCTCGATTGCGACTTTGGCCTTGGCTCTGACCGCGACCTTTGTGTCCTCCACTATGATATTGATGAGTGTATTCCGGAAGAATTGGATTGCTACGATTAAATTGTCGAGCTTTGTTGGTTACGTGCACCGAGAAAGAATTTGAGACACGCTGAGACTGTATTTGTAGAAGTCTCTTATGAGAAGACAACATATCGCGAAGCGTTTCCAGTGACACTTGATCCAAGCGAGTTGTGACATTGGGAACGAAACTATCATATTGGGAGCCTAAACTTGCAAGAACATGCATTAATAAATCTTGTTCGAGAATCGAATGACCAATTGCAGTTAAATTGTTGGTAAAAGTCTTGACTGTTTGTATATAATCATTGATGGAGACATCTCCTTGTTGTACAAATTGAAGTTGTAAACGGAGCTAAAGAACTCGTGCCCGAGATTAAGATGCAAAAATTTTATTAAGACTTCTCAAAATTGTTGAAAAGTGTCAAGTTCCACAAGGATAAGAAGTATTGATTCAGTAATTGAGGAGGTTAACCAATGCACTAATTGATTCTTTTTAAACCAAATAGTACAAGTTAGATCATCTTTTGAGGTGGAGATGAAGTACCATCAATATGACTATGCAAATCAGGGACAGAAAGTAATGGAAAAAGTTACATTTTCCATATTGAAAAATTATCATTGCTGAGCTTAATGGATAAAGAAGGAATCATAGTTATAGGTAAGAAAAGATTTTGTGACGGTGGAGATGTTTCTACAAAATTAGAAGAAGAAATTTTAGACATTCTTGTTGCTCCTTCTGCCACAAAAAATTATAGCTTTATTCAAGCTTTAAATGGACTGCCAAGTCTATGCTTAGAAAATCACGAAGATGTTAAAGATGTAAAATATTTCTTCGACTCCACCCCTTGTTCGATAATTTTGCAAGCAAACAAATACTTTACATGCACAAATCAATATAGAGTCAACATAGCTTAAAAAATCACATAGGAGTAAAAGAAAAAGAAATTGACATACAATGAAAAAAATAATAATGACTTGATACCATATAAAGCTCAAAAAGAAATAAGAAAATAAACGTTTTTTCTCTTTCATTTTTTTTTTAGTAAAATGACTCTTTTATATAAATATTTACAGTAATAAAAGAAAAGATTACGTGAGGTATGGCAGACCTGGCCAAGGTCCGGGTTAAATCCAGATCAGGCCGGAGCCGGACCGTAGTCAGCGGTTGATTAAGCGGGTCAGCAGGTTTGACCGGACGCGACCGCCTATTAAGCGGTCGGTCATAAAACCGAACCGGAAAATAAAAAAATCGGCATTAAAAAAAAAAAAAAAATTTGGCCGAAACGCGGCGTGTCGCCTGGCCAAGCGTACATGCTCGGCTATTTCCGTTACGACAGGCGTGTCGCCGAAGCGGCGTCCGTGTCGGCTCGACGACACGCAGGCGAGCGATGGAAGCCGAACCGCAGCGTGTCGACCGGACTTGACCGGACCGGGCCAGAGGCAAGCGGTTCCATGGCCGGGGATCCGGATCGAATCGATATGGAATGATAATAATAATAAAATATTATCAATTGTTATAATAATTTTGATCGTGAAATTAAATATGAAAAATCATCGATTGATTAAAATCAGATAGTTTCTTTTCAACGCAGCATTATCCTGACATTATCCTCATCAATCATCGTTAATTCTCCAACGCAGCAGGACCACAGCTACCCGAATCTGAGCTCTGCTTCACCTCTTCTGCAATCATGGCGGAAGAAGGAGAGAAGGAAGTGACGCTTCTGGGAACATGGTCGAGCCCCTTCGTCCTCAGAGTCAAATGGGCCCTAAGAATCAAGGGAGTCGAGTACAACTACGTCGAAGAAGACCTCCGCAACAAGAGCCCTCAGCTGTTGCAGCACAACCCCGTCTACAAGAAGGTGCCGGTGCTGGTGCACAGGGGAAGAGCCATCGCAGAGTCCTTTGTCATCCTCCAGTACATCGACGAAGCTTGGCCGCACCACCCCCTGCTGCCTCACCGCCCCTACGACAAGGCCACGGCACGCTTCTGGTGCAAATTCGAGGACGAGAAGGTACGGACTCACCAGTCAAGTTCCTCTTCTTGCCGATTCTAGCTCTTTGAATGGTTTTCTGTCTTCAGCTATCGCCTCCGCTGTGGCGCGTTTTGACCACACAAGCAGAGGAGCAGAGGGAAGCGCAGGCGTCGGCGATCGAGAGCCTCGGGCTACTGGAGAATGAACTCGAAGGCAAGAAATTCTTCGGAGGGCAAACTATTGGTCTCGTGGACGTTTCGCTCGGTCCCCTGGCGTACATAATTCCTATTTATGAGGAGATCACTGGATTGAAACTGGTGGAGCAGAGAAAGCTTCCGCGGCTCTGCGGATGGATGGAGGAGTTCTTGAGTTCGCCGGCGGTGGAAGGCACTTTGCCACTGAAGGATATGCTGCTGCCCAGGTATGCTGCGATGCGCGAAGCATTCTTGGCGAAAGGGGCAGCAGTGATTCTGATACAGTTAATCTTTGCTGTTCTTGTTATCAGATGGCATGTATATGAACGTGATTTGAGCCCTTCGTTTCCTCCACTCCGACTTCGTTTCGACGGCAACTTTCTCCTTCGCATCGATCGCTCAAATTCCGATCTCGATTCGGGTTTTCGATCCCTCGAACAGACTAGCTCTCCATGGATCCAAATCGGCGGCGATCATTTCATTCCGCCTCCGAGATTCCCTTCGCGTTACCCTATACGCTGATCGAGATTTCAATTTGTTAGATTCTGCTCGCCGATTCAGGTGAATCCATTACGCGGTTTCTTTGATCAGATCCATCCTGGTACTTGATCACCTTGATACTTCTTCGAAAGAACGGAACCGCTGCTTCCGGGGTGCCATTTGCTTTTCGTCCGTATAAAGTTTCGATCTTTCCGGTGTTTTCTCCGTGTCGGGAAATTTTCGTGACTGACGTCGAGGAATTTGAGGTCGCGATGGTGGACTACCGAAGCTTGATCGAGTTCTGCAGGGCCTTCGAACAGCACCGGAACATGACCGACTCCTAGGCTTCGGCTGAGCGCCTGGACGGCCAGTCTACGAGGAGGAGCAAGCCCTTCTGCGAGCACTCCGCTTTCGCCGCCATCGACCAAGTGCTGCTGGTTCTGCTCCTTGTAGCGCTCTCCGTCCTTGCCCTGCCCTACTTCAAGTTTATTTTCCGGGAATCGTGCGAGCAGCTTCCCGCGGCGATCGACGTCATGGCCGATGTTGTGTATCAAGCCCCTATCGCTTACGCTGCGGGACTGGCCTTCGTGCTTTTTACGGTGATTGTTGCCTGGGAATTCTTCAGTTACCAGGCGAGGAAGTGCGGTAATCCCTACTGCAATGGTCTGCGGAATGCCATAGAATTTGATATCGACCTTGATGCTTGCTACAACTACCAAATGATGCTTTTGGGATTCGCCCCTTGGACTTGGGACAAGATCACAAAGAACTTGAAGCTGAGCTGAAGAAGATGGCAACATTAAACGGGCGCACTGTTCTCATATTTCGTTCCCCTTGTGGATGCCCCTGGGGAAGAATGGACGTCTGGGGAGCCAAGAGAGCAGGAAGGATAAAAAAGTAGGCAGCCATACTCTTGTGCATGAGGTTAAAATCGTCAGTCTAGCCATCTTTTCATCCCGATCTTTGAGACAGAATTTTAAATCGTTTCTAAAATTCACTCACATTCATTGTACAAATTTATCCATTGACTTAACAACACGTCACACCCATAGAGGCTAAGTAGACAGTCATACTCCGCAAAGATTGAAACCGCAAACCTAATGATTTCCACTGACATATTCCACGGTCATTGTGAAGGAGGTAAATTACGAAAATCTTATAATTCTTGATGTGGTGACCAAAATATACGGAGATCTATATCCAATAAATAATCAGCAATACTCGATAAATCCTCTGATAGTTTTTTTTTTTTACAATAATAAACAAGATGGCAACGACAACTATAGCATATCAGGTTCATAGCTAATCATGGTTCACTCTCGTAGAGTAGATTACACTATGCTACGTTACTTTGCACTTGTACTCTTGCGCAAATCAGATAGGATCCTTGTTGCTACTCTGATATAACTAAAACACTAATATTATTGAATAAAATCTTACAGTTTAGTAATTCCATTGTTTACCATACGTTCACTTACAGTTTCTTGAACGTCACAGTAGATCTTATCCAGATCCAGCGGTACTAATCAGGAACCATGTTAGTTCTATTTGTGTAGTAGAGCTGCAATGTGATTGCTCTTTAGTGTCGAGATAGACGACACTTCGTGTTTTACATGTTGCTGGATCGAAAGCATGTATTCTTTCCTATACTGTGTGAAATATGAATGCTTGTGTTTTATAGCTCCTCCCATGAGAGATAAGTACTGAAAATTGCACTTTATTACTGTTTGCTACGTTCTATATCTGGACTAGAATTCTTGGTGATGGAACTACAAATTGCACTTTATTACCCATGCCATGATAGATTGATGTTCTGAAGTTTTCATCAAAACCCATTGATTTCTTGCACAATTCATCTGGCAAACCTCTGCAGTTCAATAACCCTGTGCACAAATAATTTGGAACTGGTTCATTCTCTTCAAAAGTGTTCAAACTCAATCAGTGTATTTCTGGCTTTGAAACAAGGTGCGGGAAGTATACATTGATTGAAAGCCTAGACAGTGATTTTTTTTTAATAGACCTAACAGTGTTGCAGATGGGGAGAAGTTGCCATCCAGATTTTCTTTTTCAATAAAAGGAAAATTGGGAATTTTGCCCACAGAAACTCATTCATGCAATGAGAGGTCATATGAAGTGGTGACAACTTGATTTCCCAACCCAACAATCGAAAAAACTGAAAAACAAAGAGGGGAAAAATACAAGCTCCTTGCACACTACAGAAAACATCAACGAGGGCATCTGAGATCAGTATCCTTTTGAAGCACAAGTACTTTTCAATGACCCTTACTCCACTTTCAGAATTAAGTATCACTTCGCATAAATTGCTTTGGCTGCAGTAGCTGTTCAGATCTGCCATGAATAGAGCAAATTACATCCAATATTTGAGTGAAGAGGACTGTGAATTGATCTCATCAGAAATTCTCCTGCCGTGTGTTAACCAGATAAAAGATAAACAACCATCACTAACTTGAACAACTTCAATGGAATCTGCGGGATAAAAGAGTTTGTATTGGTTACTCAATACTTGAGTGTTATAAGGTATAAAACTCTTCAATATGTTTTAGAAGAGTTATCAGAATGTCGTTCGAGATTTCTTAAGAGATCGTATGCTATTGCAAGTATCAACATTTTGTATTACTTGCCTGTGAATTTTTTGTTTGCACCTATTCTCAGAGACAAAGCATGAATTTGTTTTGCAACCTGTTTGCATCTACAAAAACCATGAACTTCTTATCTTTGAACTTTTATGATATCTAGTTTCTTGGATTCTGGATATCTTACAAAAGCAGCTAGTCGATTAATGCTACCACTATATGTGCGTATCTGCTTATATGTATTTGATAAGTTAGATACTGATCTATTTGGCTCTAATAGATGCCTCAAATAATTTGTTGATTTGACAATTGATGACTAATTAAGGATCGAGAATTTTGTCATATGATTTAAATTTAACTGCTGTCGCTGTTGGGTCGGATTATGTGTTTGCAATTTCCCAGTAATGTAACAGTTTGTATCTGGTGGTCAAGTTCTACATGGATAGTGCAGTGGTTAAGTTACAGTGGTATTTGTAGAAGTGATATAGGTCGATTCCGAAAAGGATAAAGTCTTTTTTTGAATTCAGATGATCTTCACGTATCTTAGTCACCACGTCAAAATCTATAGAATCCTTCGTGATTTATTTTCCTCATAATGATCATGAAACAGATCGATGAAAATTATGGTTAAATTGAGGATTCCAATCTTTATAGTTATACGTCATAGTCAAGCATTTTATTACCTTTGGACTTCTCAGTTTTCCCTACGTTCTGCAATTAATTTACACTCTTCGAACCTTATAACACCTTAACACGATTATATAACATATACAACTAATTGGAGTTTAAATATTATTAGATATCATTATTATAATAAGCGATCAGTTTACTTTAAATAAAGAGATCTTTGCACAAAGTATTATTATTCTCATTGTTTATGGAAAGTGGTTTGTTAGTTTGAAATAAATGCTAAATAACTAAAATAATGAGCTTCCCAAAATAAATTGGAGTTTTGTTAACAAAATCTATTGGTATAAAATTTGAGATAATATTATGTATTAATATTAAGTTCGAGATTGTCTATAAAGGAGGTTTTAATTACAATTAATATTAAATAGTTGTGACTGAAATTAATGATAAAATTATGAATAGTGATTAGTTTTTTTAAATATGGGTTTCACATCCATATCGTATTTGAAAGAAATATTTGGATGAAATTTTAAATGAGTTCGAATACATTATCATACAAAAGTGCATTCGGCGATTTATCAAAAGACGCATGTGAAGTTTAGAATTATCCAAACAGTACCCCATATTTTCATATTTACCAAATGACGCACTTAATTCCTTTTTATCCCTCCCGCCAAACAGACATGCAATTTAATACTGAAAGAGAATTTGCATGCATCCGAGCCACAACTGGAAATCCCGAGTCATTCAAACGTCACTTCCACCCGCATGGGAGCCCCCTGCTTTTCATACTGTTGATGAGCATCACACGTAGGTTTCCCCCACAAACTAACTGAGCAAAATATTTTTGATGAAACACTAGTAGAACCAATGAAAGTCTAGATATTGTCAACGACATTACTTCTCCAAAGAATATCCCGGTAGGGTTTCCAGAAGTTGATGCAGCTCATTCACCGCCTGCTTCACATAGTATTATCATGTATGTATGTGTTTTTATACTTGAGACTGCTATGAGGTTAATAAATGCATTGTAGGAGGTTGTATAACTAAGTTTGTCACGCACCCATAAATACGAGGTAGGAATTTCATACCAAAGTTTGGCATGCACCCATAATTGCGATGTAGGAGATTCATAACCAAGTTTTGTCACCACCTAAATAAATTCCACCTAAATTAAAAGGTGATGCTTTGAATTAAATCTCAGGACTATTGAAGTTTCTTGATTGATATTCCCAGCACTAGGAGATTGAATTTGTCAGAGATAGTAGGTGGTGCTGGGAATGAAATTCCTAGCACCACAGTGTCCCTCAAATTTAAAATTTCAACACCAGGGGAGATTAAAGCTGGCCTGGATAAAAAGTGATGTTGGGAATTAAAATCCCAGCAACATCATGGTCCTGGGATTCAAATTCCCAACACCATTGAGGTTAAAGCAATTCGAGATAAAAGGTGGTGCTAGAAATTGAAATCCCATCACCACTGTGATCCTGAGATTAAAACTCCCAGTACTATAGAGGTTCAATAGTTTGGGATAAAAGGTGGTGTTGGGAATTGAAATTCCGACACCACCGTCGTCCTGGGATTCAAACTCCCAATACCATAGAGGTTTAAGCAGTTCGGGATAAAAGGTGGTGTTGGAAATTGAAATCTTGGCACACCGTTGTCCTGAGATTCAAACTCCCAACACCAGTGTAAAATACCACAGAAAAAAAAATTCCTCGTTGGTTGATAAATTATCTTGAGGAATTTTTCAGGAATTTTTAGAAATTTTTCTAGACTCGAATGGAGATTTCTAAGACTCTCTTTGTCAGAGGGGGGTTAAAGGGCTTAACGGGTCTGAAATTCGACCCGTTTACCTACCCGTTTCATTAACGAACCGTTTCCACGCCGCTAATTTTATTTCCTCGCGAGCGTTTCCCAGCCGCGATAGTTACTGCTTTTTAATGTTTTCACCTCGCGACGAATTACCCACCGAGTTATTCCTTTCCCCTTCCTCGCGGATCGCTTCTCGCTTCTCGCGACACCTTCCTCGGCGATCTTTTTCCACCCCGAGACGCTTCTTCCCGGCGAAGTGATCTCTGCTCGTCGCTCCACGGCGAGCAGATTTTCTCTGCCAGTGATTCCTCCGCTCCGTCGCGGTGTTCCGATCTCTCCCAATCCTTTCCACACCAACGCCAAGCGGCTACCCTGAGCAGGCGAGGACGACGGCAGTCGGTTGCCTTCGTTCAGGTCAGTTTTCCCTACCAACGTCGAGTGTCCCTATTTCAAGTCTCTCTCCGTTTTTCAGCCGCCCTAAATCTCGCCGGTTGTCTTGTGCGAAGGGGGTGGCGGAGTTACCGTCACGGTCGAACGCCCTGCCATAGGGCAATAGGACTCTGTTCCTCTAGGGATTCCGACGATCTCGCTGTCCAAGTAGATCGGTGGAATTGCAGCCGCGATTAAGCGGTGCTGCCATAGATTTTTGCGAGAGCTTCTGTCGTGGGTCAAATTTGTTGTTAAATCCTTATGCATATTTTTTCCGTCGTTGCAGCAACCTTCGGTTGGACTCGAGTCAGTGGCTGCGATTGAGATTAGAAGGTATGTTTCAGCGTTAGACTCAATTTTGGGTATTTCCCGATTTCATATCTTGTTGATTATCTCGATAGGGCAGCTGTGATTTGTGGGTATTGTTTATTGTTGCCCTTGTTTAATCTAGTAACAGTGGAAAGGGTTGGTGGAGGTGGCTGTGATTGTAATGGATCGACTGTGAACAAAGCTGTGAACGGCTGTGATTGTTGTGCATGGTGTGAATTGATTAATGGTTTATATTATTAGAGAGTTGTTCTGGGTTGTGGAATATCCGGTTGGTATGGAATTGAATGTATAGACTGGTGTGGTGGTTAATTGGAAATGGGGGATTTTTAATTATGATGTTAACCGTACCAGTTGAGGGTCTAATGTGAAGGTTGGTTATAGTAAATCGACCTGAGATAATGTGGGAGATTTTCCTAAGTCGTAAGTCGATAAAAGGATACGACTATAAGAACAATATAGTAATTAATTCATATTTTGTAGTCTGCTTATACTAAAATGTAATTGATGATATTTGCAGGACGTGGATACGAGACGGGTCCGCGACCGTGAGGATTATACGAGCATTTACAGCAGGTAGGTAATTTTCCTACTGGTCGGGTAGATGTAATGATTTCCAGATTTAGATATAGATATGAACATGTTAGGTGTTCATATTACCTTGATCATGCTCTGTTTATCGTATGCTTGAACTTACTGTTGATATATATGTGTGCTCGATTATTGATAACACATATTCCCTAGCATGATCTAGAACTTACAGATGTGATGTAAGTAGTTCTAACGGTTTAGTAGGGTGTAGATGTTAGAGTACGGAGGATGACCTAAATTGTAAATTTGGCAAAATGATCCTCTGTGGATAAGTATGGCCCTAGATGTAGGACTTATTCCATACCTGTATGTGGCACATTTATTCACCAACCACGGGTTGTGTGAATGGTCATGTGAGTCGTGGATGAGGTCGCTACTTGACCGATAGTCCTAGCTTGTCATGATCAGATGAGTGACTCTCTACAGGGTAGAGAGTGTCCGGATCAATTGAGTGTGACTCTTGGTTGGACAGAGAGTCTAGGGTAGATGTTCTGTATGTGAGACAGTACCCTCATTTCATTGCATGCATACTGACGACATCGTCTCCCCTTGGGGTTGAGAGAGAGTCGTCAGTCATCCTGCCTCCCAGGTTACTTCCAGAGGAGTAACTGGTGTGAGGGCATAGCATTTGTTGTGCCGCACTCTACCATTATTGACGATGGTAGTTGGAGTTGCGTGCAGTTGTCCTGGGTGCGTGGTACTCGACCACTCATTAGTAGTGTTAGTCGGAGTGACCAGCAGCAGGGACCCCCGTTGCGTAGCGAGCTACTTACGCTCATATGCTACTGGATCATACTACCCAACTCGGTCACTCGAGAGTGGTGGCGGCTGGAGTCGGGATAGTTGTCATGTCGTGCCACCTAGGCCACACGGGGGTCGTGGCAGCGAGTAGGGGTGAGCAGGCATGACCATGCATCTTTGCATTCTTAGATCATACGGTGTTTTGCATATGGTTATATATATATACATAACTGCTTGTATATATATATATATGGATGATGGTGATTGGTATACATACAGATACAGTCTATATGTATACTCACTTTGATGATGATGCATTTGTATGTACTATGCCTGTTGCATTTGTTTGTACATATTCATACATGCTATTGCATATTCCTGTATGGTAGTAGGTTGATATTTGTATACCTATCGGATATTCACAGTGATACCCTTGACTCAGGATAGGATATTGTGTTAGTACTATACTGTTATACCCTATGATGTGATTATATGCCCAGGTTGGATCAGATAGAGTAGTATTTGCCAGTATGTCAAGATCGCTGATGTTCGATTTATTTAGTATATGCATGCATATCTATTGTTATCTTGATGTATACTTGTTGTGCAGTAGATTAAATCGCTGTTGAATGACATGTAATATTGATACATATATTTACATGTTTTCTCTGATTACCTGCTGAGTTTTACTCACCACCTTCGACCCTGGGTTTTTCTGTCGCCCAGGTAACAGGTAGAGGTCTTCGTGACGACTTGGAGCTGCGCCGACTGATCCATCCCATCTCCATTTTTCCGATGTCTCTCGAGGAGTTTATTTTATTTTTCTCTCTTATGGTTTGGACCTGTTTATGAGTTATAGATTTTGGTCCTATGTCATGGACCTTTGTTTTGTATTGGACTTGTCGTGATGTCGTTGTGTTATTTACGGTTTTGACTGTGGACTTGTCAGGTGGTGTACACCTGTATATTTTTGTTATGTATGTTGTGGGTATGCGCTCTTTATTTCCGCTGCTATTATTTGTTATATATATATTGTTGTTGTTGTGGGCCTACGGGCCTTGTATTAACCCGAAATGTTGCCACGTACAGGGGAGATGTCGTCCGTTTGATTTTCGGCTCGGCATGCTCTCGGGGCGTGACAACCAGGCAGATTGAACCTGGCCGAGAGAAAAGGTGTTGTTAATTCAAATTCCCGCAATCCCGTGGTCCTGAGATTCAAACTCCCAGCAACACTATAGTGTTGGGAATTACATTTCCAGTATCAGGGAGATTTAAGTTGTCGAGATGAAAGGTGGTGCTGGAAATTGAAACCCCAACAACACCGTGGTCTTGCGATTAAAACTCCCAACACCATAGAAATTGAACTGGTCGAGATAAATGGTGGTGCTGGAAATTTATATCCCAGCACCACCGTGGTCCTGTGATTCAAACTCCCAGTAACACCATGGGGTGCTGGGAATTATATTCCCAGGACCAAAGAGATTTAAGTTGTCAAAATGAAAGATGGTGTTGGGAATTAAAACTCCAGCAACACTGTGGTCCTACCATTAAAACTCTCGACAACATGGAGATTGAACTGATCGAGATAAATGATGGCGCTGAGAATTTATATCCCAGCACCACCATGATCCTGAGATTCAAATTCTCAACAACACTATGGGGTGCTGGAATTACATTCCTAGTACCAGGGAGATTTAAGTTGTCGAGATGAAAGGTGGTGCTGAGAATTGAAACCCCAACAACACTGTGGTCATGCGATTAAAACTCCCAACACCATGGAGATTGAACTGATTGAGATAAATGATGGTGCTGGAAATTTATATCCCAACACCACCGTGGTCCTGGGATTCAAACTCCCAGCAACACCATGGGGTGCTAGGGATTACATTCCCAGAACCAGGGAGATTTAAGTTGCCGAGATGAAAGATGGTGCTGGGAATTGAAACCCCAGCAATACTGTGGTCATGCAATTAAAACTCCCAGCACCATGAAGATTGAAATGGTCGAGATAAATGGTGGTTTTGAGAATTTATATCCTAGTACCACCATGGTCCTGGGATTCAAACTCCCAGCACCATGGAGATGGAACATGACCGAGATAAATGGTGGTACTGACAATTTATATCGGAGATAAATAAAGTCTTCTAGGCGAGTAGAGTGCAAGTGTGGCCTAAACTATCATCCTCCACCTTTCCTTAGGCTCCCAAACTGTAGTTCTAAACATTCATGCTCCGTGCCAATATTCAGATGAGTGTGCCAATTGGCACGCACCCATAACTGCTGGCAGGAATGTTAGAACTAAGTATCTCTCTGCGCATAAACCTTCTAAATGTCTTCCTCTTCTATTCCATATCGATTGTTCCTAATTTCAACATCTCTAGGTCCATCAAAGGGTTTCGGTCAAAACCCATTGATGACCCTATCCAACTCAAATTTGTAGGTTAGTGAAGTGCATAATTGAGAAATCTAACCCTAAACTCTCATCCTCCACTTGTCCTTAACCTTCTAAACTTAAAGAATTCAGCCTACCTGCCAGTATTGTTACTACACTATGTATAATTTTTTTGATTTTAAAAACCTTTGCAGGGATGACCCGCTTCCTGATGAAGTGTTTTCATTTTTGGAAACAATTGAATCAAATTTGAAGGATAGAGAGTTGGATGATCAAGACTCCATAAATATGTCCCCAAGTAATATTCCATCTTCATCTCAGTTTACTGATGTGGGCAATAGAATTACCAGTGATCAACACCTTGATATAAATAGAGAAACTTCTTCCATACTCGAAGAAGAGTTTGTCACTACTACTACAGTAGTTGATGAATATTTTGAAGAAACTTGGAGTGAAAAGGAGGTAAGTGATATACAAGTGATATAACAGTTAGAATATACAAATCCTTCGGAAGAATTCTTAACTGATAATATCCAACATGAAGAAGGTGAGTTAAACCCAGATCAGTACAGTGACTTAGAGGAAGTGTTCTCAATTGTTGATGATCCCTATGTTTTAAATCCACAAATAACACAATTGACAGATGTCTGTCAATTCATCAGATCCAAATGAATTTTTCACTAGACAAGTTTTTTCCTCCCGACAAGAGTTTAAAGATGCACTAGTAAGACATGCAATGTTAAAAAACTTCAGATACAAGTCAGTTGACACAAGACTTAATAGAATTAAAGTTATTTGCTTTAATCAGTCATGTTCATGGAGATTAGTTGCAAGTGGAGACGTGGAGTTCACTGTCACAAAATATGTAAAGCAGCATGAATGTGACACAGTTAGGGAAACAATAGATCACCATGCTTGCACATCCACATTTGTATCAAACCAGATTATAGGACGGTTAGCTACTTCTGATGATTACAAACCAAGTTTAATTCGAAGAGAAATACAAGCTAGGTTTGATGTTCACATTTCATACAAGAAAGCATACACAACAAGACAGAAAAAATTAAAAAGAGTGGTTGGTGATTTTGATCAGTCCTATATTGATCTTCCAATGTACTTGCGTGAGTTAAGAGTTAGAGATCCTGATACCTATGTTACAGTACTAAGAAATGGTGAAAATCAATTCCAGCGATGTTTTTGGGCATTTAGTGCTTGTGGAAGAGTATTCAAGTCTTATTTGCGAAAACTAATTGGAATTGATGCTACACATATCATTGGCAAGTATCCTAGTGTGTTGCTAATGGCAACTACCGTTGACAGTAATACAAAAATTCTGCCAATTGCATTTGGAATTGCTGAAGTTGAATGTGGATCTTCCTGGGAGTGATTTTTGGATAATGTAAAGACATTCCTTGTTGTCCTTCCAGAGTCGTTGAACATTGTATCGGATAGACATCGGAGGATTATATCAACAGTTAACAAAGTGTATCCATCTGCCCATCATGATTTTTGTTGCTATCACTTATCTTGTAACATGGTAACATATACCCAGGATAGATCCTCATTAGGTTTATTTTGGGCAGCAGCAAGAGCCAATACAACAGTTGAGTTTGATCGATTAATGCAGAACATGCATGAAAACCACAAGAATGCATATGTGTGGCTACAAATGATCGATCAAAAAAGATGGGTCAATGCACACTTTTCTGGGAGGAGGTACACAATATTAACCACTAATTGTTCTGAGAATTTAAATGTATTATTCAAGGAAACACGTGAACTCTCCATCACCAGTTTAATTGATAATACTAGAAGAAAGGTTGCTCAATGGTTCTTTAACCGTAGGGAAGAATATTTAAAAATGTCAGGTTTTCTAACACCTTATGCCATTAAAGAGATTGATGAAAGGAAAGAAAGAACTTGATTATATTCAGTATTCCCATACTCACAAAATATAAATGGAAGTACAGACAATAATTTCTTCATATATTATTGATTTGAAGAGGCGCAGTTGCATCTGCGGTGAGTTTCAAAATTCATGAATTCCTTGCTCGCATGCTATTACAGTCATCATATATCGGAATATAGATCCATACCGTTATTGTGAGCATTATTTTCTAAGGGAAACTTGGGAGACCATTTACATGGATCGTATTTACCCATGTCGAAGTAAAAAATTTTGGCCTCATGGTGACAAAAATTTTAGAGTTCTACCTCCTCGTAGCCTTGTGCAGTCGGGTCAAAGAAAAAAGGCACACATTGAGTCTAAACATACTGGGAAGGTGAAAAATAAATGCAGCAGATGCAAACAGCTTGGCCATAATAGGAGGTCCTATAGAATGCCACCGCCTACTAATTCCTAATTGTAAATAGTGGTTGTGTAAATATTTGTAAAGGAAACAATGTTTATATTATACGCCTTATTTATCAAATACTTGCTGTGCAATTAATTTGTGTGTGGTAGTTGAATTAAATTTTTTTCTGGCACTAATACTGACAAAACAATGTTTGCTGATTTCCCACACATTGACACAAAAGTATGCGAGAAGGGTGTTTTGGGAATATCACAAACCAACCCTCTGGCGTCCTCATTAACTCATTTTCATTAGACTACATAAGGTGAAAATTCGTCAAGGAGCTTCTTAACCCCTTCCTTTACAATAGATCATCTCCTTTATGGCTTCTCGAGGCGAACACAACCCTGGGGAGAAGTCTTCTTCCTCCTCGAACGTTGAGGAGGGCTCCTCAACCCCTCCTCCGACTTAGCGTGTCTTCGTCGTAACACTGGATAAGAGCATGCTGTTCTGAGAAGGCGCTTGGAGACCGTGAGCCATGACCAGGAGGGGGCCACCCAACGCTTGGAGGTTATTCTCCAGCATCAACAGAATGTACACGTTGCTTTGGCGCTAGTGGAGAAATGGATGACAAAATGAGAGGTCGCTCGATCGAGACGGGGGAACGAGCTTGGATTCTCTTAGATCTGTACCTGGATCATCTTAAATGTCTATGTCATATATATCTAAATCTATTTTGGTTGGCCTAACTAAATGAATGTTGATCTATTTTGCATTATCGTGGGCTGCCTGAAACTTATGTCGTTATAAACTTATGGCCTAACTAATTGAATGTTGATCTAGTTTGCAAAGTTGTAATAAAAATTTGGGCCATCGCACCCTACCCGTTAATATAAAACCCCCCGTTGGTAGTTCAAACGATTAAATTTCATTTCTCTGTCACTCCTTTCAATCTATCTCTTGTGGAATTGTCTAACACTTCGATTTTCGACGTTCGTAAGTTTTGTAGATTACTTAACTTCTTTCATTGACCATAATCTGTGTCGTAGTTGAAGGTGCATCCCATCTAGGGTTTTTCCATTTTCGTCAGCGATATCGTTTTAAGTCGGGCCTGATAGGGTTTAGGATTTTAATAATTCATTTGAGAAGAGGTAACGTTTGTTTCTATCAGCACACATGTTTCAATCCATTTCATCTATTAGTTTCAAATCGTCGTATTACAATGCATTTAGTTCGTAACCTAATGTAGTTTTTTCAGTTCACGATGGCTTCAACTGTTGAATCATCAAGCAATAGTTCTGGAAGAACCCTTACGTTGATGCGAGGAAGAATAAAGAGAATGAACTGGAAAAGCAACGTTTCACATTTTAAAAAATTTATTGCAAGTGTGCCGCTAACTGAGGAAGAAGAAACACTGATTCGGAGCTCCCCTTTTGCGTGAGTTTTGGACATTTCAAATATTACTCATGTCAGATCCCTCATTCAAAATATGTTTGATAATTGGGACTATAAGGAGAAATATTTTATATTCCATGACAAGAAATTACATTTCACAAAGATTGATGTCTCTCTCATCCTTGGTCTACCAGATGATGGACTCGTAGTTCCTATGAATAATGAAGCTCTCTCTGGTCAGCTATATTTGCAATATTTCATGGAAGTTGATTGATCTAACAAACATCTGAAGGAATTAATGAAGAGTTCTAGATCTCCAGATAATTTGGGATCTGAAAATTTTTATTGTCAGTTGTTTATTTTATATTTTTTTCTCTTGTGTGTTTTTTACTAACACCAACAGTAAACCTAGAATACCTATATTATCACTTATAGATTGTGTAGACGATTTTGATAACTTAGGCAGGTACAATTGGTGTGAAGCACTTTATACCTATATGACTCTTCAAATGGAGTCAATTGGTATGGGAGTGACATTGCGACCAAAAGCAAAGGTCGGTGGTGGATCTACGAGACCAATGCTTAAGGTTTTCACACACTTATTGGCTGTAAGTGAATATATTTTATGTTTTCCACAAAGAGTATAGATCAATCTGTCTATTAACAACTAATTTTGTCATTCCAAGTATGGATGTGTGAGCATTTGTGTATCCTACCTTCACACGTCCCTCATGCTTTGCCAAGAATGTTGAGATGAAGGTGAAGTTCCACAAATGTAAGGGTTGTTAAGAAGATGGTAGATGGTCTCCTACCAGATAAAATAATTATTGATCTAATGTCAGCACAGTCAGAGCTACATCTGATACAGAACACTTCTCCACCTAGGATTTGTGCTTCAACTCCTCAACCCGAAACTCATCTCGATGCAGAAGAAAAGGCGTGCCCAGTATGCCAGGAGAATGTAGAACTAGTTTCAACTCTATGCACCAAGCTAGTTGAAGTAAGGACTAACTTGGACAACACCTCCCTACTTAAGGATGTGACCATTGAAGAAAAAGAAAAGAAAATACAAGAGCTTCTTCAACAGTTGAAGGAGGTCAGAAGTAGGAAGGACAATGAGATAAGTGAAAGGGATAATATATTTTGTGAAAAGAAAGCATTAATCGCTGAAAAGGACAGTTTAATATTGGAGCTTCAACTGAATTTATAATCCCGGGATGTAGAGGAGTTACAATCACAACTCATACAAGTTGTACAGACCCAACAACCTTCTACTGCATACACTAGGCGGAAGGTTTGTGTGCGGAAGAGGGCTCTTCATGGTGTATCACCCCCTACAAGTACAAGCATTCCTCTTGCATGGTTTGCTAACATTACTAAAAGAAGGAGAGTTGAAACTCAAATAGTCCCCAGCAAGACTATTGAGTATCCCTTATCAGACCT
Source organism: Wurfbainia villosa (assembly GCA_025175895.1). Lineage (NCBI taxonomy): Eukaryota > Viridiplantae > Streptophyta > Magnoliopsida > Zingiberales > Zingiberaceae > Wurfbainia > Wurfbainia villosa. The sequence continues at coordinate 83,956,262 of CM045988.1, forward strand.
TAATATCGCTCCTGAAGAGGCAAATTTTAAGCAGGAGTCAGTCTAGGATAAAAAAAAGGGAAATCAACTACCGAGGAGTATGAACCTGAAATATTATCTACTGTCACACAAGTCTCCACGGACAAACAACAACCACTTGATGAAGTCAAGAGAAGGATATTGGAGGTGAGCATAAGTTATCTTGTCCAGTCCTATTTTTCAGAGAAAATATTTTTATTCTAACTATTTTTTTTGTATACAGCAAGCTTATAAAGAATTCACCAATAAGATGGATCCAACAGTCGGGGAGTGTTTATTGAAATTAAAAAAATGGAGTAAAAGATCATACGCTTTATAATAGTAATCTTATGTTTTGAAAGTTGTTAATAACCCTTTCCTTGTGTAGTGTGACAGTATCAGGACCAGTGTGGAAGACGGATGCTATTAACTGTTGGTGCAATCGGGCCGGACTCAAGTTTGACTCGAACTATATTTTGATATTAGACAAAACGCATGACATGGTATTGTCATGGGAAGTCCAACATGGGTTGGCCACGTAAATCCAAGTGTGTAACCTTGGTGGTGAAAAGTCCAATCATGGGGCTTGGTGTTAGGAAAATCCAAGCATGAGGCTTGGTGTGGAAAGTCTTGAGGACTTGGCAAGTTCACTAGGCTCGGGGTCCTTGAGTCGGTGAAAGATGACATTGCGAAGCCGTACGCTTGGTGCATCCGAGGGATCGCCTGACGGGGAGCGAATGAAGTGTTGCGGGCACAGAATACTCCGTAGCCGACTGGGCAATCGACTACAAGGTCAGCAGTCGACTGATGGTCATCATCAGTCGACTGATAGAGGATCCGTTGGAACTTGTCCAGCGTGGATCAAGCTATTGTGAGACAACGACTACAGGAGCAGTCGATTGGGGCCTTTTGGCAGTCGACTGCTAGGCACAAAATCAACTCGATGCAGGTTATAAATGGAGCTCGAGATGGAGGATTTTGCCAAGACTTTAAGGGTGATTTTGGAGGGGAATTGCTGCTGCATTCCAGACCTTCAAAGCCAATCCAAATCAAGCAACAAGAAAGTGATTCAAAGCGATTTGTGTAAAGTGTTCTTTACTTGTATTTCGTATTGTATTTGTATTCTTGCTTGTATTTTTGTATTACTGTTGTAATAGCTTGTACGAGGTTTCTACACCTCCGACGTGTTGTCGAGAAGGAGTTTAGTTAGTGTCGTGCGCATAACTAGAGCTCGTTGAGCTCTCCCCGTAGAGTAGGAACCATTCGGTTCCGAACCACGTATATCGTGTGTATTTGTGTATGCTTGTGTTGTTGTTAGTATTTCTATTTGTATATTTTCGCTGCGCTAACGACAATCGTAGACAAGCGACACGCGATGAATAATCGAATCCCACCATATGACGATTGAGAGCTATTCACCCCCCTCTTGTCGGCCACCAACGTTCCAACAAGTGGTATCAGAACTAGGTGCTTGTCGAGGGCTAACTGCCAACACAAGCACGACAAGATGGCCGACTACAACCTTCAACCACCAAAATTCGAAGGAGATTTTCAATGGTGGAGAAGAAAAATGAAGGTATATCTAGAAACCGATTTTGATATTATGTTAATTCTAGAAAACGGTTTCAAAATGCCTAGGGATGAAGAAAATAGGCAAATTGAGAAGTCAATGTGGACCAAGGACCAAATGAAGGATTTCAAGATAAATCTCAAGGTAATTACATTGCTTAGTGATTTGATTCCTAACAATATTTGGTCTAGGCTAGGAGAATATAGGGATGCTAAGGACCTATGGGACAAGGTGATCAAATTTCATGAAGAGCCCACATTGGTCTATGAAGAGGAAGAATGTCCATCAACATCCGGATCTGAGGATGTTGAGTAATCGCCATCCACCTTCGATGATGTTGATGACTTGGTGGAGACCTCCACCTCTAGCGTTGAGGGGGAGGAGAGACCTTCCATCCCGAAACAAGTTCAAGAAGAAGCTTCAACATTCGGGAGAAGCAAAAATTCCCTAGGTAACTCAAGTATTGTGATTATAAATAAAAAACATATAACATGCTTTGAGTGTAGGGAACAAGAGCACTATAAGAGTAAGTGTCCCAAGAAGGTGAAGAAGGCTCAACCGACACCAAAAATTCAAGAAAAAGCCAAAAACACCGGAGTCCCCACAATTAGAATCAAGGAGCATATTGTGTGTTTTAAATGCAATCAAAGGGGACATTACCGAAGCCAATGCCCTAAGGGGAGGAAGAAAGGGCAAGAAGGGGCATCTCATGTAGGGGGAGCTTCCAAAGCTAACCCTAAGGTAAATTTAGTTAATGCACCTTTAATTTCTAGAACTAAGCAGCATGCTAAAAACTATTTTAATTCACTTGCTATCATTAATGAAAAACATGCTAGTAGAAATAACTATGTTTGTCTAGGTGCCAAGCATGTTAATTTATCTAAGGACAAACCTAGACACCATAATTCTAGACCTATCTTGCCTAGGGAGAGTATAAGGAGAATAGAAGAAAACTTGGGCATTAACCCCAAGAAATCTAGACATATGCCTAAGAAGAAAAATAACTCCCAAAAATCTAATGATAGATCAAAATTGGGAAGATTAGAGGTGGAGAACTGAGCCTTGAGGTCAAGGCTTGAAAAATTGGAGAAGACCCTAGCAATTATGGCAAATTCATTTAATGGGTCAAAGAATCAAAATTTAAGGCATAGGAAACAAGAAATGCCCAACGGCAAGAAAGGTTTGGGTCACAAACTTATGTCCTACCATAATGTCCCATTTAATTATGGAACAATTTCTAGGTCTAGACAAACCAAGGCTAATAGGGAAGCTATCCCTAAGACTAGCCATGATGTGTGTTTAGTGGCTAAGGACTTAAGAAAAACCAAGAAAGCCACTAAGAAGGTCAAAGGAGGAGTCACCTCTAGAGTTGACCTAGGAAAGACCCAAATGACTAAGGTGTCAAAACCTAAAAGGGTCATTAGGAAGATATCTAGGGAAGTTATCCCTAGTGAATACCTAGTTAACCCAAGGAGCTCCAATAAGTATTGGATTCCTAGAAGCGTGATCGATTCACGCTAGATGGGTTAGGGTGTGTCAATCCTAAGTGGATGGGTAGTTAACCTAGCCATGGTGAGTTGACACATTAGGATGTACCAATGTGGTTTGAGAAGATGAAAAATGATTAAATTGACAATTAGGTCTTAGAAGTATTGGTGTGTCATTTTGGGTTTTTGGCACACTAGGGGGATAATGACATTAAGGAAAAAATAGGTTTAATCTTAGAAATGACAATTTGAATTTAACACTTAGGTATTTTATACCTTAATATCTTATAGTTGTCATGCTTTGTTTGCCTTGACATGACATGACATCATATTTATTTTTATCATGTAAAATGTCATGATCATTTTTAGGGTTATGTTTATATGTCATGTATACTTGTATTTCATTCACATACCATGACATCATGATTATATGACACATGCTTTATTCTTGTATCATTATGCCATAATCATCATTCATGCATAAATAAATTGAAATTAAGGACTAAGGCATGATTTGAAGTCTCATGCATAAGGGAATCAAATAATGTTACCTAGAGATATGCATGAAATCCTAAATAACAAAGTCCCCACATCTCACTAATATTTGACTTGTATGTGTTTTACACATGTAGATACAAGTGAGATGTTTAGGAAAAAGGAATTAAAGGTTTTAAAAACATTTCAAAAATATTTTAAAAAACCTTGGTGAAGTCTATCTTTTGATAGCAATCACCATTGAATGAGATGATACAAAGAGGGCTCAATATTGAAGCTTTTTTTAATTTTTGAACTTTGTATCAATCTCACTATTTTGTGGGTAAAATAATTTTCTAATATTTTTCACCCATAATGATTGTAATAAGTAATATACATACAAAATTTCATGATTTTTAACCTTATGTATATTTACTTACGAATTTTAGAAATTTATTTCTGAAAAACTTGAAAACCACGTTTGCAGTTATCAGTCGACTGCCATGGAGGCCAGTCGACTGATGAGGGTGGCAGTCGACTGGTGTCTGATATAGTCAACTGCCCAAGCTGATTTCGAGTAAACCATGGTGTTAGGCCCATGTTCAGCTATGTTTTGGTTCTCTAACCACTCCTAATCCTAGGACATGCTATGGAGAGCATTAGAAAGGGTGGAAATCCATTGGATATAGATTAGGAGAAGTGTTTAGGGTGAGTATCAATTTTAAGGTGGATGGAAGTTCATTATTGAAAGTTGCCTTAATTTTTGATTGTTTTAATGTTCCTATTGGCTTAGGGACTCTCCAAGGAGATTGTTGGTGCCATGGTCAAGGGGGAGCAAGCCTTTAGGGGGAGGTATCCATCATGGGAAGATGAATGTGTATTTTTTCTCATGGGAGGAAAATTTGATTGCCTCTCTTAAGTGATATGGGACTTATCACTAGAAAGATTATAGGCATGTGTGTTCCTCCAATGGAGAGATTGTAAGATCTCATTGGGATATGAGACATTCATACTCTTGGGGAGGACCTTTTTGATGTATGTCAAAAAGGGGGAGAAGTTACCAATTGGGGTAGTTGGAATTCTCATTGGGATGTGAGAATTGCCAATTGGGGATAATTGGTAGACTTGGGTTTAAGATTTTGTCCAACATAAAAAAGGGGGAGATTGTTGGTGCAATCGGCCTGGACTCGAGTTTGACTCGAACTATATTTTGATATTAGACAAAACGCATGACATGAGATTGTCATGGGAAGTCCAACATGGGTTGGCCATATAAATTCAAGTGTGTAGCCTTGGTAGTGAAAAGTCCAAGCATGGGGCTTAGTGTTGGGAAAATCCAAGCATGAGGCTTGGTGTGGGAAGTCTTGAGGACTTGGCAAGTTCACTAGGCTCGGGGTCCTTGAGTCGGTGAAGGATGACATTGCGAAACCGTGCGCTTGGTTCATCTGAGGGACTGTCGGATGGGGAGCGAATGGAGTGAGGCCCAAGGGAAGCATACTTCGAGGGCAAGAGACGCGAAGGATGACATTGCGAAGCAGTGCGCTTGGTGCATCCGAGGGACGTAGGCCGAGGGAAGAGAGCTTCGGTGGGGAACTCCATGAGAGGATGAGGTGGACTTGGCCAAGTGACTAAGACTGAGTGTTGGATGCTCAAACGTGGTGTTTGAGGGTTTACCCGACGGTCGGATGCTCAAACAACTTGGTGTTTGAGGTTTTACCCGACATCAGTCGATTGGCATAGGTGTCAGTTCAACTGATCCAAGTCGACTAGGGTTTGACTAGTGTTAGACTGCTTTCTGTAGCCTAGCGATCATTTGTCGAGATGGCGGATCGGTGATGTTGATCTTGATCAGCTAAGGGATGATAGGCGACTAATGGAAGTGTCGCATACGCAGAATGCTCCGTGGCCGCTAGGCGATCGACTCATCTGCGATTGGTGATGGTCATCATCAGTCAACTAATAGAGGATCCGTTGGAACTTGTCCAGCGTGGATCAAGTCATTGTGAGACAACGACTACAGGAGCAGTCGACTGGGGCCTTTTGGCAATCGACTGCTAGGTACGAAATCAACTCGATGCAGGTTATAAATGGAGCTCGAGATGGAGGATTTTGCCAAGACTTTAAGGGTGATTTTGGAGGAGAATTGCTGCTGCATTCCAGACCTTCAAAGTCAATCCAAAGCAAGCAACAAGCAAGTGATTCAAAGTGATTTGTGTAAAGTGTTCTTGACTTGTATTTCGTATTGTATTTGTATTCTTGCTTGTAATTTTGTATTACTGTTGTAATAGCTTGTACGAGGTTTCTCCATCTCCGACGTGTTGTCGAGAAGGAGTTTAGTTAGTGTTGTGCGCATAACTAGAGCTCGTTGAGCTCGCCCCGTGAAGTAGGAACCATTCGGTTCCAAACCACGTATATCGTGTGTATTTGTGTATGCTTGTGTTGTTGTTAGTATTTCTATTTGTATATTTCTGCTGCGCTAACGACAATCGTAGACAAGCGACACGCAACGAACAATCGAATTCCACCGTACGTAGATTGTGGGCTATTCACCCCCCTCTAGTCGGCCACCAATGTTCCAACATTAACTTATACATGGACTATTTCCTTACAATATTTGATTGGAATGTTTTGACACATGGTGATTGCATCAGTGCTTATTTATCAGTCTTAGCTGATGAGTGCAAGGAGACTGATAAGGTGTACTATAGCTCAATATTTTATGGGGCTGGATTCCCGATAAGTTTTTGCCCCTTTTGCATGCAATTATCAACTTTAAAGCTTCGGTGTTTTGACAGGTTTTTTTATACACGGTATGTTTAATATGATGTACACCCAAGCATTCAAGCAAACTTTTAAAACCCCAAGCGATGATCTAATCAGATACATATTTTATCCAATAATCCGTGATGACCACTGCCACCTACTAGTGGCGGATTTACAAAATACAGAGTTTATCCACTATAACTCATTGCCCGTCAGGAAAGCTTACACTAGTCAATTTGAAGAAATAATAAGCAGTGTTATTTTATATGTTACTTAAATAAACCGTTTGTGTATGGAGGATTGATAGCATTTTTTTGGGTGTAGGTTGAATTCTTTAAAAAGATCGACCCTTCATATTATGAGAACTAGCATCCTGGCCTGGCTGATAAATTTTGTAATACAAATTTTTCCATGCGTCGAGTACAGGGTCCCAAACAAAGCTTCGTAAGACATTTAATATTCTTTGTAAATACCATATTTTATAAGTTAGCAATGGACTAGTTATTTATATTTTTTTTACAGCTATGACTGTGCATTGTTTACAATACGATACATTGAGAGTCTATTATTTGGGTACCCTAAAAGATTCAGACAGCAAGATATGAGGAGTTTTAGATTCTTGGTGGGGAATAGAATAATGCACAGCTCGCACTTTTATTTTCAACTATAACTGTGTTGTAATTTGGGATATATTGTAATAATATACAAAGTTGTAAATTTTTTACTGCACCAAGGTGTCTGCCTGTAAAAGTCATTCTCAAAATGCAAAGTGTAAATTCAAATTGTGTAGTATCTGTACAATTATAAAAAATTTAGACGTTGTTAAATATGTGAACCACTTCAACTTTATAATTTTGTGATGGGATTTAAATCTGTACAATGTATATTTTCTTGTGACTACCATTTTGCATACTTTGTATGCTAAATGATTTTGCATACTTTGTGCGTGGTGTTGAAAATTTAAATCTCAGGACCACTGTGTTCTTGTGAATATAATTCCCATCACCATCTTTTTTCTTGGCCAGTTTTAAATCGTACGTGGTGTTGGGAATTTAATTCTCAGCACCACTATATTCCTGGTAATATAATTTCCAGCACCATCTTTTTCTAGGCGAGCTTGATATTGTATGTGGAGCTGGGAATTCAAATCCCAGGACTACTTTGTTCCTGGGAATATAATTCCCAACACCATCTTTTTTCTCGGTCAGTTCGAAATTGTACGTAGTGCTGGAAATTCAAATCCCAGGACCACTATATTGTTAGGGCAATCAACCCGTGATATGGTTTTGATGTGTGAGGCAAAGGGTTTAAGTTAGGTTGTTATTGTGATTTGATATGTGCGTTGGAGTCTTGCAGGGCTTAGTAATTTGCACATGGAGCTTTGGCGGGTTCACCACTCACAACCTCGTGCTTGAGTCGGAGAAGGAGCATTGTAGAGCCGTGCGCTTGATGCTGCCGAGGGATCGCCGGACGAGATGACTTGAAGCGAAGCCAAGGAAGCAGACTTCAAAGGCAAGAGACGCGAAGGAGCATTGCAGAGTTATGCGCCTGATGCTGCCGAGGGACGTAGCCGTAAACGAAGAGAGCTTCAGTGAGGGACTTCGAGTGAGATGAGAGAATGAGTGAATTGTAAGTAGCTCATTAGGTGAACTTGATCATTTGTCTAAGTGTCGGATGAGATTTTCCATCGACGCCGATCGCCATAGAATGATGATCGATTGCTCTGAATCGAACGAGGTTCGACCGTATCCGATCGATGGGTTTTGGCCCAGGCCCGATCGCCATATATTGGCCCATTGCCAAGACCATCACGTCGATCGATGCGAATGATCGGTAGTCGAGAGGGTTTTGGGCACAGAATCTCTCGTAGCCGACTGGGCAGTCGACTATGAGGCATCAGTCGACTGCCAAGGGTTTCGTTGGACTACAATGGTCGGGATCTGACGTGTTCAGAGGTCGTTGTAGTGGCGACAGTCGACTGTCAAGGGCAAATCGCTCTCTATAAAAAGAGAGGGTGTTGGGCTTTGGGAGGCTAATGCTTCTATTCTAAACATCTCCCAAAGTGCCCAAACAAATTTCCTCCTCTTCCTTGTGCTTATATTCATCTTATTGCAAGAGGAGTGATTTTGTAAGAAAAGGTTACCTTCACCTAGCTTTGTGCAAAGGAGAGAATAGTGAAAGCTTGCGGAGTGATTCACCGTGGACGAATCAGACCGTGGACTAGCGGCGCAGCTGTGAACCACGTTATATTCTCTTGTTAGCATTGTTTGTTTCCTTTGCTTTGTCTTTCTTTGTTTGTATTTGCATATTCCGCTTGCGCTAATATTCTGTGTAGATGAGCAAATTCCATCATCGTACGAAGAGGGCTATTCACCCCCCTCTAGCCGGCCAACACATACACATCGATCCCCTACAAGTGGTATCAGAGCCCAGGAAAGCTTGTCAAGGACTAACCGCCACAACAAGCACATTCAAGAATGGCCGGCTCAAACATTTACCCACCAAAGTTTGAAGGAGAATTCTCTTGGTGGAAAAAGAGAATGGAGGTATTTTTCGAAACCGATTTCGAAATTCTTTTAATTATGGAAAACGATTTCGAAATGCCTAGGGATGAAGAAGGAGAGTCATTAGAAAAATCAAGGTGGAGCAAGAGGCAAAGGGAAGAGTACTTGGCGAACTCAAAAGCCAAACATCACCTTTACAACGTACTCCCCCAACAAGAAGTGAATCAGATTTGGGAATGCGCTAGCGCCAAAGAGATGTGGGAGAAACTAATAGAGATTCATGAAGGCACATCCGAGGCGAAGCTAGCAAGGAGAGATGTCCTTCGCTCCCAATTATCCAATATCAAACTCGAAAAGGGAGAGAAGGTAAAATCCCTACACTCTAGATTTAAGGAAATTCTAACCGGTTTGACAAGTGTAGGTGAAAAACTCTCCAACCGGGATATGGTAATGAAGGTCATAGATGCCTTTCCCCGCTCCTCAAGATGGAGCTCTATGGTGTACTCGTTCTACATCTCCAAGAACTTAGAAGTTAGCACCTTGGAGGAATTTTTCTCAACCATGGAGCTCCACGAAACAAGGCTTGAAGGAATAGTAGAAGAGCCTAGAATTCAACCTTCAAGAGGAGTAGCTTTGATGGCCAACAAAGGGAAAAAGAAGATGGAGAATTCCTCCTCCTCCGATGAAGCATCCTCATCCTCCTCCATGGATAGCACGGAAGAAGCTTACATGGTAAGGAAGGTAAGGCGTGCTTTAAGAAATTTTAAATTTAATAAATCTAATGATAGGAGGAGAAGACCAAGGAGGAAGGTGATTTGCTACAATTGCTAACAAGAGGGACACATAAGGGATAATTGTCCCCTCTTGAACAAGAGCAAAGAGGAGAGGAAAAAGAAAGAAGAAAAGAAGAAGAAGAAGGGGAGCAAGAAGAAGGAAGAAGAGAAGAAGGCCAAAGAAAAAGGGAAGACCAAGGCATTAAAAGCAAAGACATGGGATGATCCTTCTTCCTCATCCTCATCCGAAGAAGAAGAACATGTCTACTCAAACCTTGCCCTAATGGCTTTTGACGATCTAGACTCCTCTTTCTCCGAAAATGAAGAAGCAAGCTCAAGTGAAGGGAGAGCTTCTTCTACATCCTCATTATCGGAAGAGGATTTGGTAAGTGAGATAACAAATCTTTCCCCCAAGAAAGTTATGTCAATTATTTCTAGCCTCACTAAGGACTTGTTTAGGGCAAAGAAGAAAAATAAATGCATGCTAGATCAAATTAAGGAATTAGAAGAAAAATTAGAAAAAACATGCTTAAATATTAATAATGATATTTCTTCTAGACTAAATGATGCATGTTCACATGATTATATGCCTTTTAATGTTAGTGATGCATGTATGGATGAAAATAAGACTTTAAGGGAAAAGGTAGATCATTTGACCAAATCCCTAGAAAAGTTTACAATTGGCTCCAACACTCTTAACATGATCATAGGGAGCCAAAGGGCAAGCTTCAACAAGAAAAGCCTAGGATATAAAGAAAATAAAAATGAAAAGGCCTATAAATGTTTAATTGCTAGGGGTCAAGACAAAAAGAAGGTAATAGCTAGAAAATGGATCGCTAAGGAATTTTTAGTGAACCCCATAGGCAAGAATTTGTATTGGGTTCCAAAATCCATCCTTAAGGGTTAGGAAAACCCTAGGATAGTCAACCATATGGAATTTATCTATATCATATTTTGGTTGACTTAGGATGGCGGGACAATATTTTTGAAATAGTGTTGGGTGATGATAATGCACCCATAAATAGATAAATCATGCTTTAGGTGATATTTGCCTTATTATCATGATGTAATACCTAATGCATGATCACAATTTGATGAATACATTTGTTTCATGGTCATAATATGAAATCAATGCATATGTATATTTATTATCATGTGGGATGTTTGGATGATACTTAACCTTGTATAGAATTGCATGAAAATAATAGTTAAGTATATACAAATACCTTTAGGATACATCTCACATTCACTATAGGCTACCTTGATTGAAAACTTAGCATGAGTGAGATGTTAGGATGATACAAATGTCCACTAGTGCCTATGACATTTAGATGATCATTTAAAGTATCAAAATAGCAATAATACACCAATCATGGGGAAGGTTTATGTTTAATTCATAGACATATTGCCCAAAGATTATGGTTGAATATTTCATATGTTTTCAAAACAAGTTCTTACTTTAAAATCTGTGTTCATGTTTTGAAACAATCCAAAGCAAAACTAGGTGTTAAATGTGATACTAACTTGATCAAAAACCTAGTTGTTTTTAAAGCTTTTAGATTTTTGACAAATCTTTGAAAATATAATGATTTTTCATGAAAAACTATTTTTCATTGATAAATATACTTACAAGAAATATGTTTCCCAAATTTCACTATTTTTCAAATTTTCTAGAATTTATAGTGTATTTCTGAATTTCGTCCAGAAAATCAGAAATCCTGATTTCCTTGTGCCGATCAGTATCATCTTTTGATGTGATCGATCTGATATTAGGATTTTAAGTGTTTTTTATTTTTGCTTCTCTCTAGACTTGATGTCGTGCCATATAAACCTTGTTTAATTTTTTTGATGGTGTCAAAGGGGGAGAAAGATATATGTTTAAGTAAGGGGGAATGTATTTAGGAAGAGTTTCATGTATTAAAGGGGAGAGTTGCAAATCATGTTATTCACATGCTTTCTTTCCTTAATAATTTATCAAATATTTTTACCTAACTTAAATGGATTGCTACACATCAAAAAGGGGGAGATTGTTAGGACAATCAACCCGTGATATGGTTTTGATGTGTGTGGCAAAGGGTTTAAGTTAGGTTGTTATTGTGATTTGATATGAGCGTTGGAGTCTTGCAAGACTTAGTAATTCACACATGGAGCTTTGGCGGGTTCACCACTCATAACCTCGTGCTTGAGTCGGAGAAGGAGCATTGCAGATCCGTGCGCTTGATGCTGCCGAGGGACCGTCGGATGAGATGACTTGAAGCGAAGCCAAGGAAGCAAACTTCGAAGGCAAGAGACGCGAAGGAGCATTGCAGAGTCGCGCGCCTGATGCTGCCGAGGGACATAGCCGCGAACGAAGAGAGCTTCGGCGAGGGACTTCGAGTGAGATGAGAGAATGAGTGAATTGTAAGTAGCTTATTAGGTGAACTTGGCCATTTGGCTAAGTGTCGGATGAGATTTCCCCATCATCGATCATTGCCATGGAATGACAATGATCGCTCCGAGTCGAACGGGTTCGACCGTATCCGGCCCGATGGGTTTTTGGCCGAGCGATGTCATTGAAGACCATCGGATGCTAATGGCGGTCGGTAGTCGAGAGGGTTTTGGGCACAGAACCTCTCGTAGCCAACTGGGCAGTCGACTACGAGGCATCAGTCGACTGATGGATACATCAGTCGACTGCCAAGGGTTCCGTTGGACTACAACGGTCGAGATCTGACGTGTTCAGAGGCCGTTGTAGTGGCGGCAGTCGACTGCCAAGGGCGACAGTCGGTGGCGGCCAACGGGAAGAAATCAGCCATCTCTATAAAAAGAGAGGGTGTTGGGCTTTGGGAGGCTAATGCTTCTATTCTAAACATCTCCCAAAGTGGCCAAACGAATTTCCTCCCCTTCCTTGTGCTTATATTCATCTTATTGCAAGAGGAGTGATTTTGTAAGAAAAGGTTACCTCCACCTAGCTTTGTGCAAAGGAGAGAATAGTGAAAGCTTGCGGAGTGATTCACTGTGGACGAATCGGACCGTGGACTAGCGACGTAGCCGTGAACCACGTTATATTCTCTTGTTAGCATTGTTTGTTTCCTTTGCTTTGTCTTTCTTTGTTTGTATTTGCATATTCCGCTTGCGCTAATATTCTGTGTAGATGAGGAAATTCCATCATCGTACGAAGAGGACTATTCACCCCCCTCTAGCCAGCCAACACATACACATCGATCCCCTACATGTATTCCTTAGAATATAAATCTCAGCACCATTTTTTTTTCTAGACGAGCTGGATATTGTACATGGTGCTGGGAATTCAAATCTCAGGAACACTGTGTTCCTGGGAATATAAATCCCAGCACCACCTTTTTTCTAAGCGAGCTGGATATTGTATGTGGTAATGAGAATTCAAATCTCAGGACCACTGTGTTCCTGAGAATATAATTCACAGCACCACCTTTTTTCTCGACCAATTTGAAATTGTACGTGGTGCTGAGAATTCAAATCCCAGAACCACTGTATTCTTGAGAATATAAATTCCAACACCACCTTTTTTCTAGGCGAGCTAGATATTGTACGTGGTGCTGGGAATTCAAATCCCAGGACCACTGTGTTCCCGGGAATATAATTCCCAGCACCATATTTTTCTCGGCTAGTTTGAAATTGTACGTGGTGTTGGGAATTTAATTCCCAGCACCACTGTATTCCTGGGAATATAAATCTTAGCACCACCTTTTTTTAGGTGAGCTGGATATTGTACATGGTGCTGAGAATTCAAATCTCAGCACCACTGTGTTCCTGGGAATATAATTTCTAGCACCACCTTTTTTCTTGGTCAGTTCGAAATTGTACGTGGTGCTGGAAATTTAAATTCCAGGACCACTGTGTTCCTGGGAATATAATTTCTAGCATCACAGTGTTTCTGTCAATATAATTCCCAGCACCACCTTTTATCTCGCCCAGAGTGAATTTATTTGTGGCATGCGGCCAAAACTGGGGGATAGGAGGATCAGAACAAAATTTCCTCGACACATCAACAATTAAAGCTGTAAGATCTTTCAGTCCATGTCAAGATTTCAGAATTTGGACTCCTCTAGGTCCATTAATAGGTTTCGATCAAAACCTATTGATGGCCCTATTCACCTCTTCTTCGATCCAATCTAAGTCCAGTGGGTTTGAAAAGTGTCTCTCTGTATATCCATGTCCAAAATTTCTAATATTCAAGGTTTTATTAGGTTTCTACAGTCATATTTTAGAAATCAAGCCCCATGCCATGTGGTGTTGGTAATTTAAATCTCAGGACTACAGTATTGTTAGGAATATAATTTTCAACACCATCTTTTTGTCTCGGACAATTTGAAATTATACGTGATACTGAGAATTTAAATTTCAGGACCATTGTGTTCCTGAGAATATAATTTCCAGAATCACTTTTTTTTCGGCCAGCTTGATATTGTACATAATGTTGGAAATTTAAATCTTAAGCTCACTGTGTTCCTGGGAATATAAATCTCAGCATCACCTTTTGTCTCAGCCAACTTGAAATTGTATGTGGTATTGGGAATTTAAATCTCAAGACCACTGTGTTCTTAGGAATATAATTCTCAGCACCACCTTTTTTAAGCCAATTTGATATTGTACGTGGTGCTGGGAATTTAAATTTCAAGACCACTGTGTTCTTGGGAATATAATTTCCAGCATCACTTTTTGGATCAGAACCAGTTTGAAATTGGACGTGTTGCTGGAAATTTAAATCTCAGAATTACTGTGTTCCGGGGATTTCAATCCCAACACTATCGAAGTCCTGGGATTAAAATCCCAGTACCACCATAGTCCTGGGGTTCAAATTTTCAACATTGACATTTAACCTGGTTGAGATAGAAGGTGGTGCTGAGAATTTAAATCGCAGCAACACCATGGTTCTATATTTTGAATAAGGTGGTGCTGAAAATTTAAACAAAATTCAACAATAGGGAATATAAACCTGCCAGATATAAAAAAGGTCCCCTTCCATTCCATTTAATTTCACAATATTAAAACCAAACCATTGTATTGTTAGATTCAGGAATATATTCGATAATATATCAAAATTACGGTCACTGTTGATATATGGAATATAGTATCATTTATAAATTAACAAAGTTCATAATTAACTCAAATACAAAAATGCATTATCATACTCCCACCTAAAGTTTTCTTAGATTACATTATGAAGAACTCATCCCTTAAAATTGACACTGAGACATCTATTCTGAATTTTGTCATGTCTGCTTGTTTGAAGTTCATCTTCTCATCATACAACAGACATCTCCTGTATTGCATCACAAAGAAGGTACAATTATTGCTGTAAAAATACCATGATAAATTTTATATTTCAATTCAAAAGTAAAATTTCACGTTCAGTATTTTTCTTTTAGTACCTTGCTACTTGTTGGGGACAATCAGCTATAACAGAAACTCAATTGTCAATGGGGTAATAAGCTTGTAAACATGGATGAATTGCTGCAAGATTCTTAGATGAATATCCTTTAAATTCGGATACCTATTATTACACAATGATTAAGTTAACATAACTATTCATTTACAGATACAATGGATGGAATATCCATATTTAAAAAGATTATCTACTCACCACTACTTCAAAATCAGCTTTTGATCTTCCTCCATATGAAAGGGAGTTGTAATGATTGAAAGTCATTGCTTTTGTATCAATACACAGCAGATGAAAGTGAGTTTAGTCAGTATTTAGAGGTATAAAAATATATCTAACCTCTCCATCATTCATGTCCGTGTTTATGATTTGTGTTATGGCGGTCTTCCACGATATTCTTAATGCCGACTATAATTATGTATAGAGAAAAATATTTAAACATTTAGTATAACATTTTAAATCGTTAGACTATAAGATAATTTAAATTTCTTACAATGAACCCGGATGAGCAATACATAGACTTGTTATATGACCTATATGAGGAGGAGGCCCTCCTAAAAAGAATTGAACAAAATGTATCAATAACCTCCCCAACTGTGAAAACAGATCCATTATCTCCAGAGTATAAAGAATTTAGAGTTAATGAAAAAGGACCTTCCTTCCAAGCATAACCTGTAATAGACCTACAAAAAAATTTAATGGTAAATAAATATTTGCACTTTTTATATTATCGTAACAAAATTTTCGAATGTAATGGTGGATGTAACTACCATACTTTATTTTTTTTTCTAAACTTTTTAGCAAGTAGGTCACATCAGCATTTTGTTTTTGCTTCGTTGACGTCTTACATTTTTTCTTGATATAATATAATAAAAAAAATTAGATTAGTAATTTAAAAAAATTAACACAAACTAATTTTCTTTGTATTCTGACTTACCACAATGACTTCCATTCTCATTTGATTAAGTTTATCAATTCTTGCTTCCTCCCTCTCAAGATCTTTTTTCATATTCTTCTTCCACAATAGAGATAGTATTCCTCGCTTGCAATTCATCCATACCAATTATTTATTTTCCCTTCTTCCTAAAAACTTCTGCTTTATTTACATCTTTCTCAAGTTGCCCTTTTAATACCTCAACATCACAAATTTCTGTCTTTTTTCTTTTCCTTTGAGGTATCAATTTTGCTCATAGTGGACTATCAATGGGAGTATCTCTGTAATCATAGCGGGTTCTATCTCGCTGTCTTGTTCTGGTGGCAATTGGTTCCGGTTGAGATTGAGGATCAACTTCAGGGTTATTTGATTCAACCTCCATACCTTCTCTTCCTATAATTTCAATTAGTTCTTTTACCCTTTCAGTTAGTATCATGTTTTCCATTCTTAACTCTTTGAGTTGTCTCTGATAAACTAAACATTCATAACATTCAGTAGTAGGGTATTTTTCTTGTATAATTTGTGATGATGATATCTCTATTGGATGAGGAGTATTTTCAATAATAATAGTCAAACTTATCAAGCAATATAATTTCACTATGAGTACAGACTAGACAACAATAACCTATCAAAAAATCAACAATTATTTAGATAACAAAAATAAAAAAATGTCAAGTTGTGGTCTTCTATTTACCTGTTCAGGTGAGACTTGCTCGAATAAATTCCTCACCTTGCTAATATGTGAAAGAGTTGTCCTTCACTTATTTATTCGTGACCCTTCGGTATTATATGGTCTCTGGATTGGGACATGTTCCAGAAACCAAGCATGCTTATATTCAAAGTGTTATATACTTATGTAAATATAAAAGACAAAATAAATTAGTAAGAAGAAACTTACAGCCAAAAGGTCGACAAATCCCTTTAGGTAAGGAATTTGGCTGTTCTGCGCAACTGTATTAGTAGATGAACATAGATCTCCAATAGTAGGCAATTTTGGAGCCATAAATTGATGGATGACTTCAACCCAATTGAAACTACCTATGTTGTCAAAATCATCTACAATATCTACAATACATATGAGAACCTTATATGTAATAGTACAGAATAACACACAAGCAAATATATATACAAAACATACAACTTACAAAACACCAAACCAAAACATCTTCATCTAATTCTACTCTAGTAGAAAAAGTTTTAAGCAAATACTCTAGTTTTGATCTAGTTGGTTCTTTTTTGGAGAATTGAGAAATGAAAAGAACAGTTGATACATTAGTTGAATTCATGGGAATAGAATCTCCTCTATCTGCAATACTGAGCAAAATGGACACATCTCTTCTGGTGAAAGCAACTGGCACAGTTGAAAACTTAAAGCTTTGACTTGTCGAATCCCAACTTTGAAATATATTGACCAATATGCCACGGTTTTGTAGAATGTCTTGTATATTAAAAAAAACAACAAATGAGGTTTGTTTAATGATCTCTCTATGTCTTTCATGTAAACAAACATACGGATGTTACTTTCCTTTAGCACTTGGACCTCCAAAAAATTCAATAAAGTGTCCTAAAATATTGGTCCATTGGAGTTTCTTCGCACATTCATTTTTTCCCTAAAAATTTGGAAATATAAAATTTTTAAAACCTGATTTATTCCTTCATTTTGTAATTGTATATAACAAATTAGAGAATCCGCAATGTTTTGTAATAATCCTGTGAAAAAAATCTCAGGAATTTATTTATCTAATTCAGATACAGATTAAAAAAAACGTCCATTTGTATTTGAATACTTGAAATCATTCCAAAAGCATAATCGAAAAAACATTTAAAATAGATGACGTACTTCATATTCAACTAAAGCAAGGATGCGAGACATACCTTGGCCGGTGAAAGAGAGGTTGAACTAAATTCTTGACTCATTCTGCAATATTGAATGGTAGACAGAAATCTTATGAGATATACGACTTTCAACAGAAACCCTAAAATCGAGTAAAAATGAATAACCCAGATAGTTAAATGAGAGGACGATACGAGATTACCTCGAAGCGTCTCGTTGAAAATCCTAAAACTCGGAAGCTAACAAAATCATGCTGGATGAAAAATGGAGTGTAAGAAATTCGAAAGATTTGTGCCCTGAGTATGGAAGATTTTTTGGAAGCTAAAGAGAGAAAGACGCTAATGTTGTGGTTCGTTTGGACGGGATATTTGGATAACTCGAGATTTTCAATTGTGGTTCGGATGCATGCAAAATCTCAACATTAAAAGGTCTGTTTAGCGGGAAGAATAAAAAGAAAATTAAGTGTGTCATTTGATAAATATTAAAATATGGGATACTATTTGAATAATTCTAAACTTCGCGTGTGCCCTTTGGTAAATCGCTGATGTGCATTTATAAGACATAGCTTGTTTAGGTTTGTTCTGATCTAGCAAAACATATAGATTTTGTTTGTCCAATCGGGCAAAACATGTTCCCCTCTTCTAGATCTTTAACCTTGAAGTGCAAATCACAAAGATCTTATTCACATTGTTAGTAAATTGAAGTCGTAGAATTGAATGACAATTAAAGTGGAATTACTAGCAGGTTCACGGTCTGATCAATTATTATTTTCTCTATAAATTTCTCACTCTTTATAAGTATTTACCAGTAATAGATTCAGGATCTCTCTTTCTTAAAATTGGTACTCGAACAATAGAATTATCATATTTAATTATTTTTTTTATTAATCTGGGATGTCGGATTTACGTCCACTAATTATTAGGGCCGAATGATTCGGTTCCATGGAATTTTTTCATCGGTCGATGAGGATAAATCAGGATGACGCGTGACCTATCACAAGAGGATCTCGTGAACGTCTGATGAATCGACCATGCTAGAACGAAGAATATCATGCACTATCACCCGTGCAACGTGTACAGTTAGAATAAAATCGACCCAGACCATTTTAGAGGAGAACTCCACCTAACTAACGCGCCGTGCCCTTAGGTAGAATTATCATATTTAGTATGCACAATGCACTATTCAAACTATATCACTAATGTATCACGGAGCAGGAACAACATCCCCACTTTGGCATTCACTTTGTTAAAAATTACGTCATCACTTTAACATCCATACAATTGATTTCCGTTACATCATCCAACATTTTAAAGTTTTGGCCTTTTACATTTAATTTATATACATTTAATACTTTAAAATAAAAAATATTACATATTTGATAATGTTAAATTCGAAATGGAAATTGATACGACGAGGAAAATCTGTTCACTCCTTTTTAATGCAGTGAAACACTGAGGGAGATCTCAGGGGGGTCTCACAGACCGCAATCAGTAAAGAATAAGAAGATGAAGTAGATGAAACGCAAAAACCGGTACCAGCAATCGAAACTCAGACACAAGATGTAACGTGGTTCGGAATGAAGATTCCTACTCCACGGAGGTGAGCTTTCTCACCGGGTGCAGCGCCTAAGCACTTTCACTATGAAGGTCCTCCCTTACGGAAAAGAAGTTTCCGGAGGTGGAGGAGAAAAACCTCTTACAGTGATATCACAAGACGAGAAAAAATACAAGAGATGTAACAACAACAGATCTCTATCCTTCTTTTCCGGCGAGGTGGTTGTCGCTCTCCCTCTCCTCTTGTGCCTTCTTCTCTCTTGTTGGGTTGGAATGATTGCGGATCCCCTTCCTCTTCTTTCTTCCTCCCTTTTATCTTCCTCTTTTCCTCCATCGTGACATCGTGGGCTGTCTCCATCGTACACGTGGTCACCACCTCCACCTGGAGAATTATTCTGTTACAGATATGAGGAACGAAGACTCCTTGGAATATTGTGTGGGGCCTCCTAAGCTGTTGCATAACGTCTCTTCCTCTAATTTTCGGGTAACTAGGTTAGACTGTCTCCCTCAACCATCCGCTTTAGGTAAAGCTAACTCAGGTCTATGACCCACGGGTGACCTAGCCTTAGGGTTCCTCATCAACCTGAACCAATTCCTCTTTTTCCCATGCCAAACTTCCTTCGGATCGATCAAGTTGAGTCGACCCTTTATCCATCCCATCTGCTTCTGGGATTATCTAGCTGAATCAATTCCTGTTCCGCCCTTGGTGAAGTGCCTTCCGTCTCTCCTTTGTCGTGCCAATTGCTTCTGCTAATTCTCCCGTGCCAATTGCTTTTGCTAATTCTCCCGTGCCAATTGCTTTTGCTAATTCTCTCGTGTCAATTGCTTCGGATATTTGCGCCCGAACCATTCTTCCTTTTCTCCCTTCGCTGAGCCGAATATTTTGGCTCAGATCACGTGTTACATGCTAACCCTTCTATTTGGAGTATATAGAAAAGGTACCAGTAGTATCATTAGTCAACCCCAAAAAATAGTCAAGCGAAGTTATAAGCTTGACTTTCCAGATGTATATAAAGTTTCTGCCCTATGCTTTATTTCTTAACTTAAACTCACTCTTTCCCTTATGGCCCTTATGTATATTTGAGGCGGCCCGATGGGCCCCGCTTCTCCTTCTCCTTTCGTGCAGTCGAACCGTCATGAAAAACCCTATATAAACCCCCGCCTTCTCCTTTTAGGTATCACCTAGCGTGTTTAACAATCCTGTCCGTTCTACTTCTTCCGTGATTTTCACCGGCGGCGTTTCGGCAACCCAGTTCTTCCTTTTCCCCACGATTCTTCCTTAACCTCCGAGTAAGTACTCTGCCTTGTTCACACCCATGGCTCCTAAGACCGTCCCTTCACCCGCATGGTATGAACATACCATAACTCAACTAGATTGCAATCATTATTTCTTTAATCTTAAGGACAAATATATAGACCCTTCTATAAAATGTTGTTTTACTACCAAGATGCATCGGCCCCATAGTCCCCCTCCCGGTCTGACTTGCTTCTTCTCTGAACAATTTCTTAACGACCTGTCTCTGCCAGTACTGCCGGTCTATTTGGACCTTCTAGACTTCTATGGACTACCCCTGAACCAATTCACCCCCAATTCCTTTCGGATTTTGTCGGGAGCTCATATAGTGTTCCAACATTTAAACCTTCCCTTAACCCCTGAAATATTCCATTGCTTTTTCCAATTGAAATCTTCCAAGGCAGGTCTCTTCTATCTATCTAGCCGTTCAGACTGCCAATTCTTAGTGAACCTGCCTACTTCCCACAAGGGATGGGAAGAACTATACTTTTTTGTACAACTTCCAGAATCCCTACCTTATTCTGATACCTGGAAGGTAGACCTTCCCGAGTTGCCTCCCTTCCGGGAGATGAGGACCAAATGCCCCTTCCCGGAGGTTTATAGAGTATTAGGAGAGTTACATTACTGCTCGAACCACCTAATAGAAACTACCCTTTTGAGCCACTTTGGATTGTCTCCTCTACCTTTGACGACTTCGGTTGCTGTAGGTAGGGTGATATTTACCCTGCAGTATGACTTCCTTTCTATATTATTCATCTTTCTCACCAGTACACTTTGCAGATAACCTAATGCAGAAGGCTTTGGTGGAAGGAGAGGCAATTGAGGCTGCCAAAAAGAAGAAAACCTCAACTAAAAGAGGTAAATCAGTAGCAGCTCCGTCATCCCCTCGGAAAAAATTGCGGCTCACTAAGAAAGGAGCCTCAAATTCATCTGCTCTTCTCCCCTCGTCTTCCGACCAGCCAGGGTCTCAGTCCCTAACCATTTATGAGCCGAGAAGAAGAGGCAATACCTCATTTGCCCCTTCTCCATCTCCTCAAGGAGGGGACTCTCCCTCCCATTTTCTCCATTCCTCCCCATCTGCACAGAATTCACCCACACCTCCAGTTACGTATTACTATAGCTCTATCCCCTCCGTTAAGGCTTCTCCTCCCCCTTGGTGTATCAGACCCCACTTTCTTCGAAGGGAGGATCCTTCCCTTTCGTTCCTCAGGGCCACATTGGGGTCCTGCGAAGATCCGCCCCTCGGAGGTGAAATTTTCAATCGATCGGGCATACAAGGCCCTGTGAGCAAGTAAAGGGGCGGAGGTATCTACTATTTCTTCCTTATCTTTAATATACGTCTCTATACATCGGCATATACTAACGTTGATTTCCTTCTTCCAGGCCTCATCCCAACATCACAACATGGTAGTCCAAATTGGCTGGCCTAATCCAAATCAGCGTGGAGACTCCGCCTTTGCCATAAGCGCAACAAAAAGAGCTCGTTCGGCAATTAAGCAAGCAAGAGGCGAAGGAAGCGGACCTAAGGGGCCAGTGTGAAGATGCAATGATGCGACTGGCCCTGGTCCAAAGCGAGAAGGAGGAGATGCAGCGAAAAAATGAAGAACTTGAACATCGCATCTTCTTACAATCCAGTGAACTGCAACAGGTAGACGTCCTGACCCGTGAACTGAAGGAATATAAAGGGCATCTTGGGGACGCCATGATCAAAGCTGCTGACTCCTCGACTGCAATTTTACAGCTTCAGCAAGAACGGCACCGACTTAAACTGGAGCGTCAAGCCTGGGAAGCTACCAAGAAATCCTGTATAGAGAAATGTCAGGAGCTTTCCTCCAGGGTGGCGGCTCTTCCTCAAACCTTATTGTTGGTGCAGGGGCACTAGATAATCGAACCTTGGTTTTGATGATGGCAAAGATTCAAAGTAAGTTATTTTGTTATCTCATGTGATATGCTAAGTGTGCAGGAAGTGTTTAAGCTAAGCCAAAGGTCGAGCGACATCCAGAGAATCTCAAGTTGAGAAACCGTGGTAGTCGGGCGATACCAGGAGAACCTCGGGGAGTCGAGGAACGTCAGTGGTGACCGAAAGCTAAGCGACAAGTCAAGAGGACCAAAGGTAAGCTCCGTGTGTGGAGCGGTGGTAAGGACGTGCCCTCGGTTAGAGGACAATCCTAGGCGTCGATACAACTAAGGCTTTCGGAGGAATGCTGAAGTTGAGATCGGACGATCAAAGGATCACTGCATGGCATGGCATTATGCATCTAATCTTGTATGCGAGAATTCTCAAGTCTGAAAATCGAGATGCCGTGAGATTGATGCCACCACCTCAAGATAAGATAAGCCGCCACCTCGAGGATAAGATAAGCCGCCACCTCAAGATAAGATCCACGAGTTTTGGATCTGGATCGGGACAAATTCCAAGGCGTAAATCTATAAAAGGAGGGGAGGACTCACACCCAAATTCAAGAATCTCTCAAGTGCTCATGCTCTCTACAACGCCTTGACCGCGTCATCTTCTAATTAATTATCGGTATTATTATATTTCGTACTTAATTTGTATAAGGACCGTAAGATTGTTATCGGCCTTATAATCATTATAATCGTCTTGTCTCTTACCTCCAACGAGGAAGAGACTTTTAGTGATGCTCTTGAAAGCGATCGAGGATCGCAGGCCTTGGATTAGCGGTAGGTAATGAACCAAGTAAAAAGCTTGTGTCTTTCTTGTGTTTATCTTTTGTTTTCTGCGATACTTGGTTTTAATCGTCGAAAAAAAAGTTTTCACTAACGCTATTCACCCCCTCTAGCGTTTCAAATCGATCCAACAATTGGTATCGGGGGGCGCTCAGTTCAGTGCAACCACCGATCGAGCATTTTCTTTTCTTTATTTTTATTTTTATTTTTAATTATCTCTGCACTCTCGATCCAAGACCAAGTCTTGGGACTTTTTGGTTTGTGTTTTTTTACGAGTATTAGAAGATCGTTAAGAGCTAACCATGGAAGAGTATCGCTCGATGCCTAAAGGTAACAATGTCAATTTAAATTTTAAATTCCATATTATTTGTTTCAAGCAGGAGAGAGGACACTATAAAAATAAGTGTCATACTCGTAAGACTCGAACGTACAACCAAGCAAAGGAGACACCATTTTCGTGAGTACGAAGAACAAGGAGCACATTAAGTGCTTCAAGATTCCTACAAGAATCGATGTCCAGAGAAAAAGGTTAGTAAAATTAATAATTTTGAAAAGTTGAGTTTTATAATAGTTGATAATTTAGATAAATTGTGTAATTGTTGTCAATTAAATAATACAATTAATAATTCAACTAATAAAAAATTAATTAATTCAGATTTAATTAGTTTAAATAATAATAATAACAATATCATGGAAGAAAATGATCAAATTAATCTTACATTTGATAAAATTAACCAAGAGATTAATCAAATTTTTAGTTTAATTAACGTTGATCTAGATCAAGTTAAGGATAAAACCAACCTAGGACTTAATCAGAATAATCAAAACCTTGATCAGAATAATCAAACCATAGGACAAAATCATCAAATCCTAGATCTGATTAATCTAGATAATTCCGAATTAAAAAATTCTATTTTGAAAAATTCAACCACAAAAAATTCGAAATTAACTTTAAAAAATTCCAAAGATAATCTAAATAATTCTAATAATAATTCTACCTTTAAAAACTCTAATAATCTTATCTTAAATAATTCTAATAATAATTCTCCCTTTAAAAACTCTAACAATCTTATCTTAAATAATTCTAAAAATAATTCTACCTTTAACAACTCTAGCAATCTTATCTTAAATAATTCTAATAATAATTCTACCTTTAAAAACTCTAACAATCTTATCTTAAATAATTCTAACAATAATTCTACTTTTAAAAAGTCTAATAATCTTATATTGAAAAAGTCTAATAATATTATTTTGAAAAATTCTAATAATCCTATTTTAAATAATTCACAATCTAACTTAATTAAAAATTCAAAATTAGTTAATCAAACCAATAAAATTAATTATAATAGAGTACCATTTGATTATACACAAATTAATAATCTAGCAATTAAACCTTCAACTTTTAAAAATTCAACTAATAAATATGTAGACTTGGGTTACAAGTCTAAGCTAACCAAAAATCAAGATACTAAAATTTGTAAACCTAATTATAATAAAGTATCTTATAACTATGGAACAAATAAAAGTCCACCCAAGAAAATAATCATTCTTTAAATTGATTGAATGTAGCTTGCTCATGCATACATATCATTATCATGCTTATTTTGTCATGTCATACATACTAGTTAACTCTCATAGAATGGTTAGATAGGAAATAATTAATTAATCTTGACAACATAGTATCAGGACGCGGTGAGATGATAGTACGTTAAGGAAACGAAGTCATGTGTATCGAGTTGGATAAGGAGTATCTAGCTTGGTGCATTTAACTAAGTGGAACTAAGCGAAGCTACCTCACCATATCCTAAACTAGTTAGACGGGCGTAACCCTAAGTGAATTAAGTGTGTAATTTCCTAAGTTGGCTTTATCTAAGGAAGTGGTCGTTGTTACGATCAAAGAAGGCCCCTGCCTCTTACCACACTGAAGCCCTCTTTTGAAATGTTCACTTAACTAACTAAAGGTTAAATCTGAATCTAACCCAAGATTAATTAATTTCTAAGGCATTAAATTAAATTAATCTCACAATACCTATAAGAATAACTTGGTTGATCATATAGAATGGGTGAGATGGTAAGGACAACAAATTAAAAATGATTTTGAAAATGATTTCAAATTTTATATACACATAAATAGATTCTTAAAACTATTCTTATTGGTTGCCATGATTATTGTGCGTAGTTATATGTAGTTTTCAAAACAACTATGCTTCTTAAAATGATGGTTAGTTGACCAATACTAAAAATCTAAATCTTTAGGTCAACTTTAGATACCTAAACCCTTTGGACACTTAGGTGAGCCTTCCTTATGACCAACAAGGATGTCCTAAGAGTTTGTTAGACAAAAGGGGAGACCCTCTAGATAAGCCTTCCTTGTGGCTAACAAGGATGTTAGGTTAAGGGGGAGGTTCTAATTGGATAATCATCATAGAAGTTGTTAAAAAATATTTTGTTTAAAAAAAATCACCAATACTTTCTCAATTTAAATCCTTCTTTTGATAATATGCCAAGGGGGAGAGAAGACTTAAGTTGGACAAACTTAGTATCTAGCTACCTCCAGTTTGGCATAAAACTAATAGACATGAGCCTTTAAAATGTTTTTTTTTTAATTCTTTCTCAAAATTTTATAACAATGTTAAAGGTTAGGGGGTCACATTCTAACCTAGGATATACATTGTTGGTGCAGGATCTAGAAAACTAAACTCCTAAACTCTTTAGTATTAAAGGGAGTTGAACATATTAAATCAACTTGATTAACATGTTTAAAAATTCTATTTCTTGGCAATGTACCCAATATAAAGTTATTTTTGATATATGTCAAAGGGGGAGAGAGAATAAAGTTAAGAGGTTACTTACTTTTTCTTTCCCAAAAAGTAATTGTTTTTCAAAACTCACCTAGGGTTAAGGGGGAGGTACCCTTAAGGAGGAGGTTTTGAAAAATGATTGTTCAATGCTTACTGCTTATTTTCTCTTAACTTTGAATTGGTTTGCCATAAATCAAAAAGGGAGAGATTGTTGGTACAGGGGCACTAGATAATCGAACCTTGGTTTTGATGATGGCAAAGATTCAAAGTAAGTTATTTTGTTATCTCATGTGATATGCTAAGTGTGCAGGAAGTGTTTAAGCTAAGCCAAAGGTCGAGCGACATCCAGAGAATCTCAAGTTGAGAAACCGTGGTAGTCGGGCGATACCAGGAGAACCTCGGGGAGTCGAGGAACGTCAGTGGTGACCGAAAGCTAAGCGACAAGTCAAGAGGACCAAAGGTAAGCTCCGTGTGTGGAGCAGTGGTAAGGACGTGCCCTCGGTTAGAGGACAATCCTAGGCGTCGATACAACTAAGGCTTTCGGAGGAATACTGAAGTTAAGATCGGACAGTCAAAGGACTGTCACACTGCATGGCATTATGCATCTATTATGCTAATCTTGTATTGTAGGAATTCTTAAGTCGCGATCATGGAGATGTCGATAGTCAATCAAGCGCGATTGATGCTAAGAGGATCGATCGGCGATGTCGACGAATCAACCCAGTGCACAAGGTCAAAGAGATAGAGATTGATGCCACCACCTCAAGATAAGATAAGCTGCCACCTCAGGATAAGATAAGCCGCCACCTCAAGATAAGATCCACGAGTTTTGGATCTGGATCGGGACAAATTCCAAGGCGTAAATCTATAAAAGGAGGGGAGGACTCACACCCAAATTCAAGACTCTCAAGTGCTCATGCTCTCTACAACGCTACTCCGACCGTGCGTCATCTTCTAATTAATTGTCGGTATTATTATATTTCTGTACTTAATTTGTATAAGGACCGGTAAGATTGTTACCGGCCTTATAATCATTGTAATCGTCTTGTCTTTTACCTCCAACGAGGAAGAGACTTTTAGTGATTGCCCTTCGGAAGCGATCAAGGATCGCAGGGCCTTGGATTAGCAGCCGGTGGGCTGTGAACCAAGTAAAAAGCTTTGTGTCTTTCTTGTGTTTATCTTTTGTTTTCTGCTGCATACTTGGTTTTAATCGTCGAAAAAGAAAAGTTTTCACTAACGCTATTCACCCCCCCCTCTAGCGTTTCAAATCGATCCAACACTTATCGCCGGTGGCTCGACAACAGTCCACCCTTCACAAAGAGTACTTCGAAGCTCTTTCAACTCTAGGACAGCAAGCTATACAGGCAGCTACCGAAAGAGATGCCTTGGCAGCCAAATTGGCGGAAAGTCAAGCCCAGCTGGCCAAATGTCAAGACCAGCTGAAGGAGCAAGAAGCCGATCTTAAAGGACACTATGTCAAGAAGGGAGTAGATTTATTCATACTAGGTTTTGAGGGGTCCTCGGCTCAAAATGCCGAACAAGGATACCCGCCTCCCGGCACGGACACTAGCTATTTGAATCTTGTAGATGCGCTAGCTAAGTGTCCTCCCAAACTCTTTGAGCTGTAATCTCCACTATTCTCTTCTTTAGTAATTTTATCAATAGCTTCTCTCTTGCTTCTGAATAATAAATTTGTCCATATATCTAGTTGTCATCGTCTTGTTATGTTCCTTGATGGGTCGGGAATTCTGAACCAATTTTAAACTGCTCTCTTTTTATACTGTTATCTCTTTTCCCGTGTTGTATGGCGCAATCACCTAGTTGGTTCGGGAACGTACTTGGAAGTTCTTGAATGACATTATTCATATCCGATCCGATTTTGGTTCGGGGATTTGCTTGAAGATTCTTGCATAATATTATTCATATCCGTCCCGATTTTGGTTCGGGGATTCGCTTTAAGTGACTTTTGCCTGTTGATCTTCCCTATCCCTCCTACTGCTTCGGAAACGATATCAGTCTCTTCATCTTCTTCCCCTTCCCCAGAACTTTTTGCCGTCGCTTTCCTTCCACTATAAATCATCGCCCTCCATGTCTTCGTCCTTCTATCTCACCATCACGGCGTCAGCGGGGCACCCCATCGAGATTTCTTCAGAATCAGAATCTTTTGAACTACAAGACTGGGTTTCTGAAGACCTGGAAGACTCGGATACCCGCTCAACCGCCACTTCAGCCTTCCGCCCCCTTCCTTTTCCACCTCCCATTCCAGCTCCAACCCCTCCTACAGGGAGGTCCTTTCGTGCACCCTTCCCCTCCTTCCGTAATAGGGTGTGGAATCCTCCCTTCACATGGGAGTATACAGTGGGAGACCCCGTCGCCGAACTTCCCCACTTCCACCAAAGCGGCTTTCATCCCGCCTCCAGCTCATCCTCCTCCTTTTGATGAAGGTCCATCAGCCATTCCTCCGTCTCAAGGCGAGCACTTCAAGGTAATCTTGGCGCCTTCTCCCCCCAAAGAGACCTCTCCCGCTTCGTCTATTAGGAGTAATCAGAGAAGATCTTCATAGATTAAGTTAATGTAATCATTTCAAATATGTTAATAAAAATGAGGGAGGGAACTGATATTTGCTTTTGTCGTTTTCTCGTAGAAGTAAGGTTTCTGTCTTCAGAAGGACTGTAATCTGGTCCGAACATACCTTCTTCTATCATCGCCCGGGGATTTGGACCCTCTTAATTACAGTTATAGTTCCGTCGACTGTCCACCTACTGTCTCTACGCTTCCTCTTCTTTACTGGCATTTATTATCCCTATCTCTTCTGCAAATAAATGCGCTCTTCTCCTTCCTCGCTATAAAGACTTCCGACCCTTATCAAATAGCTTCCACCTTTTCCCTTTCCTTTCATTTTCCATGGATGAATATACGAGCAGGCGTGTTCCTCTCTGTGAAGAACAGATAAACGATCGCCGCTACATAGCTAGCCTGGAGGAGCAAGTGAAGTATTTACAACAACGGCTGAAGGAAGCTTCCGCCAGTAATCGCTCTCTGCGTCAACAACTGGTCGGGTCCCAAAAGGAGTTAGCCAAGCAAATCTTCCTGCAGCAGTCTTACCGTCGGCAATTACTGTGCCAACCTTGACTGCATAAAGGAGCTCCATCCGTTTCACCCAACAAAGAACTGTAATACCCTAGATGTATAAGGGTTTCTTTTGTTATCTCCCCCTTGTAAATGACTCAGAATATGTAATTTTCCCGCATTAGTGAACTTTCCCTGTTTATCCTCTTCTTCCAGTATCTTTTGAGTTGTGTCACGCTTTACTTTTTTCGTATTCACATAGACTGACATATAGTTGAGGCATATTTCAACTCTTCTGCCTTTTTACCCTGCCGGGAATATAGAACCACTAAATGAGCCAACTCTGCTACTCTACGGGAATAAAGCAATATAAAGTTAAATAAGGACTTCAACTTCTCCCGCTTTACGGGGATAAAAATGATATATAACTGAGGAGACCTCAGTTCTTTCGTTCCGCTACCACACAGGGATTTCTCCCGCTTCGCGGGGATAAAAATTAAGTATAACCAAATGAATTTCGGTTCTTCCGTTCCAGCACCACACGGGGATTTCTTCTGCAATATGGGGATAAAAATTTAAGTATAACCGAGTACATTTCGGTTCTTCCATTCCACCACCACACAGGGATATCTTCCGCTTCGCAGGGATAAAAATTAAGTATAATCGAATGAATTTTGGTTCTTCCGTTCCACCACAACATGGGGATTTCTTCTGCAATGCGGGGATAAAAATTTAAGTATAACCGAGTACATATCGGTTCTTCCATTCCACCACCACACGGGGATATCTTCCACTTCGCGGGGATAAAAATTTATATATAATATATATAACCGAGGAATCTCGGTTCTTCCGTTCCACCACCACACGGGGATTTCTTCCGCTCTGCGGGGATAAAAATTGAGTATAACCGAATAAATTTTGGTTCTTCCGTTCCACCACCACACGGGGATATCTTCCGCTTCGCGGGGATAAAAATTTATATATAATATATAACCGAGGAATCTCGGTTCTTCCGTTCCGCCACCACACGGGGATTTCTTCCGCTCTGCGGGGATAAAAATTGAGTATAACCGAATAAATTTCGGTTCTTCCGTTCCACCACCACACGGGGATATCTTCCGCTTCGCGGGGATAAAAATTTATATATAATATATAACCGAGGAATCTCGGTTCTTCCGTTCCGCCACCACACGGGGATTTCTTCCGCTCTGCGGGGATAAAAATTAAGTATAACCGAATAAATTTCGGTTCTTCCGTTCCACCACCACACGAGGATATCTTCGCTTGAGGATAAAATTTATATATAATATATAGCCGAGGAATCTCGGTTCTTCCGTTCCGCCACCACATGGGGATTTCTTCCGCTCTGCGGGGATAAAAATTGAGTATAATCGAATAAATTTCAGTTCTTCCGTTCCACCACCACACGGGGATATCTTCCGCTTCGCGGGGATAAAAAATTTATATATAATATATAACCGAGGAATCTCGGTTCTTCCATTCCGCCATCACACGGGGATATCTTCCGCTTCGCGGGGATAAATATTAAGTATATATTGCTCAAAGGCCATCAGCATAAAGGAGGTGACACCTTCATATCATCCCTCTTTTGGCTTTTCTCCTGAAGGGGAACGCCTATATCCGCCCCTTCCCATCCAAATGAGGGCTTTAGTACATAATGGGTCATTTAGAAAAATAAACCCTTCTTTCCCTTTCACTTAGGGCCTCCTTCACCACAGACGAGGAGCCCAATAATGGTTATAAGCCCATTCCTCCCTCCTTTTATAGGGGATCCTTTGTCTTCATCTCTTTTGCTATCTTCATCCTTTTGCCTTTTCGTCTCCTTCTTCTTTGCCTGTTCGTTCCTCCGCCGCCACACTTCATTGCCTCAATCCCTTTTTCCAACCCTTTTTCCTTATTCTCAGACCCTCAAAATGCATTCTACATTCTTCCAGGAGATAACGGGTCATTATCCTCACTGTAAGAGGGGTGTCGGTCAGCCGCCAGCTTCGTCTTCCTCTTCACCTTCCCCGATCACCACCACACCTGCTTCATCTCGTCTTTCTTCCTCTCCTCTTCCTGCAACCCTTGTTATCTCCACCCCGGAGGAAACCGGGGTAATTAGTCCTTCCTCACTTCCTCCGACATTTACAAACCCTAGTTCTCCTACTTTTTCTCCTTCTGCCACCAATGTTCGGAAGTCGCCTTCTCCTTCCCTGCAACCTGAGGATGCACTTGGGGAAGATGTACCCCCATGTCAGCCAATAACAGAGGCTGGCTCACCCCTGCCTTCTCTTTCCCCTGAATATTATTCCTCCTCCGAACCCATGGCGGTTGATATCCCCTCATTGCCAATTTCCCCCTCCACTCATCGCCTGAAGAGTCCTTCTCCTCCCATAGATATCACCCCCACTCCCCCCATTATAAGCGAACTTCCCACCCCAGTACCATCCGTCCCATCTTCTTCCCTTTCTCCCAGGAGTCTTCGGATCCTGAACTTAGAGGAAGTGGTTCCTCGCATGGAAAGCCTACGCCATGCTCTGGATTTGGTAGGTTTTCTCAATTAGCTTCCTTATCTTTATCTTACTAACTAATTTCTTTCCCACGACCGGTATGCAGGCCCTGACCAACCATCAAGAGTTGGATCGCTCCCTTCATCAATATCGAGCTCAAGCTCTGAAATGGGAGCGGCAACAATGGGAAGATTTGGCAAATGCTCAGAATCAAGAACGACTCATGTTGCAACAACTGCACCTATGCCAGGAGCAATTAGCCGAAGCTCGCCAACAAATTCGAAAGGATGCTGATACCATTGCAACATTACGGGAACAACAACGAGTGGGTGTGGAGCCATCCGTTCCCCAGCGGGAAGTCCAACCGGCTCCTCTTGAGGAGGGATCTTCCTCTGCTCGAGAATTAATACATCTTCAAGGGCAGGTAGCAGAGCTCCTCCAGGGGAAGCAACAGGACTCTGACACCATCGCTCGTCTTCAGGTTCAACACCGGCAAGCCCAAGATAAAATAGGAGACCTCCGCACCCGCTTATGTAAGGAGTTACAAGAAAACTCATCCCTCATAAATTCCAGGGTGCATGCTCACGCCCGTCTATGTAGGCAAGAGACTTCCCTCCAAAGGCTGAACACTGAACTCGCCCGAACCAGATCTTATTCTGAAGCAGTGGAGGGAATTTCAGCTTCAATGCGTCAAAATATGATGGAGATGACGCACCTTGTACAGCAGGACCAAAATTCCCGAGCCGACGATGTTTCCATCCTAGCCGATGCTATTATGGAGGTGTCACGATGCTATGTTGACGTACGCCGAAAGCTTCAAGAACAACAAGAAAAATGCCAGAGGCTTCATCGGGATCGGAGCCCTGACCGCCCGAACCGCCAGGAGCGACTCATCATTTTGTTGCGCGCCACTTATCAGGACGGATTTAATGAAGCGGTTCAGCAATATGCTGACCAAGGATTACCTCCTCCAACTTATCCTTCATTCTCTTTAAATTGGGAGGATGGCTTTCGACGTTATCCTCCCGACCGATTTAAGCTATAATTCGATATATTGTTTCAAAACAGGAACTTCCTCTCCATCTTCTTTCTCTTTTTCAAGATTTATTAACAGTGTGATATTGCACTTGTAAATGACTCATTAATGAAATTTGGGGGGGGGGGTATTTTGCGTCTAATTAATGCAATCAAGTTAGGAAGTGCACCCCTTCGGAGTCTCATAATTCCTCCTCTTCTATTCCCCACTTTTCATACAGTGTGAAAAAGTTTTAAATGAATGGCATTCCAAGGTCGTGGAAGTTCTTTACCTTGGTCATCTTCGGATAATATCTTTGACCACCTTTGCGCGTTACTTCATAGGGTCCTTCCCAGTTCGGAGCTAGCTTTCTAGGGTCTCCAGCGGGATTAACTTTACGCAAAACCCAATCCCCCTCTTGAAATCTTTGAGGCATCACTTTCTTATTAAAGGCTCGCTGCACTCTTTGTTTGTAAAATTTCGCTCGCCTCCATGCCATCTCCAGCTTTTCCTCCACCAAGTCCAATTCAGTGCTTCGGGTAAGTTGGTTCTGATTCGGTTCGTATGCCTTTATCCGGGCGCTACTTAAGAGAACTTCGGCTGGAATAACAGCTTCCGTCCTGTACACTAAACTGAAGGGAGTTCCCCACATTGCGTTCGATAGGCCCACAGACTGGTAATTCTTCTACCCAGTTTCCCCTCTGAGTCCCCAATTTGGTCTTTAATCCTTGAATGAGAATTCTGTTAGTCACTTCCACTTGCCCGTTAGCTTGAGGGTGAGCTACTGAAGTGAAAGTCTGCTGAATGTTGAGACTTTGACATCACTCTTTGATCTTTTTCCCTTGGAACTGTCGTCCATTGTCACTGACTGTTTTCCGAGGAATACCATATCGACAAACAATATTCCTCCATAAGAACTGTATCACAGCATTCTCAGTAATTTTAGCTAGGGGCTCTGCCTCTACCCATTTGGAGAAATAATCTACGGCCACCAACAAAAACTTCTTCTGTAAAGGTGCCACTGGCATCGGACCCACTATATTCATTCCCCATTGATCGAAAGGACATGAAGAGACCACGACTTTCATTAACTCAGCCGGTCGTTCGGAACGGTTGCTATGTTTCTGACAAGCAGGGCAAGCTTGCACTATATGAGCAGCATCTTGCTGGAGAGTAGGCCAAAAATATCCTGCTAATAGGGCCTTCCTTGCTAAAGCTCTCCCTTCTAAATGATTGTTGCAGCAACCTTCATAAATCTCTCGGAGTACCCATTCCGCATCCTCACTTCCCAAGCATTTCAATAGGGGTCATCTGAAAGAAATCTTGTATAAGTCTCCATTTAAGAGGGTAAACCGTTTGGCTCGGCTTATTAAAGCAGATGCCGTCGCTTTTTCTTCAGAGACCTTTCCGTTCCATAAATAAGCTATGATATCAGTCCTCCAATCAGGAATTAGGCTTGATTCGGGTGCGTCTTCCTCCACGTTGCATATTGCTAAGGAAGTATGGATTTCCGCATGGACCGTCTCCAAGGACCTCACTCCTTCCATAGCACTAGCCATCCGAGTCAATTCATCTGCCTTCCCGTTATTCTCCCGCGGGATTTTCTTTAAGAGGACTTGACGGAATTGAGCTTTTTCTTTCTCAACAGCCTTCAAATATTTATGCAGCCTTTCCTCCCGAACCGCGAAAGAACCTTGAAGTTGGGATATTACCAACTGGGAATCCGAATGGATTACAATTGAGTAAGCCCCTACCGCTTTAGCAGCCTAAAATCCCGCTAGAATGACTTCATATTCCGCCTCATTATTGGATGCCCGATATCCCAGGCGAACGGCTATACGAGTTTCTTCCTTATCAGGGGAAATTAATAGAACACCGACGCCGCTACCCGTAGATCCTGAAGAACCGTCCACGAATATATTCCATGCATCTGACCCCTCCTCTTTTGCTGACGAACCATCTTCCGGGCTACAAGGTACCTCTGCTAGAAAATCAGTGAGCGCTTGGGCCTTGATAATCGTTCGGGGTTGGTAGTGAATCATACTCGCTTAGTTCTACCACCCATTTGGCCAATCTTCTGGAGAAATTGGGCTTAGTGATGACCTTGCCCAATTCGCTGTGAGTTAGAACGGTGATGGGATGAGCCAAAAAGTACGACCTCAATTTGCGGGCGGTTAACACTAGGATATATGCCAGCTTCTCTAGCTTTGTATAACGGAATTCAGCCCCCTTCAGGATATGGCTGGTATAATAAATAGGCTGTTGGTGAGAGCCTTCTTGTTTTAATAAAACCGAACTAATAGCTCCTTCCGAGACGACCAGATACATCCATAATGGTTCTCCGGCTATTGATTTGGCTAGCAGTGGGAGTTCAGCCAAATATTTCTTCAACTCCTGGAAAGCCTGTTCACATTGATCGTCCCACTGAAATTTAGTAGTCTTGCGCAGGATCTTGAAGAAAGGCAGCCCTTTGTCCGCCGATCTAGCTATGAATCGGGATAAAGAAACAATCCTGCCCACCAACTTCTGGGTTTCTCGCAGATTAGCGGGTGATTTCATATTGCATAGTGTCTACACCTTCTCAGGGTTGGCTTGCAACCCCTTCTCAGTCACTATGTACCCCAAGAACTTACCGCTTTTTACCTCGAACAGGCATTTGTTAGGGTTTAACTTTATATTAAACCGTCTCAATGTAGCGAAGGTTTCATTTAAGTCCTCGATTAAATCCCGAGTGGTCTTCGATTTGACTAATATGTCATCCACGTAGACTTTCACATTTTTCCCTTTATGTTCTGCAAAAATCTTGTCCATAAGGCGCTGATAGGTGACCCCTGCATTCTTTAATCCGAATGACATTACCACATAAGCGTATAACCCTCTTGCAGTCACAAAGCTAACCCTCTTTTGATCTTCTCTGGCCAAAGGTATTTGGTGATATCCTTGATATGCATCCATTAGGGACACCACTTCATATCCCACAGTAGAATCTACCAATTGATCAATACGAGGCAAGGGGTAGCAGTCTTTAGGGCACATTTTATTCAAATCACGAAAATCGATACACATCCTCCATTGCCCCGAGGGCTTGGGGACCAAGACTACATTGGAAACCCACTCGAGAAACTGGATTTCCTTTACATGACCCGCTTTTAGCAGTTTTTCCACCTCTTCGGCTATGACCTTGTCCTTTTCCGGTCCAAAATGTCGCCTCTTCTGTTGGACGGGTCGGGCTCCTCTAGTGATATTGAGATGGTGTTCAACCACTCGAGGGTTGATCCCAGTAAGATCATGCACATCTCTCGCAAAGATGTCTTCATTCTCTTTCAAGCAAGCCACCAGCCTTTTCTTGGTTTCCAGCTGTTGTGCTATCCGTGTAGCCTTTCCCGGAGCGATTTCCACTAGCTCTCCTTTTTCTATTTTGCCAGCCTTAGGGGGGGGATTCTTCCAGGACGCAGACGTCCGAAATGATGATAGCTTTGCCTTTGAGGTCATCGGTTCAGGCTTTCTTTTGATCATCCCGAACCATTTGTACGTAGCAGCTCCTGGAGGCTTTCTGTTCTCCACGAACTTCTCCCACCAATTGTCCCACTGGAAATTTCAGCTTCTGGTGGTACGGGGAAGCTACCTCCTGAAAAAGGGTAAGGAAAGGACGCCCAAGAATAGCATTATAAGTGGACGGAGCGTCCACGATAAGGAAAGGGATTATACTGGTTTTTTGGCTGGGCTTTACACCCAGTCGAGGGCAAAATCGCCTGTAGGGTGGACTACATGCCCCGCGAATCCAAAGAGGGGGGTGGACACATCTTCTAGCTGGGCATTCCCCAGCTGCATCTATCCGAAAGCTTCCTGGAAAAGGATATTGACGGAGCTTCCCGAATCGACCAACACCTTGGCCACTTCATAATTGGCCAAGGATATACGAATAACCAAGGCGTCCGTGTGGGGCAGTAGGACACCTTGTAGATCCTCCGGCCCGAACGAAACGGGCGGTGCTATTTGAATAGTTTGGTCGGTGACGATGGCCAAACTCTCCATGAGACGGGCATATGACTTTCGCGCCCGGTTAGAGTCCCCGTCAGTAGGTCCTCCAGCTATCACATGAATAACTCCCCGTGTGGGAGCATTATCTAGATTGGATGAAGGGCCCTCACCTGATGGGCCCTCTTGAGAGATAACCTCTTGGGACGATGTTTAGGGGAAAGTGACTTGAGGTTGTTGATTATACGGCCCTAGACGGGCTATATTGGGTCGGGAGCCTCGCCATGCCGGTCCTCCCGCCTGAAACCGCACTTGTGGATATGCGGTGTGGAGGCGATCCAATTCCTCCTGTAACTTGAAACATCAGCCACTAGTGTGGCCATATTCCGTATGATATTAGCAGAAGAATGGGGCCGAGGGGGGGGGGGTTACGTGGGATCCCCCTGTATCCTAAGGGTCGTTGCAGCAGACCCTGTTGGTCATAAAATTCCATCTCCCGTTCCTTCCAAGTTCTCGCGGGAGGAAGTGCCTCAGCGGCCATGATTTGTAACGGTGGTACGGGGCGAATACCCTGCAACATTGGACGAGGCCTCGGAGCCTCCTGTCGAAAAGGTCGCACATATTCCCGCCGAGGGGGTGCTTGGGGAGCGGCGGGACGAGCTCTTTTCAGTTAGCTATTGCGATAATCCTTCCTCTTCGCAGATAAATTGCTCCGCACGGCTTAGTAGCTCCTCATAACTGTCCGCAGGTTGTCTTAACAAAGAACTGAGGAAGGGGCCCTCCTTCAGCCCGTGCTGAATAGCGCCTCTGAAAGCTTCTGATATGGCAGAGGGGATTCCCCTAGCTGCAGAAGTGAATCGATGGAGATACCCTCTAAGGGATTCTGAGCGTCCCTGGGTGATATGCATTAATATGGAGGCATCATGTTTATACGCCTTGCAGCTGGCAAACTCCCGACTAAACACTCCCCGGAAATCAACGAAACAAGTGATGGATCATGGGGGCAGAGTATTAAACCACTTTTGTGCTGATCCGGTTAAGGTGGTCCGGAAAACTCGGCATTTGAGAGCATCAGTATAACAGTGGAGCGAGACCGCTCCGTCAAATTGAGATATGTGCTCTTCAGGATCCGTCGAACCATCATACTTATCGATCTGAGGATTCCGGAAGTAGGACGGAGGGACTTCAGAGAGAATGCCCATTATAAAGGGACTGGGCTCATATGCTTCCGGAGGTCTAGTTGATTGACTTTCGCCCTGTTCTTCCCTGCGCGTTTGGGTGAAGGGCATAGTGTTCTGAGGTGTTCTTCCCCCAAGTCCCCCTCCAGGCAATATTTCCACATTAACGGCTGTACGAGATGGGGGAGGCATTTCTGGGGGTGGGCCTCGGGAAGAAGGTTCACCGGAATGCGGATGCAGATATCCGGTCCTTCTCCTTTCCCTAGCAAGGGCCTCTGTAATAGCGTCATCCATCAGGGCCTTCAGCTGTGATGGTAGAAGGGTGATGGGGCGCTCCTCCGCTGCAGAGGTAGCGGGTTGTTGTACCTCTTCAGGTTGCATCTCGACGTCCAGCTCAATGTTCCCACAGACGGCGCCAACTGATGCGACGAGGAAAATCTGTTCACTCCTTTTCAATGCAGTGAAGCACTGAGGGAGATCTCAGGGGGTTCTCACAGGCCGCAATCAGTAAAGAATAAGAAGATGAAGTAGATGAAATGCAAAAACCGGTACCAGCAATCGAAACTCAGACACAAGATGTAACGTGGTTCGGAATGAGGATTCCTACTCCACGGAGGTGAGCTTTCTCACCGGGTGCAGCGCCTAAGCACTTTCACTATGAAGGTCCTCCCTTACGGAAAAGAAGTTTCCGGAGGTGGAGGAGAAAAACCTCTTACAGTGATATCACAAGACGAGAAAAAATACAAGAGATGTAACAACAACAGATCTCTATCCTTCTTCTCCGGTGAGGTGGCTGTCGCTCTCCCTCTCCTCTTGTGCCTTCTTCTCCCTTGTTGGGTTGGAATGATTGCAGATCCCCTTCCTCTTCTTTCTTCCTCCCTTTTATCTTCCTCTTTTCCTCCATCGTGACATCGTGGGTTGTCTCCATCGTACACGTGGTCACCACCTCCACCTGGAGAATCATTCTGTTACAGATATGAGGAACGAAGGCTCCTTGGAATATTGTGTGGGGCCTCCTAAGCTGTTGCATAACGCCTCTTCCTCTAATTTTCGGGTAACTAGGTTAGACTGTCTCCCTCAACCATCCGCTTTAGGTAAAACTAACTTAGGTCTATGGCCCACGGGTGACCTAGCCTTAGGGTTCCTCATCAACCCGAACCAATTCCTCTTTTTTCCATGCCAAACTTCCTTCGGATCGATCAAGTTGAGTCGACCCTTTATCCATCCCATCTGCTTCTGGGATTATCTAGCTGAATCAATTCCTGTTCCGCCCTTGGTGAAGTGCCTTCCGTCTCTCCTTTGCCGTGCCAATTGCTTCTGCTAATTCTCCCGTGCCAATTGCTTCTGCTAATTCTCCCGTGCCAATTGCTTCTGCTAATTCTCCCGTGCCAATTGCTTCTGCTAATTCTCCCATGCCAATTGCTTCGGATATTTGCGCCCGAACCATTCTTCCTTTTCTCCCTTCGCTGAGCCGAATATTTTGGCTCGGATCACGTGTTACATGTTAACCCTTCTATTTGGAGAATTCCCACAGACGGCGCCAACTGATGCGACGAGGAAAATCTGTTCACTCCTTTTTCAATGCAGTGAAGCACTGAGGGAGATCTCAGGAGGTTCTCACAGGCCGCAATCAGTAAAGAATAAGAAGATGAAGTAGATGAAACGCAAAAACCGGTACCAACAATTGAAACTCAGACACAAGATGTAACGTGGCTCGGAATGAGGATTCCTACTCCACGGATGTGAGCTTTCTCACCGGGTGCAGCGCCTAAGCACTTTCACTATGAAGGTCCTCCCTTACCGAAAAGAAGTTTCCGGAGGTGGAGGAGAAAAACCTCTTACAGTGATATCACAAGACGAGAAAAAATACAAGAGATGTAACAACAACAGATCTCTTTCCTTCTTCTCCGGCGAGGTGGCTGTCGCTCTCCCTCTCCTCTTGTGCCTTCTTCTCTCTTGCTGGGTTGGAATGATTGCAGATCCCCTTCCTCTTCTTTCTTCCTCCCTTTTATCTTCCTCTTTTCCTCCATCGTGACATCGTGGGTTGTCTCCATCGTACACGTGGTCACCACCTCCACCTGGAGAATTATTCCATTCTGAGATATGAGGAAAGGCTCCTTGGAATATTGTGTGGGCCTCCTAAGTCGCCTCTTCCTCTAATTTTCGGGTAACTAGGTTAGACTGTCTCCCTCAACCATCCGCTTTAGGTAAAACTAACTTAGGTCTATGGCCCATGGGTGACCTAGCCTTAGGGTTCCTCATCAACCCGAACCAATTCCTCTTTTTCCCATGCCAAACTTCCTTCGGATCGATCAAGTTGAGTCGACCCTTTATCCATCCCATCTGCTTCTGGGATTATCTAGCTGAATCAATTCCTGTTCCGCCCTTGGTGAAGTGCCTTCCGTCTCTCCTTTGCCGTGCCAATTGCTTCTGCTAATTCTCCCGTGCCAATTGCTTCTGCTAATTCTCCCGTGCCAATTGCTTCGGATATTTGCGTCCGAACCATTCTTCCTTTTTCTCCCTTCGCTGAGCCGAATATTTTGGCTCGGATCACGTGTTACATGCTAACCCTTCTATTTGGAGTATATAGAAAAGGTACCAGTAGTATTAGAAATGATTTCCATTTAACTCGTTTAAAATCTAGGCGTATTAAAATTTATTTAAAATTATTTAGGATTGTTTCAACAGAATTACTTTTCAATTCAAAATTTATACACTCTTTTTTATTTTTTTAAATATTTTCCCTTTAGCCTAAAAGAGAAATTCTTTTTGAATTTAATATTTTACCAGTTGATATTTACAATTCGATCGTTGAAAAAAATTAGGAGTGAAAATTACTAATTGATTGTCAAACAAAAATGACTTATTTATTTATTTATTTTATCCTTTTCTTTTTAATTCTAATTTGATCCGGCGTTTTTAATGTAGAATGATAAACTTAAATCTTAAAAATATATTTATTTTTATATACCTACTAAAAGAAGATTTCTTGTAAAATAAAGTTGACACCCAAAACAATTTTAAATATTTTTCAAATGTAAATATATTAATTAAATAATTAACTTATAGTCACATAATCCTCTATTGTAAGTTATACTAATAATCACCATCTCATGATTCATCACATCTCTAAAGATCAATTTAATATATTTCTTATCCAATGCTTGTATAGAGATTAAATCTCCTGATAAAATTTTAAAAATTATATTTTTAATCTTATGAACTATTTGCTCCATCGATATATATGATATATTTCAAAAATAATAAAATTTCATATCCTCCAAATTTAATAAACTGTGCAAGTAAAAGTATGATGCAAAAAGATTAGAATCCGTCAATTTAGTGGCCCCTATCAGTCCGTCTCTGGACCATCGTAAGGGAGATAAATCACGATAGACTTTTGACCCTTGAGACTAGTAACTAGCGCATGAAGGGGCGGCACCCTCACATTTGTGAGAGATTGACCTGTTATTCTATGATGCAACGTCTACATGCGCTAGCCACTAGGCCCTTCCTGTGGAGGCAAAACTGTGATGGACAAACTTTTTAACATGACTGGCCCCACCGCCGAAATGGTCCCTCATCAGAAACCCCAGTACCACAGTGTTGATAAAAGCATACTTGAATGACCCAGTATCTCAGTCAACAATTATTTGTCGCTAAGGAGAGCTCGAACTTGGCACCTCCCGCAACACATGTCTCCATGCTTACCACTTGGGATAAGACACTTCGACAAAACTGTGATGGGTAAACTTTTTAATGTGACTGGCCCCACCGCCGAAGCGACCCCTCATCAGAAACCCTCGAAGGGATTTTTGGAGGCACGATACCACGGTGTTGATAAGAGTCCTGTTCACTCCAGTATCTCAGTCAACAGGTCGTGTTGTGAGGAGGACTCGAACCCGGAACCTCCCACAACACACGTCTCCTTGCTTACCGCTTGGGATAAGACAATTCAACAAAACTGTGATGGGTAAATTTTTTAACGTGACTAGCCCCACCGCTGAAGCGGCCCCTCATCAGAAATCCCCGAAGGGATTTTTGGAGGCACAGTACCACGATATTGATAAGAGTCCTGTTCAGTCCAGTATCTCAGTCAATAGGTTGTGTTGTGAGGAGGACTCGAACTCGAAAACTCCCGCAACACACGTCTCTATGCTTACCACTTGGGATAAGACACTTCGACTAAAACTGTGATGGGTAAACTTTTTAACGTGACTGACCCCACCGCCGAAACGACCCCTCATCAGAAACCCCCGAAGGGATTTTTGAAGGCACAGTACTACGGTGTTGATAAGAGCATACCTGGACGCCCCAATATCTCAGTCAACAATTATTTGTCGCTGAGGAGGGTTCGAAATCGGCACCTCCCGCAACACATGTCTCTATGCTTGCCACTTGGGATAAGATACTTCGATAAAACTGTGATGGATAAACTTTTTAACGGATCGCCCCACCGAAGCGACTCATCGTAAACCCCAAGGGATTTTTGAGGAAAGACTACCATGTTGATAAGAGTCCTATTCAATCCAGTATCTCAGTCAACAGGTCGTGTTGTGAGGAGGACTCAAACCCGGAACCTCCCACAACACACGTCTACATGCTTACCGCTTGGGATAAGACGCTTCGACAAAACTATGATGGGTAAACTTTTTAACGTGACTGGCCCCACCGCCGAAGCGACCCCTCATCAGAAACCCCCGAAGGGATTTTTGGAGGCACAGTACCACGGTGTTGATAAGAGTCCTGTTCAGTCTAGTATCTCAGTCAATAGGTCGTATTGTGAGGAGGACTCGAACCCGGAACCTCCCACAACACACGTCTTCATGCTTATCGCTTGGGATAAGACACTTCGCAAGTAAAAGTAATCATTTTTGTTATAATATGTGAAGATTTTTTTCAGGCCTCTTATACTATATCATACATCCATTTAGCCGATTACATTCGCCTCAAATGTCTTTCATCGTCGGTCCTTAGGTGATGATGAAGAAAAATAAATCACAGAAGGATTATGTCCCTTGATCCGTTGGTCAGAAATAACGAAAGATTTTTTAGCCTGAATAAAAATTTTAAATTTTACGTCGAGATTCGATCTCTATCCACTTGTAACAGTTGGCTCGTCTCGAGAGGACATATCATACATCCATTTACAAACAATTGTAAGGGTGCATTTGGTTCGGGCTTGTTATTAAGGGTGCATTTGGTTCGGGTTTATTATTGATAACCTTAGTTATCCATCCAAGGTTATCAACAAAAACCTTATTTGATTCAGAATTTAAGTGATTATCAAGTCATGATGAATGTCTAACACGTCATGTCACATCAACAAAAGAGTTATGGATGAGGGAATCGAAAAACCTATGAGAAGCTTAGTTTTCATTGATTTTTGGAATTATAGAATTTTTTCTAAAATTATCCTCCGATTTTTACCCCTTAGGACAAAAATATCCCTATTAATTTATCAAATAGCTAGCAATCCGACTATACATAAATTATTAATATAATTAAAATCCTAATCGATCAACAACGATCGCTGTCGTCGCCGCCACGGCCGACGTCGCCATCTTTTGGTAGCCACCGGCATAGGTCACTCGCCGATCGCCCGCCTACATAGGCGACCGTCGATCGTCGCTTCCCCCTCCGATCGCCAATCGACATCCCTCGACCGACGGTCATCGCCACCAGTGCTAGTCGCATGTGTCGATCGTTGACCGCCAC
Source organism: Wurfbainia villosa (assembly GCA_025175895.1). Lineage (NCBI taxonomy): Eukaryota > Viridiplantae > Streptophyta > Magnoliopsida > Zingiberales > Zingiberaceae > Wurfbainia > Wurfbainia villosa. The sequence continues at coordinate 83,999,809 of CM045988.1, forward strand.
CGTTGTCAATCGTCTGTCGACCGTCGTCGGGCACTGACGATGTCAATCGATTATCGGCCGTCATCGTCGCCAATCGCCAACCACTGTCGTCGATTGTCGATCGCAACTACCGCAATCAATTGTCGATGCAATTATCATAGTTATCGATGGCTACTCGCTGTCATCTCACTAGACAACGAAGACGATCGACATGATCATAAACAAATATATTTCAAAATAAATGAAATCTTATAATTGAATCATATAATATAATAAAATATTAAATTAAATTATATTTTAAAATATCTAAATAAATAAATAAATTTTTATTGTATTATTTAAATAAAATAATATAAATTATGTTTCATTCTTCATCATTTTGATTATATAATTACTACTACTAAACTCACCCCAAGAGTCATCATTTGTCTTGAAATTTTTTTCCACAATTTATTCCCGTATTTTGTTACGACTACGTATTTTGTTACGACTACGTATGCATATTAACCAAGAGCATTATTAATTATAAATTAAAAGTTTGCCCTGTTATCTTGTTAATTTTTTGAATAACCTTAATATCTGTGAAAATATTCTTCTATTTGAGATTTTATTTAAATCTGAGATAGATTCGAAGTCGCCATGTCACTGAATGGCTACCGTTAAAATAATGCTCGTGGGCAGCGGTGGATTCATGGCCGACCGGCCGGCTCGAAGAAAGCTACGTGCTCACTGTTCCGAAAAAAATAAAAAGTAAAAAATAAAACTGATCTCCATCCATCAATCTATTTCACGGTCATTACGAAAAAGATAAATTATAAAATCTTTTTAAACTTTGATACGTTGATAAAAAATAATAAAAAATCATCTGAACCCATAAAAAAATTCTACAAATATTATACTATTTCAGTTAACGCGTCATTTCCATAAACACTACGACGAGTTCACTGTTAACCTCATGAACAGTCGATCTTTTGCATAAATTTTGATCCATTAAAAATCAGACGAGCCAAAGACAATCACATTGTCCAAAAAAAATTGGAGGTGATGATCGATCCGTTGAAATTTTCACCGTAAACAGAATGACTTTGTGAATAATCAACAAACTCCCAAACCCCTGAACAGAAAATTCCCAACACTGAACGTCATCTACAATTAACTTTCCGACGAACGTCTCGGTGGCAAAGCTACATACAACATAATTTACATTCAATTCTTACGTCTTCCATAAACAAAAACAAGTCGAACGAAGAACACCATTTTTCATACTTACAGAAAATATATTGACAAACGAATCCTTGCGAGCCGAAACTTACACTTCATCCACTTTCACAATAGAAAAGATCCAACAAAGTCAGTTCTCCTCGCTGTGGGAGTTCCTACTGTTTCCAGAGTTAGACGATGTCGACGGCGGTGTGTTCGCGCTGTTCTGAGAAGCTGATAATGAGAAGAGTCCATTGAAAGGCCATGGGACAGGAACCCATAAGTTGTTATGATCGCCTCTGCCACCCCTCTCGCCGGTGCCGCCATCAGTAATCTCCATTCGATTGTTATTGCTATTGCTAGCCCCATTTGAAATTTTTGATTCATCAGCAGGCAACTGAGACCTACAAACTGGGCATGAGCTGTGGAGTTCCAGCCATGGCAGGATACATTCACTGTGGAATTTATGTTTGCATGGCATCTCTTTAGCTTCCAAACCGATATCGAAGTCCTCGAGACAGACCGAGCAACCTATAGCTTCTTCAATTCTCACCGTCGGCAAGGCATCTATGGCCTCTTTCTTAGCTGGTGGAGTGCCATACCTATTTGGATCATTGTCTGCTAAATGCTGCAACAGGATGTCCAATCCGGGTCCGATGAAGTAGTCCCCCGGCGAGGCACCGACGGCGCTGTTATTCGACTCTTGGCCTTCGTTTCGGTTCGCATCCAATGATCCTCGAAGAATTATGGCCTGGTTGAAAGGGTTGATGAGAATTAAGCTTTCCCTGTCCCTTTCCCTTGCCGCACCACCTTCCGAGCTGCTTATTCCTGACCTTAGATCATCTTGTAAGCTCTGAAGCAACTGTATAATGGCAGACCTCCTGCGCCTTCGCCGAACGAAGTTTTCAAACTCGCGATCCAGATCGGAGTCTTCGTCGTTTGCCTCTCTTCTAGACCTCGAAGGGCGAGATGATCCGCCCAGCATTTCTAGCAAGATTGGAGCCCAAAGAGCGAGGGATCTATCGGATCCGACGGAGTCAGAGTCATTCAGTGCCCTGCTTTCCATCTCTTCCACACATCCATCTTCACAAAGAGGGCACTTGAGTTCTGGCTCCATGACTGGATTAACTAATTGATTGCAGGCATGGCACCAGTATCTTCCACCGAGGCCTTCGCTCATCTTGCTCGCTTTTGTTCGCGGTTGACAGATTCCCAAACAAAAGCCTAAAGATTCAGCAAAATGAATCTACAGACAATCCAGTTCTTGGAAGAGCAGATCTGCAAGTAGAAACGCGGTCGAATCCATGCATAGATCAGGTTCTTGACATTCTCGTCGATTAAAAAGGAGATGCCTTTTGTCGATACAAGAAACACACACTGAAGGCGAAAAAAAAAAGAAGCTTCCTTTACCAGTTCGATGTTCCAGGAAGAGAAGCCAAAAGTAAAATCCCTCAGCATTCTGCCAAAGCATAGAGCAACTCCTTCATCAACATGAACAAATTCAAAGCATAGATGGATCACGGATTCATCCCTCTCACTACTAACAAACAGACAGAAAAACAACGGGGAGGTGGTGAATCAAAGAAAGGGAGAGAAAAAAAAAAATTAACCTAGAACAAGAAAAAAAATGCTTCTTTCTTTTTTTAATAAGAGAACATCATCGAGAGGATGAAAAAAACAAGAAATTAGAAGAGAAAGGATGACCTTTTGGTGCTCTTCGATGGTATTGGACTCGTTCCTTTGGATCTGAGGAAAGAACAGGCAGGGAGTTGTTCTGCCCTCTTTCTTTTCTTCAAGCATTGATTATTGCTGCATTCTTTTGAGCCATCAATTCCCAAAGTAACTCCATTATTTATGCAGAAATCTGATCAAATTCATATCCTTGATCGTGCTTCTTTGGTTTTTGTCCAAATTTAATCTGTCGCTTTGTTCGGTTTCTAACGGTAACGACTTCGCCTGCTATTTTAACCGAGGATTAGAAAAGAATCTGCCTAATTGTAAAGGGAGCAATCAATAGTCACTTCAGATGAGTAATCGGATGAATTACGTTTAAGTAAAGGAGCCAAGCAAACTTATCATGGTTAAGTTAATCAAGTTAAGCCGAGCTTAACGAATTAGCTTGATTTTTTTTTATCAGGAGGTAGTGCTCGATTTGAATTTGACTTGAGCTTAATTAGTTTTGATTTAATTTAACTTCGTTTGATTGTTTAAAATTTGTTTAAATTTATTTATTTAATTGACTTTATATATTGAAATTTTACTAACTTAATAGCAAAATTACTTATATATATTGGCCTAGTTTTAAATAGCCATTTAAAATTTAATATAAATAGTATATTTTACTTGAAAAATTAAATGTTGTGCGACTTGCATTGCGCACTGAGTGCACGATTCGATTATAACCGTTCGATCAACGGAATACAAAGTAATTGAGAATGTATAATGTCATCGTCATGCGACCATCATATATTAAATTTTGATTACGAACTGATCGAAATTCGATTGCTCGATGACGATGTCAAATAACACGGGCATAAATACATAAATAAAATTATTGTACATTCTGGCTCGATGACTATGTTCGATCACACAAATCAAAGATCTGTCGCCCAAACGTATCAAATTCGTATCTTACATATTAGTCAATATATAACAGTGTATTGAAACCTTTTAATACTCTCTTAATTAAAAATATGGGGGAATTTTTGACAATATTGAAATCTTGACGGAAATTTCTAAAAAGTAGCTAAATTTCAGGCATTTTAATTTTTTTTTTTTTTAAAAAAACCCCGAATCCCAGAAGGCGATCTCCTATTCCGATCGGCTCGGGATTTAGGAACATCACCTTTGCGCCGCCCGTCGCCCACCATGGCGGTTAATTGGCTGCCTCCGGTATCACTCACCGGCTCCGGCCGCCCGGTCTTCCTCCCTGGCGAGGTCGAGCGCTGCCTCCTCCCTGCCGTCGACCTCGAGCCAGGGGAGAACCCCTCCCTCTCTCCTCTCCTTTCTGGACTTCTCGTCCTCACCTCCCACCGCCTCCTATGGATTGACGAGACCTCCTCCTCTGGATTTGCTCTCCCCTTCGCTGCCGTTGTCCACGCCTACCCACCTAAGAAGTCCATCCGCAGCATGTTCGCTAGCCCCAGGATCCGCATCCAGGTCTCGGCGTCACCTGATGGGAGGGTCGTCGCGGGCGGCACTCGATCCGAGATGATCACAGTGGTGATGAGAGGGAAGAACGATCCTGATGTGTTCTACGGCAGGCTATTGGAGGTGCTGCGATCGAGGCAGTGGGAAGTTTCAGTGGAGGCAGAAAAGAGAGATTTTGAATCAGGATCGGCAGAAACTGCGATGACCACAGCGGCGGCTAGGGTGAGAATGCCAGTGGTCGGGGTATCAGGGATTTTGAGAAAAGAACAAGAATTGTGGGAGAGCACAGATAAAAGCTTACAGGAGGCCTTCCAGGATCTTAACGCTCTAATGGTTCTTTCTTACTCTTTTTTGTTATATCAACATCTATCGCTTGCCCAACAATATTGCAGTAGATATTTCTGGTATATTTGAACTACAACAAAATCTTGTGTTTTCAATCATTAGCAACTGCACTGATGTGAGATTATATCTGGCAGCAGGAGAATGACATTGCTCGTATTTGTTACTTGTTGATGTATTGTATGGATACTAACCGTTACTTATTCTTGCTATGCTTGTTAATGAACTCTTTCCTTTAACGTTCTGTTAAGGTCAAATATTGCATCTTTGGAATTTTGATATCACACTGACTTGAAGCCATCCACTATGCTTCTACCTCTTCTAGTTGAATGCCAGTCACGAGTATGGATTCCTGACAACCCTGATGGGTATACATCCCTCCCTCCAATACTCAAGTCTGATCCAAATCTCAATAGGTTCTTTGTTGAACTTAAGAATACCCATGGAATCTAGATTTCTATTTGTAGCATTTCCCCTATAATTGACTTGCTGTGTTTGTCACAATCTATGTCAGTTGGTTAGTCACACGAAAGATTCTCAAATCATACTGTTAGTGTTTTGTAAGATAGTTGGCACCTATTTGTGGCAGGTATCTGCTCGTTGCCTCCTTTGTTTCAATCCATAACTCAGTTTTGATCTCCACATCCACATAGCTTGATCTTCTGAACCTTTACATAGTCCAACACGAATCCTAATCTACATAAATTGATCCAGTCTGATCTGATATACCAATATTCTGATCTAATATACCAATAAACATAGTGATACCCAATCTCCTTATCAGCATAGTTCACTTTAGTCTCCCAATTCAAAAAATTTGATCCAATATCCTGATCTGAAATCTGGACAAAGCAATCCTATACCCATGTCGATTTTCCAATCTGCATCTTTGTCCGATATTGCCACAAATGGTTTATTTCTCTCACTGTGTTTGCTAACTCTGATTGTTTCCGTGATAATGACTCATGTTGTACTTCTTGAAAATCTACAAGCATAGTTTTAGGACCAAATATGAAAAAAAACAGAAAGACTCATAGTTGCTAGAGGATAACAACTCTCTGCAGGTTCAATTCATTAAACAGAGTAAGAGGAAAATGTTATATGGAGAAAAAAATACTGTGAACAGGCAAAAGCAGAAGAAATACGGTCTTGTCTGTCTAAAGAATATTTACTATAGTTCACCTAAGATATTTTAGGTGATTTTCTAGTCTATACAATTGCTATACAACACTATTTTTTAAACTCTTACAAGAGGACAAATGGAACGAAGGAGCCATTTCAGGTTCCCTTTTGTTATATATTTCCACTAACACCTCTTCAACATACATTTTGATGTTGTTCTAGAGTTGCCAAACCAGCATTTTAGGGGAAACTTACATTTTATTTCCTTCAATTATGGTCACTAAATTATGAACCAACTTAAATATTTTTTTTTTTTTACTTTATAAGGAAGTTTGGTTGAGCATAAAGACTAAGTATACATCTATTTTATCTTTTTTACCGAAAAAAACTGAGTATCTTGTCAAATTGTAGAAAGACTAGTTATGCTATCTACTGATTACTTCTGCAACTTACCCCTTCATAAGATACTTCGCCTAGAAAAAAAAACACTTGTATACTCATGAGAAGCACTGTGTTAACTCTTGTATCCTCCACATTCTCTTAACTCTTTTATACTCCACTTTCTCTCAAGTCTAGAAGCACTATCAACTCCATATTCTTGTAGATGCATTCTACTTGTATGGATCCAAAAGTATTACAGAAGCAGAGAAACATGATAGAATTATCCATTTCTTGGTTGAATAAATATTGAGTTCTGTCTTATATTCTTCTATGGATATCTGGTGCTACGTAGATGTGTGGGCTGATGTGCATATGAGGCTTAATTTCTCATTGAGCTAACCAAAGGTTCAGGAGACAGCACAACAATACTAGAGGGAAACAACCCCTATATAGCCAGATTTTCCATCCTAATCTAGTTAAGACATGAAGTCCTAAGTCAACTATGATAAAGGGTTTCTTAATTTTAAGTGAATTCTTTTGGGGCTCTACTTTTTTGTTTTCTTGTAGAATCACCTACGGTTTTAATTGTTTTTCATTCTGGTATGTTTCCCCTTTTGTTGATCTGGGATGCAAGCATTGGTCCATGTTTTCTATGATCAGAATCTTGTGAGTTGAGAGCTTGCTGAAAATTATGCATTTGCTTGCTCTATTCCCTGGTCCACCAGAAAATGAATATAACTTGGTGGACAAATATGTTGTACTACTAAATTTGTAGGCTTTATAATATTAGAAAGCTACTGAAGATGACCGTTATATGAGATGTAAAAACTACCATTCTGTTTTGCAAGATATCTTGCATTCACGTCATTTATAGCTTCGTCTCCATTGCATCAAAGATTGAGAAATAAATGTGGTCAAGCACATATTGAAGAGCTTGAAACACATATCCTCGATCTGCTCTACAGTCTCCACACTGTCCATTAGAAAAACAACTAAAAAATTCTTCTACTTTAAAATTGCTCATATAGATATTCCTTGGTTAATTTTGGTATATGAGTTTACTTAAATGGTGCAGTGCATATAATCTTTTTCTGAGAATTTTTTTCCTCTTGAAGAGATGGCTGAATTCTTAAAAAATTTGATATTTTGTAGAGTAAGGCTAAGGAGATGGTGCAACTGGCTGAGAAAATGAGGCTGAAGTTATTGTCAGGTTCAAGTGCTCAGGGAAACCCTAATGAAGAAGAGATGGGTTCTAAACAAGACATGCAAGATTGGCTTTTAAGTGTTGGTATTGCATCTCCAGTTACAAAGGAATCAGCGGGTGCTTTGTACCATCAGCAACTAGCTCGGGAGGTAACCAGTGTACTATAATTATAATTAGCATGTCATGTGCTTTCTAGTCCAAATTTTTTGTGGGTGCAAACTTGTTTGGATACAATGCCAAAGTTGACTAACGAGTGGTTATGCGATAATCAAAGGCTGGGAGAGAGAGAAAATATTTTTGATTAGTAGGGTTTCTTTTTGATACCTTAGTATTAGGTTTCAATCAGTATGGGTCACTCCCTGGTACAGGTAGTACATATTGGTCCAAGAATGGATCGGTGCAACTTGCACCACAAATGATGATTTGTCATTTTTTTTTTTTGGAGTTTTTTATTTAGGATTGTTTCAAGGGTTATAGATTGTTTTCCTGTCAAAACTTCAGCTGGACACCCATCATATTCCAGACCAGTATCTGATGGGGATATTGAATCTTGATTGGTACCTCTTGAATGAGGATATCCTTGTATGAAGAACAGTGGTTCTCTCTCTCTCTCTCTCTCTGTGAGTTCATTGTGCTTGTTTGCGTGCCTGTTTGACTGTATCAAGAAGTGTTGTCTGTCATACTCAATCATATAATAATTTGTAATTTTATTACAGTTAATGTTGAGACGAGTTGCTTGCTATATAATTTCTAAGACGTCACATGGCTTTTAGCTTGCAGATTTTGTTAAGCTGCCACTTGAGAAGTCTGGAGGAATGATTGCATTGATTGATGTCTATTGTCTATATAATCGTGCTAGAGGAACTGGTATATGTACTAACTTTTAATATGTTATTTTCAAGCGGCCCATTTCCTCAAGTTAAAATCCTACTTTTCCAGCGTTGATTTCACCTGAGGATCTTCTGCAAGCTTGCACCCTTTGGGAGAAATTTGATGTGTATGCACTATAAAAGCCTTAATTTCTTTCAGGTTTTAAATCTGATGGACTTGATATTGCTATTAGTAACTGTAGGAAGTAAGAACCCTCTGCACCATCAGATGATTGTTTGCAGTGATTATGCTACTTTTGAGTGCCATAATGACTACAAAAAATCATCTAGTGGGATAAGGCTTGATTGTTGTTGTTGTTGTATTATGATACTTTTGAGTCAGCTGCTATATTTTTCTTTTCTGCTGTTCTTTTAACAAGCATTTGGTTTTATTAGCAGTTCTGTAATGCTTAGGAAGTTTGATAGTGGTGTAATGGTTATTCAGAATAAAGCTCAGAGGGATGAAGAGGTATAACACGTTTCTTATTCTTTTATGCATATTCATGTTCTTCTGTGGGAAAATTTTATGACTTTTCATGCTAAATCCATTCCTTATGCCAATATATATGCTCCATTATCTTGTAACTTGGTGTCAACGCAAAATTGAGAAATGAAACTCACATCATAAAATATTCTAAAAAAATAGCTTGTCACTTGGTTTATTTATATATTCAAGATGAAGAAAGGAACAGAGGTATCCACCGAGTATGAACAAAGATCTTTCTGTGCCTTTCTGTGCGAGATCTACAAAATTTTCTGAATTAATTTGCTTTACTATCCCTGTGTGTGTGTGGATAGATTAATTCATTGTTTCAATATTACATATAGGTCTTTGCAAGGATAGTTTCCCTTGCACAAAAACCAGAGACACTTAGAACAGGAATAAGCCCGAGCGATGCTGCTTTGACCTTAGGAATTGCACCTGCTCTTGCCAAAGAACAACTGCTGACTGCTGAAAACAGAGGTTTGAGAAACTGATCTTGTTTTTTTTTTTTGTATACTCTGAATACTAACATTTACCTGCTTTAAGTGTTTTCAGGCCTTGTATGTAGAGATATTAGTCCTGATGGCTTCCGCTTTTATATCAACCTCTTCAGGGAGATTGATCCGAATGATATTTACTTGTAAGTATAGCCTTACTGTATCCCAAGATCTATGGTAACTGGCTAGCTAGGGAAAGAATGTTGGCAGCAAGTGAATTAAAAATTATTTTTGTGAAGAGATGATGGAGAATAAAAGTCAAGATTAATGCTGTATGTGTATATATAATGGTAAATTTTCAACCTGAATTAATGGCATCAGTAGATGGAAGTGGAAAGCATTAATAAACATCTGAGTCGTTTGGTGAATTCTGAAGCAGAAAACAGTTCCCCTACCCAAATTAGTTCTGGTAATCTTGTGTTGTGATAATTACAATAATAAATTGTAAACTTCTTGTGAATTTTTTTTTATAAAGAATCGCCACAGATTTCAGATCAACGAGGGAGGATGTCATAGCAGAGCAGGCACTACTATTATTGACTCTGAGAAACAGATAATACAATGGATAACAAAGATAGACGTGTTAGAGAGAACTAAATTTATAGTAATATCAGTTTTTTTTAATGACCACCGCTGTTGATTCTGGAGTTTGTTTCAACTAATGATGCTAATTTCGGACATCATTTGAATTGTTGTGCTAGATTTATTGTTTCAATGCTACACTTTCTGATGTTGCGTTCTACTTGACACTTGAATTTCCAGGATCAAAGAAAATGGACCTTTTCGTGCATGGGTATCTGCTATATCTTTGTCTGGGTAGACAATGTGGCAATCATCGGAGGCACAAGGCAAAGCTTTTCCTAGTGCGCGATTAAGTTGCATTGCTGGAGAGGATGTCATGAGCATTGTCTTGATTATCTCTTTTTTCTATTTAAATGTCAAAGGAAATAACTTTTTGTAACAGTTCATTATTATTTGCTTGCATGTGGAATATTTGTGCTCTCTCTCTCTCTCTCTCTCTCTCTCGATTGTTTGCTGTTGGTATGATGTGAGTCTTGGATTTGAATAAAAACGGCTTTGCCAGGGGGTGCCGATCACTATCTCCGTAGTCATTTAAACGTTCGAATGCTGTCCGGGCGTGGCGCTATAAGATACCGAAAAAATAAATTAATAATAAAATAATATTTGTTAATTAAAAAAATGTCTTATGAAAATTTTCAGATATTTTTAGAAATTTATTTGGATTTAAATAGAATTTATATTAACATATGAGGAAAGATTTAATTATCTATAGTTGATGGATTAATGAGTTTAATTAACTCTATGTTTTAAATACTTAAACTTAGGTTTCATTTCTTGGTTTTTATTATTTCGTTCTCGATTCCTTACTTTCTGTGGCTCCTCTTCCACAACCTTTTTCTTCCTCTTTCATGCGATCAACTTCATCCCGATCCCACATCGATCTCCGTCACCTCTCCTCTCTTCCTTCGAGTGTCGTCGGAGTGGTTGCCAGCTCCGACGAACATCTGTAGCAGCCATGCTCGATCGGCGCCAGCCTCATCGTTGTGCCACTTCCTTTCGATCTCAGCCACCGTGGGGTGCATCTCTCCGGCGATCTTCCAACTGGAGGCGTTAATAGAACCATCGATAGCTACTTCGCCACAGGATGCATGCAGTCGCTCATTGCAGTTGCAGCTCCATCGTCATGTCCCTCTTCTGCTGGGGTCTTTCGTCCTCGTCGATTTCTTCGGATTTCTAATGTTGCCATGCTTCCGACCACCGCAACTGCTTTGCATCGCGACCAACGATCTCTATGGACATCGTGATTTGGTCTCCGTCATGACTAGTAGCCTTCTGCCATTCCCTATTCCCTCTTTTCCCTGATTTCTTGGTGGATCGAGTTCTTTGAAGGCGTACTGGTCGTAGCTCCACTGTCGTTGCCATCCACCTCTGATTGTAGTCGATCATACCCTTGGTTCTTTTGATTGTTATGTGGTTGCGATGGGGAAGAACCCCCACCATCAGTATCGATAGTTGATAGTGGTTTGAGAGGTTTGATCAGCTAATCTGTTGTAGGATTTCCTACAGTCCACCTTTGGTTTATGGTAAAAATCTCTATTATTATTCTATTTCATTAGATTTAGGAAATATGATATTTGTAGATCAGATGTAAACTTAGAGATTTTATGATTGTAGGTGATGAGACTATTGGAATTGGAATCGATTGCCTCTTAGTCAATTGAGATTTGATACCACAACTTTGGATCGAGTTATTCAGCAATTGGAACTAAGCTAGGTGAGTCCAGATTGGTATATTGTAGGAATGTATGTATTGTTATAGTTGATTTTGTAGCCGGTTCCATGATTAATAATTGGTGAATGAGGTTATTCTTTGGGAGTAGAGGATTAGTTATTGTGAAATTAGATTTAATAAATTTATATGGGTATTAACTCTATTATCAAGTGTATATTAAAACTTAGTTATATGTTGTATCCTTGGTTGTAGGACCTTAATACGAGGTAGGTTCGCGGACGTAAAGACAACTGGTGTTCTACATATTAGGTGGATAATTTTCTACCCTGGTCATGTAGTTGATATATCTTATGCATGATATTTATGTTGACGATATTTTTACCTTAACTTCACTCTTATTTAATCATGTGCTTGATACTTAAGTCTTTGCACTTTGAGATATACTGTTGTTGTTGTTATATATCATTTATCATTGTTATAAATTATCAATGCTATGGTAGGTGGATCTTTAGATGCTTACTTATGGGTACGTAGCTGAGTCTGGTTGTTGATTTAACTCGTGTCATCAGGAATAATCATCTGGGGATGAGTGATGTCCTTAATGTAGAGTTGATTGTTGTATCATTTTACCTTTCGTTGTATAACTATTACGGATCATATGTTTGTACATGATAGTGTGGGTTGTCGACAGTGTGTCGCTACAGATTGGAGGTCCTAGCATGGTCGATTGTTAGTTGTCTATGACTCTCTGTTGGATGGAGAGTGTGTTGTGTATGTGTGTATATATTGGTTGTGCATTCATTTCATTTACATGCATGCTGACAACTTGGTCTCCCTTGTGGTTGAGAGAGTCGTCAGTCATTCTGCCTCCATGGTTACTCTTGGTAGTAGTAAATGTTGGTGCAACGACCCAGGTCACGATTGACCAGACTCGAGTTTGACTCGAGTGATGTTTGACATGGAAGTTTGACATTGATGTTTGACATTGATGTTTGATAATGTTTTAGGGAGATTGTTGATACAATTGACCCGAGTTATGATTAACCGGACTCGAGTTTGACTCGAGGGGATTTTGATGGTTGACTAGGGTTGACCATGTGATGGTAAAGTCCAAGTCATGGGTACTTGGCATGGAAAGTCCAAGTGGGACACTTGACATTTGGAAAGTCCAAGTCTTGAGTACTTGGCATGAGAAGTCCAAGGGATTTGATATTGGCGGCATAAAGTCCAAGCGGAATCTTGGCAGCGTAAGCCCAATGTGCCTTGGTGGTGTAGACACCGTTAGCATGACATAGCCGATGGAAGAACCTGAAGGCTAGCGCAATGGATGAACAAGTCATGGATGACTTGGAGGGATCTGAGAGGCGTGAGGCTGACGGAGGTGGCTAGAAGGCTTAGGTCTAGGCTAATCTTGGTCTAGCAAGTATGGGGGCACCATACTTGGGTTAAAACATGTTTGAGGTATGCCAATCAATTGGTGCCATATGTCAGTCGATTGGTGTGAGTCAACTAGGATTTGACTACGGGAAGTGTCCCAGTAGTTGACTGCCAGAGGTAGGCAGTTGACTGCTAGCTCGATCAGTCGACTGATCGTGTGATCAGTCGACTGGTGCTCGAGAATTTAGGCACAGAATGGAGGCGAGACTCGACTGCGGGGGTAGCAGTCGAGTGAAGGCTCCATCAGTCGACTGATGGGTATGATCAGTCGACTGATGATGGATTTGTTGGATTTTTCTAGCGTGGATCTAGCCGTTGTCTCACGACAACAGTGACATCTGTCAACTGATGGTCCTGACCAGTTGACTGATAGGCGATTTCCAGCCTAGGCAGCAGCTTTAAATGAAGCTCGTGGAGGAGGAAATCACAACCAGTTCTTGAGCTATTTTGGGGCGATTTGTTGCTGCAAATCAGGGTCTCCAAGGCTATTCTTCAAGCAACCAAAAGCAAGCAATCCAAAGGCAATTGTAAAGTGTTATTTTCTTTACTTGTTATGTATTTCATTTGTATATTGCTTGTATTTGTTTCTTACTATTGTAAGATCACTTGTACGAGGTTTCTCCACCTCTGACTTGTCTCGAGAAGGAGTGTGTATTAGTGGTGTGTGATTGGCATCGCTAGAGCTCTTTAGAGCTCGATCCATGGAGTAGGAACCGTTCGGTTCTGAACCACGTTATATGATTGTGTAATTGTGTGTTTGTATTTGTTATTGCTTTATTTCTGCTGCGCTAACACAATTTGTAGACAAGCATGCAACGAATTCTATCACGCAACTAAAACGAGCTATTCACCCCCCCCCTCTAGCGGTCACCGAATCGTCTACAATTGGTATCAGAGCTAGGAGCTCTTCTACGGACTAAACGTCGGGAGCAAAGATGCTAGAGGGTGAAGATGGAAGTGGAAGAATAACTTGGATGGGATATCAACACACCGGTCCCTTATGCTTTCTATGGACGAGAGGACTTCAACCAATGGAAGGCAAGGATTGAAGCTTTTTTGATGATGAGGGATTTTGAGGAGTGGTCCATCTTAAGGGAAGGATTTGAATATCCAAGAGGACCAAAAGGTGGCTTCCTCAAAAAGAAGAGATGGAGTGAGGAGCAACTCCAACAATTCGAGAAAAACAAGAAGGTAATCAAATTTATTTTTGATTTAATTCCTAATGACTTCTTGTGTAGCCTAGGTGATTGCGTGGATGCCAAGGAGCTTTGGAAGGAATTGGCTAAGCTCCATGAAGACCCATCATCGGCTCAAGAAGAGGAGGCCGAAGATGAATCCTCATCCTCACAAGCGAGTGAGGATTCGGATGTTGATAGAGAGTCAACCTCCGAATCGGTGGAAGAAGAAGAAAAAGTGGAAGAAGCCTCCACTTCAAGGATTGAGGGGGAGGAGAGACCATTCACACCGGAGCAATCTCAAGAGGAGCCATCCACCTCTAGGAGAGATGAAGAGTCCACTCCGACCACCACAAATACCCTAGGAAACTCAAGCAATTTAGGTTTAAACAAAAATCATATAATTTGCTTTGAGTGTAGAAAATCCGGGCACTATAAGAGCAAGTGCCCAAAGAGAGTAAGGAAAGCTCCACCTAAAAGTCAAGAAAAGTCAAAGGATGCCGGTGTTCCCACCAAGAAGAGCAAGGAGCACGTTGTGTGCTTCAAATGCCAACAACCGGGATATTATAGGAGTCAATGCCCTAGGAAAAAGGAAGGAGCATTACAAGCAGGGGGAGCTAAGGTTAACCCTAAGGTATATTTCAATAATGCACCTAGTTAATAGGCAAATGCATACTAGGAATTTTAATTCTCTTGCAATTTATGATGAAAAGCATGCTAGGAATAACAAATATTTTTGTTTAGGAGCTAAAAATGTCCACTTTTCAAATAAGGAGAAATTTGAGACTAATGTCCCTAAAAATATCTTACCTAAGGACAAACCTAGATCAAACAACTCTAGACCTATCCTTCCTAGGGAGACCATTAGGAAGATAGAGGATCATCTAGGTCTTAATCCTAAATGGACTAGGCATATGCTTAGAAAGAACAATGCCCAAAGACCAAATCAAAATTCAAAAATTGGGCAATTAGAGTTTGAAAATCAAGCCTTGAGGTCAAGGCTTGAGAAACTTAAAAAGACCCTTGCAAAAATACAAAATTCAATTAAAGGGTCAAATAGTCAAAGCCTAGGGTCTAGAAGTCAAAGTCAAAGACCTAGGAACTAAAAACCATTCAAGGGCAGGCCTAAGCCCAAAAAGATCTACCATAATATTCCATTTGATTATGTAACTCAATCTAGGTCTAGGAAGACCAAGGTTACTAGGGAAGTCATCCCTAAGGGTAACCAAGGTGTGTGCCTAGTGGCTAAGGTTTCTAAGAAACCTAGGGAAGCCACTAAGAAGGTTACAAGGGGAGTCACCCCTAGAGTTAACCATGGCAAGACCCAAATGACCAAGGCTAATAAGTCTAGAAGGGTCATTAGAAAGGTATCTAGGGAGGTTATCCTTAAGGAATACCTAGTAAACCCTAGGAGTTCAAATAGGTTTTGGGTTCATAAGAGCATGATTGATTCACACTAGATGGGTTTAGGTGTGCCAACTTTAAATGGATGAGTAGTTAACCTAACCATGGTAAAAGTGACACTTTAGGTAATTTTCAAGGTTATGGATACCTTGGAAATAAATTTGATTGTTAATCCTAAAAGATTTTAGGATGTGCCAATATACTTTGAAGATTATGAAAAATCAATTGGCACAATTTAGGTTTAGAGGTTATAGTGTGCCATTTTGGATTTTTGGCACACTTAGGAGAAAAGTAGCAATATGGCAAAATACAATTAATAATAACAAATGACAATTAATACTAAGTTTTAGGTATTATTATACCTATACATTTTATATGCCATGCTTTGATTTCCATATAATATGCCATAACATCATACTTATTTTTATCATTAAATATGTCATGATCATGTTTAGGATTAAATTTTAATGTCATGTGTTTTAGATTATATCATATGCCATGACATCATGATCATTGGCCATGCTTTATTATGCTATCATTTATGCCATGATCATACTTCATGCATTTAATTTGATTAAAAGTGATTCAAGGACAATGACATGACTTGAAGTCCCATTTATAAGGGAATCAAGTAGAGTTGCCTTAGAAAATGCATGAGGCATTAGATTAGGATAACAAAAACCCACATCTCACATTAAATTGACATGTATGTGTATTTATACACCCTAGATACAAGTGAGATGCTAGGATATGAGTTAAGTTCAAGGTGCATAGTTTTTGCATCTAGATGAACTAAAACTCATCTTTAACTAAAGGTGGATCATTGGGAAAGCTTGTGTACAAGTCATGCACATTGAGCCTAAGGAATATGATCCAAAATAAGGTTTTAAAAACATTTTAAAATCCTTTTAGAAAACCTTGGTGAAGTCTATCTTTTGATAGCAATCACCATTGATGAAGTTGATACAAAGTGAGCTAAAACATTGAAGTTTTTCTTCACTTTTGAATTTTGTATCAATTTTGATATTTTATGAGTAAAATATTTTTCTATCATTTTTCACTCATTGTATTGGTCATAAGTATTATACGTATGAATTTTCATGATTTTTCGATATACGTATAATTATTTATGAATTTTCAAAATCTATTTTTGATAATTGAAAATCAAAATTTTCAGTTATCAGTTGATTGCCCTTGGTGGCAGTCGACTGATGTGCAAGGCAGTCGACTGATCTCTGATAGAGTCGACTGCCAAGCTAATTTTGGGAAAAATAAGGTTGTTTCAGCCATGGTAAAGTTCCCTAACCACTCCTAACCCTAGAAAATGCTTTGGAAAGTATTAGAAAGGGTGAAAATCCATTGGATATGGATTAGGAGAGGTGTTAGGATGATGTATCAAATTTAAGGTGTGGAGAGTTCATGTTTGAATTTTGAACCTTATTTTTGATGGTCTAGAGTTCCTATTGGCTTAGGGACTTCCCAATGACATTGTTGGTGCAATGGTCAAGGGGGAGCAAGCCTTTAGGGGGAGGTATCCATCATGGGATTGTGGATGGTATTTTTCCTCATGAGGAGGAAAATGAGAATTTTGAGATACCCAATTTGGAAATTGGGAGAGTGTATAGGATTGCCTCTCTTGAGTGATATGAGACTTATCACTAGGAAGATTGTAGGCATCCTAGGTATTTCTGGACCAAGGAGGAGATTGTAAGATCTCATTGGATATGAGACATTGACCTCCTTGGAGAGTAAACCTTTTTGATGTTAGTCAAAAAGGGGGAGAATGTTTTGGGAGAGAATGTTATGGAGAGTGTTATTAATTGATGTTATCAATTGTCAATTCGGAGAATTGGGAGAATGTTTGGGATTACCAATTTGGGATAATTGGTAAGAAGATTTGAGTTAGTCTTCTAACTCAAAGGTATGTGTTTTTGTCAAACATCAAAAAGGGAGAGATTGTTGGTGCAATCGGCCCAGGTCACGATTGACCGGACTCGAGTTTGACTCGAGTGATGTTTTGTTATTTGACATGGAAGTTTGACATTGATGTTTGACATTGATGTCTAATAATATTTTGGGGAGATTGTTGATACAATCGACCCGGGTTATGATTAACCGGACTCGAGGGGATTTTGATGGTTGACTAGTGATGCACGCAAATGCGATCTCAAATCTCATGACGGAGACCGTCGATGACTCAAAGCACGCGCTTACGCTCAACGCCCGCAAGTGCACGGATGTCATCAAATAATAAAGATTATCGATCCCACAGGGGCTGGGATTCAAATATCAATATGTTCAGTGGTTGTAATTATTCGGACGTAACTCTAAGAGGTTTCGATTGGTGAGGACTGTCGGTGGACTTTACTCTATATGACGTCACACGGAGGAGGAAGGGAGTGTGCCGAGGTCTTCAAAGATGATTCTAGGACTTTGGTTTCGCTTGTGTATCACAAAACAATGTTGTCAATTGGCGTTGTCTAGACGTTTAACTATGGTTTTGTGGAAGAGACATTATACACTCTCCCACAGAGCCGCTGCATCTACCAGGAGCTATCTCCACCTAAAAGGATGGGATAGACGATACGAGGATGCCAAATCAATCCCTACGGTGAACCGTTTCCGATTCCACCGCACCCTTCTACCCACAGTTATAGGAGATCAGGTTTATCCCTAGGTTCCTTGTATAAAATCCCCTAAATCTTATATACAAGGGCTGTCACACATCGTATTGCCTAAGCACAGCAGATAGAAAACCAAACACGCATATATATAGTAAAAACAACTACCAATTGTCAAATCAAATTCAAAGGAAGAATTTAACATGAACCAACATTGTAATGTGTACACAAGCTACTCCCTAATCCTAGAATCGAAAGTACTACTCCATGTATATGAAGGAAGAATCACAAAGCATGTCTATGTTCGAATACATAAGGAATAAAATGCATGAACAAAGAATTATAATGCTTTCATGGTCTTCTCTCCGGCGTTGAAGTGCAGGGCGTGGACCTCCGGCGGCGTCCCTCCTCCCCGTTGCGAGTTCCTAAAGCTTTTTAGGGCTTCGGCGTGCCGTCCTAGCCATCGTGCCTCCCCCCTAGGGTTTGGGAGCCCTAGGGTGGCTCTCTCGTCCATTAGGCACGACCGTGTGAATCCATATTCCCTGGCCATGTCCCACTCTGCGCCTAGCTGCGAAATGTCCTTTTTTTGCTCCGAAAGTGCATCTTTTTCACCCGAAATGCTAACTTGCACACAAAAGTACAACGAGCAGACCTCCGAACCAAAAAATAGGAAATGCGTACAAAATAAAGTAACATATGTATGAAACTAACATAAAATATAACAAGATGTGAGCGAAAACTACTCTTAAAACCCTATATGTTTTGCTCACATCACTTCCCCCAGACTTAAATCTTTGCTTATCTTCAAGAAAACCTCAGTGCTGTGAAAATTAAAAAGATTTTGTTCCATACTTAGCATGTTAACTAAATTTATCAAGTGGTATTTACAATCAAAGCAAAATAAATATATCCTAGAAATTCACTAAGTTAGCTCCTCGTGCTCGTGCTAGGCGAATCCTTCTTAGGGGATGCTCGTTCCATGGTGAGTTAAGTTGTCATCTCATAGCTTTCCTAAGGTTTTCGGCTCTTAGGCACTTACCTGCCCAAAGCGAGGGTCGTTCCCTAGATCTAGCATAAAGTCTCAAAGGTGTGATTGGTATTGAGAGAAATTGGTAGGTGTTTCCCCAGTAACCTAACTCGGTCTCAAAGGGGCACCTAACCATTTCCACCCACGACAATTATTTTTTTATCCCTCATAATCTTTTCTCTCTTTTTTTTTTCTTTTTTTTTTCTTTTTCATTTCCTTTTTTTTCTCTCTCTCTTTTATTTCTCTTTTCTTTTATTTTTTCAGCTCACTTGGATTTTGATTTTTCCGAATGGGCTTACACAATCCGAGCATCTCCAGTAACTAAAATGCTAAACCTAGAGTCTCCTATGGATTCCAAGGTACTAGACTACTGAGATGAATCATAACTCATTATGTACTAGATTCTCCCTTTCAGAACATTCGACATGTGTAAGTGTAAAAAAATAAAGCTAACCAGTGTAAGTCTAGAACATTCAATAGAGCGAATAAAATAAAATACCACGAGATAAATGAAGTTAAGCTACCTATGGGAACAACTCATGCAAGCAACTTTCAAAAATACTACTGAGGTAGCTTTACAGATAACAAAAATTAAGTACTGAAAGAAACTCAACCACCCATGCATGAATAAATGAGTGAAAATATCAGAAAAGAAACTATTGCTAGGAAATAAAACAAAATAAATTTTAGGGTCCCCCAGACTTAAATGAAAATATACCTCTAGTATGGTGGACGAGGTGGAAAGTATGGGAGCCTTGGCATCTCTGGATCCTGGGAGAACTTGCTGCTAAGCCGCTGATGCCACATATACATGTGGTCGATCTAGGAGCTGGTGGATGCAGCGGCTACTCGGTGCTCCTCCTCCCTAGCTCACTGCGCCTGCTGGGCATGCATGTGCTACCGTATCTCCCTGCGGTAGGCGACCTCATCCTGACGACGAGCAGCCTCCTCCTGGAAGTATATGCGGGCCTCGTCGTAGAACTCCTCAGCCCGCTGGAAGTGCTCCCGGAATCCTTGGAACTCCCCCTGCTGGTAGGCGCTCTGCTCCTCCCATCGCTGCCTCTGCGTCTGCTGCTCAGTGTATATGTCGTCGAGGTGCGATCGGAACTCCGAGAAATCATAGGCCGACGTACCTGCATCATGCTCAAAAATAGAAAAAGATGGTGGTGCAGGTTCATGTCGGCGTGGACTAGGTAGGATCCTATGTATGTGTGGACTAGAGGGAGAGTGATATAAAGGTGGAGAGATGGGCGCCGATGTGGATGGTCCCTCATGTGGAGGGGACTCCAGTATCAGGTCCAAGTGCCAGTTGGCGCGTATAGCGATGGTGGTACAATCCGGGTCAGGGAGCCTAAGGGCCGTAAGATTTTTCCTTACAAAGCATAAGGAGTCTCCTTCTCTCACAATCATTTTCATGGCCATGCACACTCCTAGGCCGATCCTAGGGCTCCCCTCTATACTCTCTAATGCTGTGTAATCGTACCCCATCCTATGACAAATGTGGGTAAGTAGGCCTCCCACATTAATCTCTCCTCGTGCTGCTTTGCCCATCTTCACTAAGTGTCTGATGAAGTGGGACCCTACATCGATGCTACTTCTTTCTTGTAGCATGTCCCAGAGGCAAAGCAACTCGCTAGCTCTAACTACACTGTCACTCTCTCCACGACCAAATATGGTACTGTCCATGATGCGGTGGAGGTATCGAAAGACGAGGTTTTGGAGGCGCGATGCTTTGGCCCTAGAAGGGTCATAAACATGCTCTCCCGTCAACTCGGTCCAACATACCCGAGAGTTGAACCCAATAAGGGTTCTTCTCTCTCCCCTACTCGGCAAGCCAAAGCATGAGTTCCATTGGTGAAGGGTCTACTCATGCTCAATGTTAAAAAGCCTAAAAGTTATCCTACCCTCCTCACTTTCTCTACCCGTTAAAACTTCCACCTCTAAGGAACTTAAAAATTCTAAAACTTGTTAGTGCAATCAACCTGTGATATGGTTTTGATGTGTGTGACAAAGAGTTTAAGTTAGGTTGTTATTGTGATTTGATATGTGCGTTGGAGTCTTGCAGGACTTAGTAATTCACACATGGAGCCTTGGCGAGTTTCACCTCTCATGACTCGATCTTTGAGTCGGTGAAGGATGGTTTTGCGGAAGCCGTGCGCTTGGAGCATCCGAGGGACCGCCGGACGAGGAGCTTGGAGTGAAGACGGAGGAAGTAGACTTTAGGGCGAGACGCGAAGGATGGTGTTGCAGAGCCGTGCGCTTGGTGCATTCGAGGGACATGGCCGGACGAAGATAACTTCAAAGGCGAGGGACTCCGAGGGATGAGAGTGAGCGAATGTAACCCGGGAAGGGGTAGTGCTCTTAGGTGAAACTTGGCCATTTGGCCAAGTGTCGGATGAGGTTTCTCGACACCAGTCGACTGCTCTGAGTCGAACGGGGTTCGACTGATATCCGAATGATGGGTTTATGCCCAGCGATCCATGGAATGGCAAATGATCGCCGTAAGAAGTCACGCGCATGTAACCTCTCGTAGCCGATCGGGCAATTGACTACGAGAGGCGGCGATCGATGGTTACATCGTCATCGCTAAGGATCCGTTGGACTACAACGGTCAGGATCCGACGTGTTCGGAGGCCATTGTAGTGACGACAATTGACTACCAAGGGCAGCAGTCAATTGGTGGCGGCCAACGGGAAGAAATCAGCCCTCTCTATAAAAAGAGAGGGTGTTGGGCTTTGGGGGGCTAATGCTTGAATTCCTAACAACTCCCAAAGTGCCCTAAACGTTTTCCACTCTTCTACTAGTGCTAATCTTCATTCTATTGTAGAAGAGTGATCCTTGTGTAAAAGAGGTTACCTCCACCTAGCTTTGTGCAAAGGAGAGATCTAGTGGAAAGATTGAGGAGTGATTCACCTTGGACGAATCGGACCGTGGATTAACGGCGTAGCCGTGAACCACGTTATATCCTTTGTTAGCGTTTGTATTCTTACTTATATTTTCTTTGTCTTTATTGTTTATGCTTCCGCTTGTGCTAACGATTTTGTAGACAAGTGAATTACACCATCGAACTAAAGAGGGCTATTCATCCCCCTCTAGCCGGCCAACATCTACACTTCATCGACCCTACAAAACTATCCTAGGGTAGGTTAAGTGCCTTATTCCCATTATCTCTTTCCACCATATTTTTGCAAATAGGGTTTGCATATCACCCAACAACCCTAAAGATTCTAGCAAATCTTCATTTAAGTACCTAGTAGCAGTGAGTTTACGAGTAGAGAGCACATTATATCTATCTCTATGTTCATTATTGCGAAAAAGAAGAGTGGGTAGGGCGCTACCCTCCTCCGGAGCTTGAGGGGCGTCGGCTCTCCTTGCTCGTCGCTCCGAGGCGTCGGATCGAGGTGCTACATGCTTGGTCCTCCTCATCCTTGCTTCTTTTGGCTTCCTTAGAGGTTCAAAGTGCTTCTAGATGGTGGAGAAGACGAAACCACACGGCTAGGGCAAGAGCTTTCGAAGCACACGACGCAAATGGGGTGAAAACACATGACTCGCCCCTTTTAACCTCGCGCGCCATGACCGTGTGAAAACACATGGCCAGGCCGTGTGCGCCTCGGGTCAGTTGGGCACGACCGTGGGAAAACACACAGCCAGGCCGTGTGTCCCCATTTCTCTCCCTGTTTTGCGTCAGAGCTCGAATTCTCTCACACCTTTCACCGTGTAGGTTAATATGGATTTTATTTTTGCCTAGCAAAGTTCTTTTCTAGTCCTAACCCTAAATGGGATAAAAATCAAAACTAAAATCAAACAAATGCATGCAATGTAGTCAAAAACAGAAATCTAAAACTAAACTTGGGTTGCCTCCCAAGAAGCGCTTTGTTTAAGGTCATTTAGCTCGACTTCACTCCACTATCAACTCGGCTCTGGAGGTTCAGTGAACCTCCATTCATCCATCTCGAGAGCTTCATCTGGAGGTTCTGGCTTTATTCTACTAAATGTGAAGCCGTCGAGGTAGGGGGCTCTGTGCTCCGAAAGGCTGAAGAGGATGATCTCCCCATCTACCTCCAGGGAGATTTGGTGTGCCTTCACGTCTATGCACGCCCCTGCAGTCACTAGAAAAGGCCTTTCCAGAATGATGGGATTCTGGGAATTTGATCCTGTGTCCAGTATGATGAAGTCCGTGGGTATCATGAAATCCTCAATCACCACAGGAACATGTGGTAGCAGGCCAACAGGCTCCTTGACTGAATCATCCCCCATACGAATACCAAGATTCGCTGGTTGGAGCCCGCTCAGTCCCATTTTCAGATAGTATGCGTAGTGCATCACACTGATTGATGACCCCAAGTCGCATAGCGCTTCATTGAAGCTCTCCCCATAAATTGAGCAGGGGATAACAAATTCACCAGGGTCCTCAAGATGTAATGGAATCTTCTCTTCAAACTCAGCTTGGTCAGGTAGGGTGGTAATCATGGCTGCACACCCCTTGGTGAATTTTCTACTCTTCCCCACTCCTTCCTCTTTACTTTGACTCACCGGAGAGCTCTTCACAGGTTGCGACACGGTTTGGGCTATTTGGGCCACTTGCATCTCCAACATCCTGGTATGACTTGCAAGGTCGTCAACGGTGGCCTTTAAGTCTCTGAGTGATTCTTCAGACTTCTGATGTTGGCAACAAAATTCCTCATTGGCCTTGGTTTGGGTAGCGATGAAGTCCTCCATCATCAGTTCCAGTCTGGACTTATGTGGTCGCTACCCATTGCCCTGCTGCTGCCCATTCCCCCCTGATGGTTGGGAGTTTCCTGAGTTATTCTTATAGGAGAAATGTTGGTGCAGTGGGCACCAAAGTCGAACCGGTATTTTGATTATGGCAAAAGGCTCAATAGTTAAGGGTATATTTGTTATCTTACGAGCTCAATTAAGTGTGCAGAAATGCTAAAGTTGAGCGGAAGGTCTGCGACACCCGGTGGGAACCGAGGTGGTCGGGCAACGCCAGAGGGATTTCGGAGGAAGCCGAGGTACTCGGGTGAAGACCGGAAGCGAGGCTACAAGGTAAGCTCGTGTGAAAGCGAAGCAAGGACGTTAAGCGTAGATCCGACCCAATACCTCCAATGGAAGGTCTAGGTCGAGATCAGTTGGTTAGAACCATCGTACTTTATATTTTAAGGTATGCATCCAAAACCCTTTGACGTCTCTACTACAGTCAACTGCTGGTCTAGTTCCAGCCTCGAGAAGAGCTCGAATTTCAAGGGGGTGAATTTGGACTTGACTCGTGTTTTGGTACAAAGGGTGATGTGGCATCAAGGTGGACATCCAAACCATCACCAAGCTTGGACCCCCAAAATTAGGTGATGTGGCATCAAGGTGGACATCCAAACCATCATCAAGTTGGACGCCCAAAATGAGGTGAGTTGGCACAAGATGGTTGGCAAACCACCATCAAGCTTGGACGCCCAAAATGAGGAGAGTTGGCACAAGATGGTTGGCTCCCATGATGTGGCACAAGTTGGATGGCTCCAACAAGTTGGCGTGAAGGCCTCCTTGAGGTGGCACAAGGTGGTTGGATGAGCACCTCATCCTTGAGTTGTGGCACAAGGTGGTTGGATGAAGCACCTCATCCTTGAGTTGGCGCAAAGGATGTGGATGAGCAAGACTTGGGGGATAAGAACCTCACCTTGGACACTACCTATGTCTAAATTCATAGATCAATATCCATAAATAGACATGTTCACGCCAAGCAAAAAGATAAGAAATCAAGAGCTGCCGTCAGTAACGCCGCTTACTACTACTCACATTTGCTACGACGGCGTCACGACAACGAAAGCTACATCTTCTACTTATAAGAGTTGTCGGTATATTTATTTAAGTTCTACTTCTTTAAATTGTCTTTGTGCTTTAATCGTAACAAGGAAAGGGGAGTGTCCTTTGCCTTGATTTCTTTTGTGATCGTTGTTCTACTTCCAACGAGGAGGAGTGGTTTTAGTGAATTGCCCTCCGTACGTGATCAAGGATCACTAGGGCCGTGGATTAGCAATCGAAAGATTGTGAACCACGTAAAAATATCTTGTCTACTTTATATTTCCGCTGTGCACTCTCTACTTGCTTTTTACTTATTGCAAAAGTTTTTTAACGACACCGTATCGCTATTCACCCCCCCCCTCTAGCGACACTTTCGATCCAACAATTGGTATCAGAGCCGGGGGCGCTAAGATTCGGTGAAACCACCAATCTAGCTTTGTTTTTCTTTTTTTTTACAGATTTTTTATTTATTTATTTCTGTTTTCGTATAATTATTTCACTTGCTTATCTTCTCCTACATATAGAATTGCATTAGAGGCTTTAGGATCCGGATAAGGTTGTCCTTCGGGTTAGATCCCGAGTAAGGTTGTCCTCCGGAACTTCAACGACATTCGCATTTGATTGTTTATTTCTTTTTGCAAGTTACATTTTATATATATATTTTTCTTTACTTCTGCTACTAATCCAAGACGAAAGTCTTGGAATATTCTTCGTGTGTGTTTTGCAAGATTCTTTTCGTCGTTCTTCTTCTTGTTTTTAAATGGCCCATCTCGAAGGGTTTAGCATCACTTGACCCCGCTTTACAACTGTAATGACTTTCGTTATTGGAAGGGTCGGATGGAATGCTTTCTTAAAACCCAAATCGAGATGTGGATCGAATCAAACCGGTTTCACACTTCCTATTAATGAAGATGGTGAATCTTTGGGTTACGATCAATGGTCAAATTCCATGAAAAAACAAGTAGAAGCCGATGCCAAGGCAACTCAAATCTTGCAATGTGGGTTGTCCAAGGAAGAGCTCAATCGCGTCGGCCCCTTCATTAGTGCAAAGGACTTATGGACCAAGCTAGTGGAACTACACGAAGGCACCGACGACACGAAGGTATGTAAAAGAGATTTACTTTTAAATAAATTGTATAACTTGAAAATGCAGGAAAACGAGACCGCAACTCAACTACATGCTCGTATCCAAGACATCGTCAACCAACTCCATGCCATTGGACAAAAGGTCGAGAATCGCGACCTTATCAGGTATTCTCTTAACTCGTTTCCTAGGACCACCTTGTGGGCATCCATGGTCGATGCCTACAAGGTCTCCAAGGACCTTTCTAAAATTAGGTTAGACGAATTGTTTTCAGAACTTGAATTACATGAGCAAACTAACGTGGTCCAGGCCGAGAAGAGTATTGCTTTAGTTGCAGGTTCCAAGAAGAAGAAGCCCGCAAGCAAGCCACCCCCGAAGGAAGAAGGCGAGTCCGAATCGGAAGTAGACTCGAATAGAATCCGAACTAGTCAATCTAGTTCGAAGATGATCAAGAGACGAAAACGACCAACAACTCAAGGTAAGCCTAAACCTAATTCAAATACTTCTAATTTTAGATGCTATGAGTGCAATGTGTTCGGTCACATCAAGTCCGAAAGTGCCCAAAGCTAAAGAATAACGCATCAAAGACCAAGAAAGCGCTAAACGCTACTTGGGAGGAGTTGTCGGAGGAAGAAGACGATATCCAAGCTCTAATGGCCAAGCGACCGAGAGCACGACTCAAACCAAGAAGAGTCCGAGTCCGAACTGGCGATGAGCTTCCATTCAAGACAAGCCACGGATCCGTATCCGGTTCAAAAGAATCATTAAGGGTAAGTCGGTCGTTACTTAATACTTTGTATGGTGCAATTAAATTTTTAAATAAGAAACTAGCTAAGTCCGAGTCCAAGGTCGAGACCCTAATTGAGGAGGTTAACCTCCTCAAACATGAGGTCTCCCTAACCTCTTCGACTACTTGTATTCAAGAGGAGGACTCAACTCAAGTTGAAAAGCTTGAAGTTGAGAACTCGCTTTTGAAAACACAAGTCGAAGACCTTAGGAACACGTTGGAAAGGTTCACTTTGGGATCCAAGGGACTTGACCTCTTACTTGGATCACAAAGGGCCGTGTACAACAAGGCCGGACTCGGGTTTAACTCAAATACAACCAATAAGTCATATATGTCTATAGTAAACCAACATAAGAAAAATGTCCAAGCATGGGTCCCTAAGATCACTTTGATTTCAACTTTAGGATCTAACATGTATTGGGTTCCCAAGGACCAAATTCACTATGTGAATAGACCCACTCGATTCAATGGTCCAGGGGGAGCCAATACAAAATGTATTTTTGTTAAGTCTTAGAAATTGCATGCTTAGTTTTTCCTTTATTTTTAGAATGGTTAGATAGGACTCATAATCAACTAAAATCCTTTAAAAGATTGAGCCTCGGGAGCCTCTTTTCAAAATAACTAGTTAGACCAAGATGTAGTCTCAAGTAAGTCGAGTTATCAATTTCTTGAAATTAGCTTTGTCTAAGGAAGTGGTCGTTGTTCCGATCAAAGAAGGCCTCTGTGCCTCGCGACACGGAAGCTAATCTCTTGAAAAGATTACTTGATGAGCTTAGACTAAATCCGAATCTAACCTAATGTTGGTTAATTTAAATTCATTAAAATTAATCAAGTAAAATTGAAAGTCATCTCACAATAACACATAGGAATAACATGTTTTGATCATGTAGATATTGGTGAGATGATTTAGGTTTAAAAACTTACAAACAACCCTTTAGTAATTCCAATATCCGATCCAACTACCTTATATGTAGGATCAATGGATGTTGGACAGTGGTTGCTCCCGACACATGACCGGGGATCAACTCAGATTTTCGAAGTTACGATTCAAACGACAAGGATCGGTAGCTTTCGTCGGAAATAACGGCAAGCGCAAAATCATCGGATCAGGTGATATTGAGCTCAACTCTAACTTTACAATTCAAAATGTCTTATTAGTAGAAAACTTTCAATATAATTTACTTAGTGTAAGCCAATTGTGTGATAACAATTATAAGGTCATATTTCTAGAAAATGAATGCGTAATCAAGATAAATGCAACATCTAAAATAATACTTAAAGGAACTAGGAATAGCAACATCTACACAATAAATTTACCCAACTCCTCAACCAAGTGTCTTATGACACGAAGAGGAATCTTGGTTATGGCAATCAAGACTGACACTGCACTCCAAGACTCGGCCCACAAGATGAGTCAGAGTGGCTTGGTTATAGGTTTGCCTAAACTAAACAACTTGGATAATAAAATATGTAATGCTTGTCAACAAGGTAAACAATCTAGGACACAACATCAATTAACTAATCAAGAACGAACCAAAAGTGTTCTTGAGCTCCTACACATGGATCTATTTGATTCACATGGAGCTAAGTCACTCAATGGTAGTCAATTTTGCTTAGTCATAATTGGCGACTATTCTAGATTTACTTGGGTTAGGCTTATCAAACATAAAAATGATACCCTAGACCAACTAATCAATCTTGTAGGTTAATCAAAATCAAAAGAACCTTAAGATTAAAAGACTTAGAAGCGATCATGGTGGTGAATTCAAACCATGTGTTTACAGATTGTGAACCTAAAACGGATACCACCATGAGTTTTCATGTCCTAGAACCCC
Source organism: Wurfbainia villosa (assembly GCA_025175895.1). Classification (NCBI taxonomy): domain Eukaryota; kingdom Viridiplantae; phylum Streptophyta; class Magnoliopsida; order Zingiberales; family Zingiberaceae; genus Wurfbainia; species Wurfbainia villosa. The sequence continues at coordinate 84,028,457 of CM045988.1, forward strand.
ACAACAAAATGGGTTAGTCGAACGGAAAAATAGAACCCTACAAGAAGCCGCTAGGACAATGTTAAACGAGTATAACCTACCCGATAGATTTTGGGCAGAGGCCGTTAGTACGGCTTGCTATGTCCAAAATAGGATCCTTATGGTAAAGAGGCACCAAAAGTCCTCGTACGAGATTTATCACGATAAAATACCAACATCAAATACTTTAGGTATTTGGATGCAAGGTACATATCTTAAACACAAAGGATTACCTAGGGAAATTCAAATCCAAAACCTCTACAGGAACCTTTCTAGGATACTCAACCACCAGTAGAGCTTATAGGGTATACAATCACGACACTCTTAGAGTCGAAGAAACCATTAATATAGTTTTCGACGAAGGACACGAACCCGTTCAATCCTTAACAAAACCAACTAGCAAATCAACTTATAGCAAACCCGACTCTGATCTTGAACTTGAATCTCGTCCCCTAACCCACGTCATCCTATCGACCAAGTGATAGATGACCCTAACCCGAGTCATCCTATCAATCAAGTTATAGGTGATCCAAATTTAGGGTTCGAACTAGAGCTTCATCAAACATTAGTCAAATCTCGTTAATTTCCAAAATCGAACCCAAAACTATTGAACAAGCACTTCTTGATCCCGATCGGATTATTGCTATGCAAGAAGAGCTAGCTCAATTCACTAGAAATGAAGTCCGGGAATTAGTACCACCACCTAAAGAAAAATCAATTATTGGAACAAGGTGGGTATTTCAAATAAACTTGATGATAAAGGTGAAGTAGTTAGAAATAAAGCTAGGTTAGTCGCAAAAGGGTTTAGTCAAGTCGAAGGTTTAGATTACGATGAGACCTACGCCCCGTAGCAAGACTAGAGTCCATCCGAATGTTGTTAGCATATCCGCACATCGAGGTTTTAAATTGTTTCAAATGGATGTCAAGTCAGCATTTTTGAATGGATACATTAAGGAAGAAGTTTACGCTACCAACCTCCGGATTCAAAATCTAGATAAACCCGACCATGTCCTTAGACTTAAGAAAGCCCTATATGGACTCAAACAAGCCCCAAGAGCTTGGTACGAAAGGCTTCGATCTATCTTAAGTCCAAAGGATTCAACCAAGGTTTAGTCGACCCAACCTTATTCAGAAAAACCGTAGGAAAAGAAATCTTTATAGCCCAAATCTATGTAGATGATATAATTTTTGGAACTACCAACTCGATCCTCGCTTAAACTAATTCATCTCACTTATGGAAAGTGAATTTGAAATGAATTTAGTAGGAGAGTTAAGTTTCTTCTTAGGTTTACAAATTAAACAAACTAAAGATGGAATATATTTACATCAACAAAAATATACTAAGGACTTAATAAATCGATTTGGAATGCAAGATGCTAAAATAATTAATACACCTATAGCAACTAATGTTAATATAAACGAAGATGTAGAAGGAAAACCCGTTGACCTAAAATACTATAGGAGCGCAATAGGAAGTCTCCTATACTTAACCATGAGCCGACCCGACATTTTATTCATGTAAGTATGTGCGCAAGGTTACAAACCTGTGCCAAGGAGTCTCACCTAACCCTAGTCAAGCGTATCCTTAGATATCTAAAGGGCACGCTAAACGAGGTATTTGGTACCCTAGATCTACCGAGTTTAATCTAATCGGCTACTCTGACCCGACTATGCGGTAGTAAACTCGATAGAAAGAGCACGGTGGTTGTTGTCAAATCCTCGGCCGAGTCTAGTAAGTTGGTGCAAGAGGAAGCAAAGATTGGCGCTGCCTTATCTACCACCGGCCTAATACGCTGCGATGGGTGAGTGTGTCTCTCACCTTCGTGGATGAAGCACACTCTCCAAGACTTTAGCTTAATCTTTAACAACATTAAAACCTACATAGATAACATTAGTTCAATTAACTTAACTAAAAATCCAATATGTCATTCTAGGACAAAACATATAGAAGTTAAACACCACTTCATTAGGAACATGTAACTAATGGAACTATACAACTAGAGTATGTTGAGTCCAAATCAAACCTAGCGGACATCTTCACCAAACCACTACCCGGGTTTAATTTAGTTTATTAAGACGAAAGTTAGGTATGTGCGTAATAGAGTAGGATTTAAATTTTTCTATATATGTACTCTACTTTTGCTTCTTTTATGAAATTAGCCTAAGTCTTACCTTAGAAATCATATACCTATAGATTTAAGGAGCTAACACATCTCACAACACATAGGACTAATGTGTTTGTGTACTTAGCCACGAGACGGGCGTGAGATGTTAGGACCTTACTCCTGTTCCATGTAGATTCAAGCATCGACATGAACCATGGAGTATAATTATTTAAAATTAATCAACTCCTTCAAGACTTATTGATCATTCTATATCAATCAAGTCCAACCGAGTACATTTTAGATGAACATATTTTCAAGCTTATTATTATTTAAAAAAATATATATATATATATATATATTGGGAACTTGCTTGACTTACAAACCCTAAAATATATTTACAAACTTTTTGAGTTAAGGCAAAAGGGGAGAAAGTCACAAAAGTAACCAAAATTAACCAAAATTAAAGGGAAGAAAGTAAACAAAATTATTACCTTTTATATTAAGTAATTCCGATTACTTAAGCAACTATTAAGGGGAGTAAAAATTATTTTTCAAGAACTCACCTTCGGTCAAGGGGAGGTTACCTCAAAGGGAGAACTTGAAACAATAATATTTCTCATTCATATTTAATCATTATGCTAGCTCATTCATATTTAATCTTTATGCTAGCTCATTCATGCTTAATCATTATGCTAGCTTAATTTTTCCTTAACTTTTAGGTGCTTTGCCATGAATCAAAAGGGGGAGATTGTTGGTGCAAAGGCACCAAAGTCGAACCGTATTTTGATTATGGCAAAAGGCTCAATAGTTAAGGGTATATTTGTTATCTTACGAGCTCAATTAAGTGTGCGTAAATGCTAAAGTTGAGCGGAAGGTTCCGCGACACCCGTGGGAACCGAGGTGGTCGGGCAACGCCAGAGGGATTTCGAGGAAGCCGAGGTACTCGGTGAAGACCGGAAGCGAGGCTACAAGGTAAGCTCGTGTGAAAGCCGGCAAGTCGAGCGTAGATCCGACCCAATACCTCCAATGGAAGGTCTAGGTCGAGATCAGGTTAGAACCATCGCATTTTTATATTTTAAGTTAAAACCCTTTGACTACTGCTCCTTTGACTACACCAATCGCCGTCTAGTTCTGTTCGAGAAGAGCTCGAATTTCAAGGGGGTGAATTTGGACTTGACTCGTGTTTTGGTACAAAGGGTGATGTGGCATCAAGGTGGACATCCAAACCATCACCAAGCTTGGACCCCCAAAATTAGGTGATGTGGCATCAAGGTGGACATCCAAACCATCATCAAGTTGAACGCCCAAAATGAGGTGAGTTGGCACAAGATGGTTGGCAAACCACCATCAAGCTTGGACGCCCAAAATGAGGAGAGTTGGCACAAGATGGTTGGCTCCCATGATGTGGCACAAGTTGGATGGCTCCAACAAGTTGGCATGAAGGCCTCCTTGAGGTGGCACAAGGTGGTTGGATGAGCACCTCATCCTTGAGTTGTGGCACAAGGTGGTTGGATGAAGCACCTCATCCTTGAGTTGGCGCAAAGGATGTGGATGAGCAAGACTTGGGGGATAAGAACCTCACCTTGGACACTACCTATGTCTAAATTCATAGATCAATATCCATAAATAGACATGTTCACAAGCAAAAAGATAAGAAATCAAGAGCTCTCAACACGCCCGTCAGAACGCCGCTTACTACTACTCACATGTCACGACAACGAAAAGCTACATCTTCTACTTATAAGAGTTGTCGGTATATTTATTTAAGTTCTACTTTTTAAATTGTCTTTGTGCTTTAATCGTAACAAGGAAAGGGGAGTGTCCTTTGCCTTGATTTCTTTTGTGATCGCGTTCTACTTCCAACGAGGAGGAGTGGTTTTAGTGAATTGCCCTCCGTACGTGATCAAGGATCACTAGGGCCGTGGATTAGCAATCGAAAGATTGTGAACCACGTAAAAATATCTTGTCTACTTTATATTTCCGCTGTGCACTCTCTACTTGCTTTTTTACTTATTGCAAAAGTTTTTTTTAACGACACCGTATCGCTATTCACCCCCCCCTCTAGCGACACTTTCGATCCAACAAGAAATTCGGGTGATTCTTCCATCCGGGATTGTAGGTATTGGAGTATGGGTTGTTGGTCCTTTGGTCGTAGTCCCCAACCGCGTCACAGTGCTCAATCTGCTCGTCTGAGGTCCCCCGACCTCCATAGTGGTCCTCTCGGTACGCTGTCGCTCCCTCTCCAAAATCAATGGCCACGCATACAGATGAATGATTCAAAGATTCAAACCGTCTACTGAGTGCGTCCATCCTTGCTGCAAGATGGTCCATGGAGTTAACAGTGTATCATCCCGCTGCAGGTGTAGGTTGACCACGTTCGGAAGCCCATTAATGGTGGTTCTGGGCCACCTCTTCGATAAGCTCCTCTGCCTCCTCTATGGTCTTGTTCATCAGTACTCCTCCTACGGCAGAATCTAGGGACATCTTCGTGGCGTAAGCGATCCCATTGTAGAAAATGTGGATCACCAGCCACCTTTCCAGTCCATGGTGGGGGCATTAGTAGAGTAGCCCCTTATAGCGATCTCAAGCTTCGAACAAGGACTCCCCCTCCTTCTGGCGAAAGCTCGTGATGAGATGGCGCATGTGAGCTATCTTTCTTGGTGGGAAGTATTTATTCAGAAACTGCTGCTCACATTGCTCCCATGTAGTGATGCTACCATAAGGTAGGGAGTGAAGCCATGCCTTAGCCTTATCCCGCAGTGAAAACGGGAACAGGCTCAGGCGGATCGTGTCAGTAGGGACTCCGTTCATTTTCATCATCGAGCAGATTTCAAAAAATGCCTCAAGGTGTCGGTTTGGGTCTTCAGTCGTAGCTCCCTCGAATTGGCTATGCTGGACCATATGTATAAGTGCCGACTTCAGCTCAAAGTTATTTGCCGAAATAGATGGTCTAGCTATACTCGGCCTGAATCCTCTAGCGCTAGGAGTTGCGTAGTCCCACAGAGGTCGGTTACCTATGTTCACCTCGGATGTGGCTTGATCCTCCATCCTTCGCTGCTCTGCTCTCCGACGATGAAAGGTTCGCTCAATTTCTAAGTCGATCGGAATTAGACCTTCCGATCCTAATCGTCTAAGCATACGACGAACCAAGCCACAAAATTAAAAGTGCTAATCTAATTCTAAGAGCAGAAAATAAAACAATCTAGCTAATCAAAATCTAAGATGCAATAAGTAAATAGGAAACTACTACTAAAAGTAAAAACTAAATCTAAATATGGAAAATATAGAACTAAAGCAAATGAAGCAAACTAAGAAGAAAATAAAGCAAGTAAATAAATCTAATCCTAAATCTGATCCAATTTACCACTGCTCGATTTTATATCGAATCGATCATTCCCCAATAACGGCGCCAAAAACTTGATGCACACGAACACGACATCAAATCTCGCGACGGAGACCTATTGGTGCAATCGGCCCAGGTTGACTCGAGTTTTACTCGAGCAGTATTTTGATGATAGACAAAACTTATGACATAGGATTGTCATAGGAAAGTCCAACATGGAGTTGGCATGGAAAATCCAAGCATGGGGCTTGGTGTGGAAAAGTCCAAAGCATTGCGAAGTCGTGCGCTTGGTGCTTAGTGAGAAATGCATTGCGAAGCTGTGCGCTTGGTGCATGTGGGAAGCCTTGAGGACTTGGCAAGTTCACTAGGCTCAGGGTCCTTGAGTCGGTGAAGGATGGCATTGCGAAGCCGTGCGCTTGGTGCATCCGAGGGACCGCCGGACGGAGAGCGAATAGAGTGAGGCCCAAGGGAAGCATACTTCGAGGGCATGAGACGTGAATGATGGCGTTGCGAAGCCGTGCGCTTGACGCATCCGAGGGACGTAGGTCGAGGGAAGAGAGATTCGGTGGGGAACTTCATGAGGGATGAGGTGGACTTGGCCAAGTGGCTAAGACTGAGTGTCGGATGCTCAAACAGCTTGATGTTTGAGATTTTACCCGACATCAGTCGACTGACATAGGTTCCAATCGATTGCTCTAGGTCGAATGGTTCGACCAGTGTTCGGCCGAGGAGGGCAATGATCGATAACGCCATCACCGATCGACATCGAGATCACCGACCGATCGGGGCGATTTCAGCTACATAATGGTTTTCAGTCGAGTGCTCGCGCCAGCACTTGACTAATGGGATGATCAGTTGACTGATGGGTATCATCAATTGACTGATGTGTGATCCGTTGAAATTTAGCGAATGTGGATCTGGCCGTTGTGAGACAACGGCTACAGGACCAGTTGACTGATGGTCACGATCAGTTGACTGATGCGTGCGAAATCAGCTTGATGCAGGTTATAAATGGAGCTCAAGATGGGGGATTTCGCCAAGGGTTTTGAGGTGACTTTGGAGGGGAATTGCTGTTGCATTCCAGACCTTCAAGAGCAAGCAAAAGCAAGCAACAAGAAAGTGATCAAAGCAATTGTGTAAAAGTTCTCTTTTGTATTGTCTTTGTATTTCTTCTTGTATTTCATATTACTTGTTGTAATAGCTTGTACGAGGTTTCTCCACCTCCGACGTGTAGTCGAGAAGGAGTTTAGTTAGTGTCGTGCGCATAACTAGAGCTCAGTGAGCTCACCCGTGGAGTAGGAACCATTTGGTTCCGAACCACGTATATCTTGTGTTGTGTGATTGTGTATTGTTGTTAGTTTCATTATTATTGTTATTCCGCTGCGCTAACAACAATTATAGATGAGCACGCAACGAGAACGATCGTATTCCACCGTACGACGATTGATGACTATTCACCCCCCTCTAACCGTCCACCATCGACCCTACAAGTGGTATCAGAGCTACGAGCTTGTCAAGGACTAACCGCCGACACAAGCACTACAAAATGGCCGGCAACATCCATCCACCGAAATATGATGGAAACTTTTCTTGGTGGAAGAAAAGGATGGAGGTATATTTTGAAACCAATTTTGATTTCATGTTAATTATAGAAAATGATTTTGAAATGCCTAGGGATAGAGAAAGCAAGCCCATTGAGAAGTCAAGGTGGACCCAAGACCAAATCAAGGACTTCAATATAAATCTCGAGGTAATAAAATTACTTAGTGATTTGTTACCTAACACTATTTGGTCTAGATTGGGTGACTATAGGGATGTAAGGGAATTATGGAATAAGGTAATGAAACTCTAAGAAAATTCCCAACCAGCACAAGTAGAGGAGATTGCCGAGGAAGAAGCACCCACCACATTTGAAGATGTTGATGATTTGGTGGAGTCCTCCACCTCTAGCATTGAGGGGGAGGAAAGGGTCTCCATTCCGGAGCAAAGTCAAAACGAAGCATCTACCTTCGGAAGATGTGATCAAGAGGCTTCCACCACCTCCCTAGGTAACTCAAGTATTTTGATTTTAAATAAAGATCATATAATATGCTTTGAGTGTAGGGAGAAAGGGCATTACAAGAGTAAATGCCCTAAATTAGCTAAGGAGAAGGTTTAACCGACACCAAAAGTCAAAAATGCCGGAGTCCTCACAATTAAGAGCAAAGAGCACATTGTGTGCTTCAAATGCAACCAAAGGGGGCACTATTGAAGCCAATGCCTTAGGGGGAGGAAGAATGGGCAAGAAGGTGTATCTCATGTAGAGGGAGCTTCCAAAGCTAACCCTAAGGTATATTTAAATAATGCACCTTCAATTCCTAAAGTTAAAAAGCATGCTAAAAACTATTTTAGTTCTTTTGCAATTATTAATGAAAAATATACTAGTATAAATAATAAGGTTTATTGTTTAGGTGCCAAGCATGTTAGTTTATCTAAGGACAAACCTATGACCAATAACACTAGACCAATCTTGCCTAGGGAGTCAATTAGGAGAATTGAAGAAAACTTGGGCATTAACCCCAAGAAATCTAGGCATATGCCTAAAAAGAAAAGCAATTTCCAAAAATCCAATGATAGATCAAAATTGGGAAGATTAGAGGTGGAGAATCGAGCCTTGAGGTTAAGGCTAAAAAAATTGGAAAAGACCCTCAAAATTATGACAAAAGTCAAGACCTAGGGTTCAAAAATGGTCTAAGGGCAAGGAAGGTTTGAATCACAAACCTAAGCCCAAGAAGACTTATCATAATGTTCCATTTAATTATGGAATAATTTATAGGTCTAGAAAAACCAAGACTAATAGAGAAGTTATCCCTAAGTCTAGCCATGGTGTTTGCTTAGTGGCCAAGGACTTAAGAAAATCTAAGAAAGCCACTAGGAAGGTCAAAGGGGGAGTCACCTCTAGAGTTGACCTAGGAAAGACCCAATTGACTAATGTGTCAAAACCTAAAAGGGTCATTAGGAAGGTATCTAGGGAAGTTATCCCTGGTGAATACCTTGTTAACCCAAGGAGCTCCAATAGATATTGGGTTCCTAGGAGCATGATCGATTCACGCTAGATGGGTTAGGGTGTGTCAACCCTAAGTGGATGGGTAGTTAACCTAGCCATGGTGAGTTGACACATTAGGATGTGCCAATATGCTTTGAGAAGTTAAAAAATAATTAAATTGGCACAATTAGGTCTTAGAGGTATTGGTGTGTCATTTTGGGTTTTTGGCATACTAGGGGGATAAATGGTATTTGTAATGCTAACCTGATTTCCATCAGGTTAGCATTGCAAATATCGTGGAGCGCATCTTTTTCACCCGAAATGCTAACCTGCACACAAAAGTACAACGAGCAAACCTCCAAACCAAAAAATAGGAAATGCGTGCAAAATAAAGTAACATATGCATGAAACTAACATAAAATGTAACAAGATGTGAGCGAAAACTACTCCTAAAATCCTATATATTTTGCTCACATCAACTAGGGTTGACCATGTGATGGTAAAGTCCAAGTCATGGGTACTTGGCATGGAAAGTCCAAGTGGGACACTTGGCATTTAGAAAGTCCAAGTCTTGAGTACTTGGCATGAGAAGTCCAAGGGGTTTGATATTGGCGGCGTAAAGTCCAAGTGGGAGTCTTGGCAGCATAAGTCTAATGGTTGGCGGCGTAAAGTCCAAGCGGAGTCTTAGCAGCGTAAGCCCAATGTGCATTGGCGGTGTAGATACCGTTAGCATGACATAGCCGATGGAAGCACCTGAAGGCTAGCGCAATGGATGAACAAGTCATGGATGACTTGGAGGGATCTGAGAGGCGCGAGGCTGACGGAGGTGGATAGAAGGCTTAGGTCTAGGCTAAGGGTGGTCTAGCAAGTATGGAGGCACCATACTTGGGTTAAAATCTCATGTTTGAGGTGTGTCAGTCGATTGGTGTTATATGTCAGTCGACTGGTGTGAATCAACTAGGGTTTGACTGCGGGAAGTGTCCCAGCAGTCGACTGCCAGAGGTGGGCAGTCGACTGCTGGCTCAAGCAGTCGACTGATCGTGTGATCAGTCGACTGGTGCTCGAGAATTTGGGCACAGAATGGAGTCGAGACTCGACTGCGGGGTTAGCAGTCGAGTGAAGGCTCCATCAGTCGACTGATGATGGATCCGTTGGATTTTTCCAGCGTGGATCTAGCCGTTGTCTCACGACAACAGTGGCATCAGTCGACTGATGGTCCCGACTAGTCGACTGATAGGCGATTTCCAGCCCAGGCAGCAGCTTTAAATGGAGCTCGTGGAGGAGGAAATCACAATCGGTTCTTGAGATACTTTGGGGCGATTTGTTGCTGCAAATCAGGGTCTCCAAGGCTATTTTTCAAGCAACCAAAAACAAACAATCCAAAGGCAATTGTAAAGTGTTATTTTCTTTACTTGTTGTGTATTTCATTTGTATATTGCTTGTATTTGTTTCTTACTATTGTAAGATCACTTGTACGAGGTTTCTCCACCTCCGACTTGTGTCGAGAAGGAGTGTGTATTAGTGGTGTGTGATTGGCATCGCTAGAGCTCTTTAGAGCTCGATCCGTGGAGTAGGAATCGTTCGGTTCCGAACCACGTTATATGATTGTGTAATTATGTGTTTATATTTGTTATTGCTTTATTTCCGCTGCGCTAACACAATTTGTAGACAAGTACGCAACGAATTCCATCACACAACTAAAATGAGCTATTCACCCCCCTATAGCGGTCATCGAATCCTCTACAGTAACTAGTGTGAGGACAGTTCATTTATTGTGTCACACTTGACCACTCTTGATAATGGTAGTTGGAGTTGCGTGCAGTTGTCCTGGGTGTGTGACACTCGACCACTCATGGGTAGTGTCAATCGGAGTGGCCAGCAGCAGGAACCTCCATTGTGTAGCTTATAACTCTTTAGCTTATCGCTACTTATTCATACTGGTCACTGGCCACTCGAGGGCAATGATTGTTGTTGAGTTGGGACAGTTGTCATGTCGTGCCACCTAGACCACACTGGGGTCATGGTAGCGAGTAGGGTGTGCAAGTATGACCATGCATTTGCATTGTCATGTGTGAGGGCATTTGCATATATATACATATACATATATCTATATATATATGTGTGTGTGAGTATGAGCAGTATATATGGATACAGTTTATATATATATGCTTGTTGTGCTATTGCATTTGTTTGTGCTATATTTGCTGTATTTAGTTGTATATCATCTTGCATGTTATTTGCATATTCTATACTGTTATGTGTGGAGTATAGTGTACGAGTTGGATCAGTCTATTGTACGCGTTTGATCAACATCATGTTGTGGTATATGATGGACCAGGTTCATTTATGTACTTATTTATATGTTGTTCATATAGTAGTGTGTTGATTACAGATATAGGATTGTTCCTTTATGTTGTATGTGTTATAGTGTGGTATATGTGTTTAGGGTGTATTAGTTGTATCGTTGCAGATCCTCAGGTATGTCAGTACCTTACATTACGTTATGTATGGTTGATCGGTTGGTTTGGTATATGCACTGATTAGTATTATATTGATAGTTTCGTTATTTCCTTTAAGACTGTATGTACGTTGATCTCCCTAGGTATACCTATTGATCTACATATGTTATTTGTTCATGCACTATCTTTTATATTACCACTGAGTTTTATACTCACTACCATAAACCCTGGATTTTCTTGTCGCCCAGGTAATAGGTAGAAGATTCCTTGGATGCTCGGAGCACTGCCAGCTGATCCCATCTCACCTTGAGTATTTGGATTGAAATCTATATTGGTGTTGTATATTTTGGATTTTTATCCTATATTATTTCCGTTGTTTGGTAATCGATTATGTTGTTATATATTTGGTTTCGATCATGTTTTCTTATTGTGTCAAAGTCATACAAGTACACATGTATTTGTAGTCTTTGTATTTTTATTATCGTTGGTGTATTCCGCTGTGACTTTGGTTATATACTTCTATATGTTGTGTGGTTGTGGTCGGAAGGCTTTGTATCAACAGAGAATTATATCACGTACAGGGGAGATGCTGTCCGATTTTCGAGCTTGGCATACTCTCGGGGCGTGACAATTTTATTGGTATCAAAGCCCTAGGTTGCAAAGTCCATTTTCAGATTTTATTTTAGTTTGGATAGTGAGTTTTATTTTACTCAGTTTTGGTTTTGTGAGTTCTGGGATCTGGCTCTTGCGGGACATCTTTGAGCTACAAGGTTTAAGGTATGCTAATTGTTATCACATATTCTTTTGTTGGTTATGCATTTAGTTGATTATAATAGGGAATGACATGTAGTATGTTAGTCATTATTTGTAACCGCAGTGTGGGTTGACCATGGGAACGACATGTTGAGTCTATTAGACATGTACCTACTTTCGAAAAGGTGAATTACCTTTGAGAGTCGACTTATACTGAGTCAAAAAGCAAACTCAGATAGTCACATTACTTATGGAGATCAACATTTACAGTCTTAGGGATTTTCACCTATCTATGCTAGTCAGATCATTATCCGTGGGGTAATGGATAAACAAGGATACTATTGTTGATGTAGACGGTAGAGGACTAGTATATGGTGTTTCGTAGGGATTTTGATCCCTGAGTTGGTCGTGCTGGATTGTATAATTTTGAAGGTACTTTTGAGTACTTAACTCGTGTTATATAGAGGAAGTAGAATTAGTTGCATACCATTATCGAGATCAAGTCGGTACTTGGTGGATGATGTAGGAAATAACCTTCAGGAAAATAATACATCACTGGGTCACGATGTAGTGATGTTGTGAGAGAGTATTTCCCTGCGTCACTTTCTTTGACTCATTGTCAGGGAATTCTTGAGCATCAAGTAGGATAATTGTTTGGTAATGGGAGTACCATGCAGAGTTGTTAGACTTGCAGAGGTTACGACCACCTAATGCTCAAGAATGTGAAGGGATATTTTAAGTCACCTATGGTTTATTGGCTTACATTCAGATTAGGATGTTGAATCTTCTATCAGATCCTACCAAAAGACATTAGATCGAGTCATGTTTATGGAAATGACTCCATAGCAAGTGCTTTAGAAGTTGACGATCGATTAGCAGACATTGCAAGTTAAAATATTGGAATTAGAAGTCTCCGAATGTTGGACAAAAGTAGTAAGATCGGGGTTATGGGTTATTGTAGGATCGATGAGGTGTGGTGTTGGCCTGCTAGAGGGGGGTGAATAGCCCTCAATCGTTCGATGATGGAATTTGCTCGTTCTCGTTGCGTTGGTTGTCTACGATTGTTGTTAGCACAGTGGAATAACAATAATAATAACAATACTAACAATACATAACAATCACAAACAATACACAAGCATATACGTGGTTCGGAACCGAATAGTTCCTACTCCACGGGCGAGCTCACCGAGCTCTAGTTATGCACACGACACTAACTAAACTCCTTCTTGACTACACGTCAGAGGTGGAGAAACCTCTCACAAGCTATTACAACAAGTAATATGAAATACAAGAAGAAATACAAAGACAATACAAAAGAGAACTTTTACACAATTGCTTTGATCGCTTTCTTGTTGTTTGCTTTAGATGGCTCTTGAAGGTCTGGAATGCAGCAGAAATTCCCCTCCAATAGCTTCACAAAAGGCATGGGAAACACCTCCATCTCGAGCTCCATTTATAACCTGCATCGAGCTATTTTCGCGCCTAGCAGTCGACTGCCAAAAGGCACCAGTCGCTGCCCCTGTAGCCGTTGTCTCACAATGGCTAGATCCATGTCGGATAAGTTCCAACGGATCACCTACCAGTCGACTGATGATGCCCATCAGTCGACTGGTGACCTAGTAGTCGACTGTCTAGTAGCCTATGGAGCGTTCTGTGCTCGCGACACTCCCATCGATCATTGCCATCCTCATCGGCCGACTCGACATCGATCATTTGCCGATCCATGGCAGTCGACTACCAAGCACAAAACCCTAGCCTTACACCAATCGAGCCCTAGTCGACTTGGATCAGTCGAACCAGCACCTGTGCCAATCGACTGCTATCGGGCAAAACCTCAAATACCAAGTTGTTTGAGCATCCGACCGTCGGGTAAACCCTCAAACATCAAGTTTGAGCCTCCGATACTCAGTCTTAGTCACTTGGCCAAGTCCACCTTATCCCTCATGGAGTTACCCACCGAAGCTCTCTTCCCTCGGCCTACGTCCCTCGGATGCGCCAAGCGCACGGCTTCGCAACGCCATCCTTCACGTCTCATGCCCTAGAAGTATGCTTCCCTTTGGGCTCACTCCATTCGCTCCCCGTCCGACGGTCCCTCGGATGCACCAAGTGCACGGCTTCGCAATGCCATCCTTCACCGACTCAAGGACCCCGAGCCTAGTGAACTTACCAAGTCCTCAAGACTTCCCATATGCACCAAGCGCATGACTTCACAATGCATTTCTCATGCCAAGCACCAAGCGCACGACTTCGCAATGGCTTCCCCCTTGGACTTCCACACCAAGCTCCATGCTTGGATTTTCCATGCCAACCTATGTTGGACTTTACCATGACAATCCCATGTCATGAGTTTTGTCTATCATCAAAATACTATCAAGGTACTGCTCGAGTCAAACTCGAGTCAACCTGGGCCGATTGCACCAACAGTTATGAGCTATTTTTCGATCATAGAAGACCAACTGCAGATCGTCAGAACTTTCTCATGTTATCAGCGAAATTAGAAGAAAGACTCCGAAGGGATTATGTGCGTGCAGTGCGGGGCACGATGACATGAGAAGTCAGATTATCCATTGGATTAGTTCATCTGTTGCTATTGTAAGCAACCAGTACATTTGAGGAGGTGTACTTTGAAGATCCAGTTGAAGACTATCAAGGTTATTCCGGGAGGATGATGCACAATCTCGACAGCAAAGGTTATCACAGAAGATTGGGTTAGTACATCAAAAGCAATCGACTACCTCAGACATAGTTAGAGTTCCTAGATACTTCCCTTTAGGGGAAGTGATTTACTCATCAACATCAGCAGAAGACATTTCAGAAGACTCATGCCGACAACAATTGTTACCCCCAGACGTGCATCTACTTTGTACAGAGGAGAGAGTATATGACGATGATCGTATCTACTCTGTATTCTTCAGTTGTAGCTATATTATTTGTAGAGTTAGAGCGTGCTATGATGTTGGTAGTTCTTCAGTACCTTACAATTGGTGGTGTACTTGTTACCAGTACAACAGTGTTTGCCACCTTCATTGCAGTCGATTGGTTTGTATCTCAGTTTCAGCAGTTGGGTGGCAGTTCCTCCATGATAGTTCTTTTGCATCTATCGGAACTTGGCCGTCAAGAATAGAAGTTGGATGAGTTTACATATTTACTCGAGAGGAGATGTAGAGGGTCGAAGGATTGACCATTTGGGGTATTACGTTAGGTTATCCTATTTGTTGATACATCGAGAGATACTGGGAGTTTATAGGTATCTATGTCTAGAACATTCTTAGATAGGACTAGAAGGATTTTTATAATCAGATCAGGTGTATTAGTTGTTTCTCTACCATCAGGTGAGATATTGACCAACAACCAAGAAGTCAAGGAATGCCCTTAGACTTTGATAGACATACCTTTACTGTAGACATATTCTTACGGATGGTTATAATATGTCTCTCGGATGTGCATATAATTTGAGAGTATTTGGATGTAGTTTCGGATGAATTCCCAGCCTTGCCATTGCATAAGCAAGTGGAGTATACGATTGGGGTGATTTCGGGAATAGTTTCGATATTGAAGACCTCATACCGGGAGATAATTTTATTGATGTCAGTGTGGCTAAACACTATAGAATTGGAAGAATGTAAGTTGCAATTATAGGTGGTTTTGGATGGGATATTTATCTGTCCCAATATTTCTTCTTAAGAAGATCTGAAACTCTATTGAAAGAGAGATGAACCTTTGAGGTTATGCATCGATTATCGATGATAGTATATAGTAGTTGTTGAGAATGAATATCCTTCATTGTGGATAAATGATCTGTTTAGATCAGCTAAAGGACACATGTATATACTCTAGGGTTGATTTATGATTGGAGTGTTGATATTGTAGTGACTTGGCGTCATACAGTTATCAGTATTAGTGTGATGATTGAGATATCATCAGCTTAGAGTAAAAAAGATACGGGTGTGCAGAAGACGATGTCATACTTGGTATGAATTTTATGAGCTTTTGATAATATTGTTAGACCTAATTAACGATTTAGTTGTCCATGGACTTGAGGAATCGAGTATCCTAGAAGTGATTGGATTAATTTATGGTTGTTGGAGTTGCATAACTTGACCACTATTGATGGTGGTAGTTGGAGTTGTGCACTCGGCCACCGTAGATGGTGGTTTCCTTGTACGAATTTGGTTATTACTGTAGATGTGGATAGAATGTTACTAGCGTTAGTATATCACTAACTTGTTTAATCAGGAAGATGATGGGATTTACTTGGTCAGGAGCTTGTGAAACTAATTTTCAGGGCTCAAACGCTGGTTAACTTTTGCACGAGTATTAGTTAATCCTTTCGGGGTTGGATATTGTACACAAATGCATCATTATAGGGATCGGAGTGATTCCGATACAGTTGAATGGGGTGTATCCTAGGCTTATGACAGCGGAGGGGTTGTAGATGTATGAAGCAAGAGTGCTCATGGAGTTTGGCTAGCTACTGGGTAGCTATTATAGAGTTGTTGTAACACAGACAGTTGCAACAAGGGAGATTGATCAATATAGTCTCTCAGTTACTTCCGGTATGTGTGGTAGAGTGGATTTTGGACAGTAAATTAATTTCTCCTGTGGGAAAGCAATTCTTCGTCTCTAAGGAGGATAATGGTTTATGGAGTTGCATTAGATTTAGGAAGAGTTGCTTTAAGAGACTCGTCATTCGAGATTAGCGATTGGTTCAGGGTGTATCCGAGAATAGCGAGTTTTGAGACATTCTTGGTGGTGGAACGACATGTAGGTTGTGGGTTGATTTCGTAGTCTGGTGTATGGTGTGCCAACTAGTAAAAGTGGATTACTAGTGACCAGTAGGGTTACATACCGAGATGGAAGTGGGAGCCTAGTTTGATGGTCAGTGTTGGGAGATTATCTAGAATTTGGAAAGAATTTGATGCGATTTGGAATAATTGGTGGTCAATTAACCAAGTCCGCTCATTTTTTCTACCAAGCCATAAGATGGATTGCGTTGGGTCGCTCGACGGAATTATATTGTAAGGAGATTTTCAGTTTTCTTAGAGTATCCTTGAGTATCATTTCCGATACTGATTCATGATTCATCTCATGATTCTGGAAAAGTCTCCAACAAGGCACGGATAAGATCTCCACTCTGGTACAGTAGTTACCTTTTGATAGATGATCAATATAAAGGTACTGTTTATATTTTAGAAGGGTTGTTGAAAGCATGTGTGATAGATTTTGGAAGTTATAGGAGAGCTAGGAAATAATATTCGAGCTCAGTACCCCACCTAGTTATTTGAGGTGTGTGATTTTCTTCGAGTACTTGAGTTGAGTAGTGTGGCATTGCTTACTCATCGTACTTGAGTAGGAAATTTAGGGACCAAATTTTTATTAGTGGGGGAGAATATAAGATACCAGAAAAATAAAATAAAATTTGTTAATTAGAAAAATATCCTATGGAATTTTCCAGATATTTTTAGAAATTTATTTGTATTTAAATGGAATTTCTATTAACACTGTGGGGCGCATCTCTCCAGTGATCTTCCAGCTGGAGGCGTTGATAGAACCAGCGATAGCTACTTCGTCACAAGATGCATGCAGTCATTCATCGCAATTGTAGCTCCGCCACCGCGTCCCTCTTCTGTTGGGGTCTTTCGTCCTTGTCGATTTCTTCGGATTTCTGATGTCGCCATGCTTCCGGCCACCGCAGCTGCTTTGCATCGTGACCAACGATCTCTGTGGACATCGTGATTTGGTCTCCATCACGACTAGTAGCCTTCTGCCATTCCCTATTCCCTCTTTTCCCTGATTTCTTGGTGGATCGAGTTCTTCAAAGGTATACTGGTCGTAGCTCCATTGTCGTTGCCATCCACCTCTGATTGCAGTCGATCATGCCCTTGGTTCTTTTGGTTGTTATGTGGTTGCGATAGGGAAGAACCCCCACCATCAGTATCGATAGTTGACGGTGGTTTGAGAGGTTTGATCAGTTAATCTGTTGTAGAATTTCCTACAGTCCACCTTTGGTTTGTGGTAAAAATATATGTTATTATTCTATTTCATTAGATTTAGGAAATATGAGATTTGTAGATCGGATGTAAGTTTAGAGATTTTATGATTGCAGGTGATGAGGATATTGGAATTGGAATCGATTGCCTCTTAGTCAGTTGAGATTTGATACCATAACTTTGGATTGAGCTATTTAGCAATTGGAACTAAGCTAGGTGAGTCCAAATTGGGATATTGTAGGAATGTATGTATTGTTATAGTTGATTTTGTAGCCAATTCCATGATTAATAATTGGTGAATGAGGTTATTCTGTTGGGAGTTGAGGATTAGTTATTGTGAAATTAGATTTAATAAATTGATATGGATATTAACTCTATTATCGAGTGTATGTTAAAACTTGGTTATATGTTGTATCCTTGGTTGTAGGACCTTAATACGAGGTAGGTTCACGGACGTGAAGACTGTTAGGAACGTTGCGCCCACTAGAGGGGGGGGGGGGTGAATAGCGTCGTCGAGGGGGTGAATAGCGTCGTCGATGGAATTGATTCGCGTTCGTCTCTACAACACTTGTCAATGAAGCGGAATATATAATAACAAAAATAAATACAACACAAACACAAGAGACAATACGATATAATGTGGTTCGGAACCGAATGGTTCCTACTCCACGGATTGGGCCCTAAAAGCCCTAGCAATGCAAACACATACTACTAATCACAAATACTCCTTCTCGGAACAATCCGGAGGTGGAGAAACCTCGTACAAATGATCTTACAATAGTAAGAAACAAATACAAGCAAGATACAATAATAAATTTCAATACAAGTAAATAAAACAACTTTACAAGAGCTTTTGGATTGCTTGCTTTGTGGTTGCTTGAAATGCACTTGGAGACCCTGATTTGCAACAGCAAATCGCCCCAAAACTCCTCAAGAACCGATATCAAATCCCTCCTCCACGAGCTCCATTTAAAGCTGCTCCTTAGGCTGGATTTCGCCTGGCAGTCGACTGATCGGGACCATCAGTCGACTGCCCCTGTAGCCATTGTCTCACAACGACAAGAAACACGCTGGATAAGTCCAACGGTTACACCATCAATAGATTAATCATACCCATCAGTCGACTGATGGCTCAATCAGTCGAGTGGTCGGGTCGATCACTCGACTGGAGAACCTTTTGTGCTCGAAATCGTAAGCACCAGTCGACTGATCACCAGATCAGTCGACTGCTCATGCCAGCAGTCGACTGGCCACCTCTGGTAGTCGGCTACTAGGACACTCCCCGTAGTCAAACCCTAGTTGACTCACTCCAGTCGACTGCCCCATGGTACCAGTCGACTGATACACCTCAAACATGAGGTTTTAACCCAAGTATGGTGCCCCCATACTTTCTAGACCACCCGTAGTCTAGACTTAAGCCTTCTAGCCACCTCCATCAACCTCGCGCCTATCGAATCATTCCAAGTCATCCATGACTTGTTCATCCATACGCTAGTCTTCAGGTGCTTCTATCGGCTATGTCATGCTAACAGTGTCTACACCGCCAAGGCACATTGGACTTACGCTGCCAAGACTCCGCTTGGACTTTATGCCGCCAACCATTGGACTTATGCTGCCAAGACTCCCACTTGGACTTTACGCCACCAATATCAAACCCCTTGGACTTTCCAAATGCCGAGACTCAAGCTTGGACTTTCCCTTGCCAACCCATGTTGGACTTTCCATGCCAAGACCCATGCTTGGACTTTTCCTTGCCAAGACTCATGCTTGGACTTTCCAAATGCCAAGTGTCCCACTTGGACTTTCCATGCCAAGTACCCATGACTTGGACTTTACCATAATCACATGGTCAACCCTAGTCAACCATCAAAATCCCCCTCGAGTCAAACTCGAGTCCGGTCAATCATGACTCAGGTCGATTGCACCAACAATCTTCCCAAAATATTATCAGACATCAATGTCAAACCCCCATGTCAAACATCAAAATATCGCTCTAGTCAAAATCGAGTTCGGTCAATCATGACCTGGGCCGATTGCACCAACAAAGACAACTGATGTTCTACATATTAGGTGGGTAATTTCCTACCCTGGTCAGGTAGTTGATATATTTTATGCATGATATTTATGTTGACGATACCTTTACCTTTACTCCATGCTTATTTAATCATGTACTTGATACTTAAGTCTTTGCACTTTGAGATATACTGTTGTTGTTGTTATATATTGTTCATCATTATTATAAATTATCAATGCTATGGTAGGTGGATCTTTAGATGCTTAACCATGGGTATGTAGTTGAGTTTGGTTGTTGATTTGACTCGTGTCATCAGGAACAATCATCCGGGGATGGGTGATGTCCTTAATGTAGATTTGGTTATTGTATCATCTTACCTTTCATTTTATAACTATTACGGATCATGAGTTTGTATATGGTAGTGTGGATTGTCGACAGTGTGTCACTACGGACTGGAGGTCCTAGCATGGTCGTTTGTTAGTTGTGTACGACTCTCTGTTGGATGGAGAGTGTGTTGTGTATGTGTGTATATGTTGGTTGTGCATTTATTTCATTTACATTCATGCTGGCGACTTGGTCTCCCTTGTGGTTGAGAGGGTCGTCAGTCATTCTGCCTCCACGGTTACTCGTGGTTGTAGTAACTAGTGTGAGGGCAGTTCATTTATTGTGTCACACTCGACCACTCTTGATAGTGGTAGTTAGAGTTACGTGCAGTTTTCCTAGGTGTGTTACACTCGACCACTCATGGGTAGTGTCAATCGGAGTGGCCAGCAGCAGGGACCCCCATTGTGTAGCTTATAGCTCTTTAGCTTATCGCTACTTATTCATACTGCCCACTCGACCACTCAAGAGCAATGGTTGTTGTTGAGTTGGGAAAGTTATCATGTTGTGCCACCTAGACCACACTGGGGTCATGGTAGCGAGTAGAGTGCGCAGGCATGACCATGCATTTGCATTGCCATGTGTGAGGACATTTGCTTACATATACATATACATATATTTATGTGTGTGATTGTGAGCAATATATATATATATATATATATATATATATATATATATATATATATATATATATATATATATATATATATATATATATATATATATATATATATATATATATATATATATATATATATATATGCTTGTTGTACTGTTGCATTCGTTTGTTCTATATTTGCTGCATTTGGTTGTACATCATTTTGCATGTTATTTTCATATTCTATACTGTTGTGTGTGGAGTACAGTGTACGAGTTGGATTAGTCTGTTGTACACGTTTGATCAGCGTCATGTTGTGGTATAGGATGGACCAGGTTCGTTTATGTACTTGTTTATTTGTTGTTCATATAGTAGTGTGTTGATTACAGATATAATATTATTCCTTTATGTTGTATGTGTTATAGTGTGATATATATGTTCAGGGTGTATTAGTTGTATTGTTGCAGATCCTCAGGTATATCAGTACCTTATATTACGTTATGTATGATTGATCAGTTGGTTTGGTATATGCACTGATTAGTATTATACTGATAGTTTCATTATTTCCTTTAAGACTGTATGTACGTTGATCTCCCTAAATATACCTGTTGGTCTTCGTTTGTATATCTGTTGCTCTACATATGTTATTTGTTCATGCACTATCTTTTATAGTACCACTGAGTTTTATACTCACCACCACATACCCTGGATTTTCTTGTCGCCCAAGTAATAGGTAGAAGATTCCTTGGATTCTCGGAGCACCGCCAGTTGATCCCATCTCACCTTGAGTATTTGGATTGAATCCATATTGGTGCTGTATATTTTGGATTGTATGTTTTGGAATTTTATCATATATTGTTTCCGTTGTTTGGTAATCGGTTATGTTGTTATGTATTTGGTTTCGATCATGTTTTCTTGTTGTGTCAAAGTCATACCAGTACGCATGTATTTATAGTCTTTGTATTTTTATTATTGTTGGTGTATTCCGCTGTGACTTTGGTTATATACTTCTATATGTTGTGTGGTTGTGGACGGAAGGCTTTGTATCAACAGGGAATTGTATCACGTATAAGGGAGATGTTGTTCGATTTTCGGGCTTGACATACTCTCTGGGCGTGATAGGCACATTGATAAATCAATGGGTATATTTGTATAATGGATAAGGGTCGATTTTGGAGGTGGTATAAAATCCTATCTCGGATTCAGATGGTCATCCATTGCCTTACCAATCGCATCCACGGACATAGTCCTCTCATGATTTACTCCCTCTCGAATCCTGGAGGGTCGGGCCGAGGAGGTCGCTAGGTTGGCGGTTCTAATTTTTTGCATAATTTAAACGTTCGAATGCATCTCCCACGAGTGCGACGCGTTGGTAAGTCAATGGGTACACTTGCACAGTGGACAAGGGTTGATTCCAGAGGCATTCTAAAATCGTGTCCCATGCTCAGATGACCACCTATTGCCTTACCAATTGCATCCACAGACATAGCCCTCCCGTGATTTACTCCCTCTCGAATCCTAGGGGTCGGGGCGAGGGGGTTGCTAGGTTGGCGATCCAACCTTTTGCACAATTTAAACGTTCAAAAGCAAGCCACCAGAGTAGGGCATAGTGGGGATTTAAAATTATCTGGAGCTTATTAGCAATTATCTAGAGTCATTCACAAAGTTACTATATATACAATAATTACTCATTATCTGGTGAGATAGTATCCATTATTGAGGATTGGTTGTCACGCTAGAGGGGGTGAATAGTGTCTTTGCGATTTCTTCATTTGATCATGTCGTACTCGCCTACAATCATTAGTAATGTGCAGTAGAAACAAAATAAAGCATAAACGAATGACAAATACAACACACATATAATACTAAGATTTTTACGTGATTCGAAATCTATGGTTCCTACTCCACGGTCGAGTCTAGTGTACACACCACTAATAACTCTTCTCCTTCTCGAAAATAGTTTGGAGGTGGAGAAATCTCTTATAAGTACATACAACAACCAAAAACAAGATACAAAATCAAATACAAAACAATGAAGTGAAAACACTTTACAAATGAGAGATTTTGAATGCTTCATCTTTTGGTTGATTTGAATGGCTTTGAAGGTCTGGAAAGCAGTAACTATTCCCCTTCAAATCCTCCAAGCTCCTTTTAAGTCATGCACAACCTAGATTTCCACCTAATAGTCGACTACCAAAAGGCCCAGTTGATTGCCTATAGTGTCATTGCCTCACAATGAACTTAATCCACATTGGATTCACCCAATGGATACCTCAATAGTCAACTGTCTTTATCAACAGTCGACTGCCCAGTCGACTACCAGAGCTTTTGTGCTCTGGCCACTTATGATCAGTCGACTGCCATATATGGTAGTCAACTGGAAGTTGATTGCCCATAAATAGAAGTCGACTACCACAACCTTAGCCAAGTAGTCGAGCCTTAGTCGACTCTTCGACCAATCGACTAGTCATAATCTCAATCAATTGCTCGAGTCAAACTAGGATCTCGAGTACTAAACTCTCGACCAGTCGACTAACATAAAGTTTTAGTCAACTGATAAACCTCAACCATGAGGTTTAACCTAAGTATGATCCTCTCATTCTTGATTGACCACCCTTAGCCTAGACCTAAGTCTTCTAGCCACCTCCATCAACCTCACGCCTCTTGGATCTCTCGAGTCTGTGACTCTTCATCCTTCATGTTAGCCTTCAGGTGCTGCCATTGACTATGTCATGCTAACTAGGCCCTTTCCAAGTTTCATTTAGACTTATGCCGTCAAGACTACATGCTTGAACTTTACGCTACAAAACCTCATCCTTAGACTTTTCCCATTGCCAAGCCTCAATGCTTGGACTTTTTTTATCAAGATCCATTTAGACTTACGCCGTCAAGACTACACACTTGGATTTATACTGCCAAGACTTTACCTTTGAACTTCTCTTGCCAGATATCCATATTTATCCAAACTTAGACTTTCGAGGTTGATTGCTACAACAATCTTCCTCAAATAATCTCTCTCATATGACTTTGGATATCTCAATCATCTACTATTCATATGGTTAACATATGATCAAACTCATATAGTCAAACATCAAAATCCTACTCGAGTCCCACTCGAGTTTGGTCAACATTGACCTCGGGCCTATTACACCAATAATATTCTCCTTTTTGATGTTTGACAATACATTTAAGTTAGGCTAATAATAACCCAACTTAACTCTACCAATGCCAAAGCATAGTGACTGTTTACTTAAATTAAACCTCACTTCTCCCTCTTTGACATACATCAAAAAGCCTACCAAGATTTTCAATGTTTCATCTCCCAAAGAGATTCTATATTCTTCCCCTTGGCTCAAAAATATCTTGGATGCCTTCACTCTTCCCAATGATAAGTCTTATATCACTAAATGAGAGACAATCAACAATAAAGGTACCTAAACCCTCATTTCTCCCCCTTGGTAATCAAAATTGCATCCATCATCTCAAGATGGACACACTCCCTCTAAAGGCTTGCTCCCCCTTGATCATTGCACCAACAATGTTCTTGAAGAGTTCCTAAGCCTATAGGAAATTTAAACCATCCAAAATAAGGGTAAAAGTTCAAACTTGAACTTTAACCTCTCTTAAAAATCGATACTCTACCCTAAATAACTCTCCTAATCATTTTTAATGATTATTTCAGCCTTCTAATACTTTCCAAAGCATATCCTAGGGTTAGGAGACATTATGGTACATAGGGGTGCTGATAAATGGCTAAACAACCCTTATTCAGCCAATATCAGACACATCAGTTGACTGGTTTCAGCTACCAGTCGATTGAAAACACCACCAGTTAATTGCTATATGATATTAGTCTACTAGACTCTGATTTTTCAGAAATCAGAGTTTTCAATCAAAATTCAGAAAATGATAAGTAATTATATGTATTTTGAAAATCTTGAAAATTTATACATACATTACTAACATGAAATATAATAGGTGAAAAATAATTTTAAATTAAAATACCCATTAAATTGCAAAATTGATACAAAGTTCAAAACCAATAAAAGCTTCAATATTTTTTCCTAACTTTGTGCTAACTTGTTCAATTGTGATTGCTATCAAAGATAAGATTCACCAAGATTTTTCAAAATGATTTTAAAATAATTTTAAAATCTTATTTTGAACCATGGTCTTGGGCTAGATGTACATGATGTGTACATTAGCTTTCCTCATGATTCCTCCATGTTATATTATGAGTTTGTGTTCATCTAGTGCAACATCTATGCACCTTGGATTTAACTCGTATTTCAAACATCTCACATGTGTCTAGGGTGTATCAATATACACATGTCAATTTAATATTTTTGTGAGATACATTGGTGCAATCGACCCAGGTCACAATTGACCAAACTCGAGTTTGACTCGAGCGGTATTTTGATATTCGACAAAATGCATGACAATGTGATTGTCATGGGAAAGTCTAAGTCATGAGTACTTGACATGGAAAGTCCAAGCATGAGTCTTGGCAATGGGAAAGTCTAAGTCTTGAGTACTTGGTCATTCAAGTCATGGGTACTTGGCATGGAAAGTCCAAGTGGGACACTTGGAAATGGGAAAGTCCAATATGGGTTGGCATGGAAAGTCTAAGCATGGGTCTTTTCAAGAGAAAATCTAAGTTTGAGTCTTGGCAATTGGAAAGTCCAACATGGGAGTCTTGGCGGCATAAGTCCAATGGTTGGCGGCATAAAGTCCAAGCGGTAGTCTTGGCAGCGTAAGCCCAATGTGTCTTGGCGGTGTAAACCAGCTTAGCATGACAATAGCCGATGAAAGCATCTGAATGAGCGTATGGATGAACAAGTTATGGATGACTTGGAGGGATCCGATAGGTGTGAGGCTGACGGAGGTGGCTAGAAGGCTTAGGTCTAGGTTAAGGATGGTCTAGCAAGTATGAGGGCATCATACTTGGGGTTAAACCTCATGGTTGAGATTATCAATCGACTGGGGCTTTGGACCAGTCAATTGGTCAAGTGTTTTGAAACTTGGCAACCGAGTTGACTCTTGGCAGTTGACTGGGGTTATGAGCAGTTAACTGTTGTGAGTCGACTACGGTTCGACTGTGGCAAAATACTTTAGCAGTTGACTACCAGAATTGGATAGTCGACTGCCATGGAGGACAGTCGACTGTTGGTCGAGGTTAGGGAGCAAAATGCTTGGTAGCAGACTGGTCAGTCGGCTATGACCCTGGAAGTCGACTGATGGGTAATAATAATCGACTGTCAGTGTATCCGTTGACTTGAATGCTGACATGGATTAAGTCCGTTGTGAGACAACGGTACTATTAGCAGTTGACTGCCAAGCACGAATTCAGCCCGAATGTAGGTTATAAAAGCAGCTCGTGGAGGAGGATTTGGTAGCGATTTTTTGGGGCAATTTTAGAGGGGAATTGCTGCTGCATTCCAGACCTTCAAAACCAATCCAAAGCAAGCAACAAGCAAACAATCCAAAGTTCTTGTGTAAAGTGTTCTTTACTTGTTTTTGTGTATTACTTAGTGTATTTTTTGTATTTCATTGTATTACTTTTGTAATCGCTTATATGAGATTTCTCCACCTTCGACTTGTTGTCGAGAAGGAGTTTTAATAGTGGTATGTTCATCACTCGAGCTCATTGAGCTCAACCCATGGAGTAGAAATTCTAAGGTTCCGAACCACGTTATATCACTTGTATTTGTGCTTATACTTGTGTATTTGTTTTATCATTATTATTTTTGCTGTATACACTAACGCTTGTAGCAAGCACACGATCAATTTCCATCTTTGACAATGAACCTGCTATTCACCTCCCTTCTAGCGGTCACCAACGATCCCTACAAGATATGAATTTTATTTTTCCCTAATATAAGATTCATGCATTTTATCTAGGTAACTCTATTTGATTTCCTTATCATAGGACTTCAAATTATGCTATTATCTTTAATTCAATTTTATTAACCTTAATGCATGAAATATGATCATGGCATATAATGATTGAATAATTTAAAATATTTATCAATAATGTCATGATATAAATATAAACTTAAATACAAACATGACATATATTACCCTAAGCATGATCATGACATTTAAATAATTATATGAAGCATGATGTCATGACATGACATATGATAAAAAAAAGCATGACAAATAAAATATAAAGGTCTAAGAATAACTATATTTTAAACTTCATTGTGATTTACCAGAATTAAACTCCATTTTGTTATAATGTCTAAATTTTCAAGTGTGTCAAAAACTCAAAATGACACACCATTGACTCTAACCTAGTTTGTGTCAATTTTGATTGACTTTTCAAACTTCTTAAATTTATTAGCACATCTTAAAATCTTTCAGAATATCTTTCTAATTTCATTTTCAAAGTATTACAATACTTCAAAAATGTCCTAATATGTCACCTTTACCATGGCTAGGTTAACTATCTATTCATTCAAGGTTAGCACACCCTAAATCCATTTAGCATGATGAAATCGTGCTACTATGAACCCAATACCTATTGGAGCTCCTTGGGTTTTATAAGTACTCGCTAGGGATAACTTCCCTAGCTTCCCTCCTAATGACCCTCCTAGGCTTTGAAGCCTTGGTTATTTGAGTCTTCTCATGGTTAACTCTAGGGGTAACTCCCCTTGTAACTTTGCTAGTGGCTTTCCTAGGTTTCTTCGAAACCTTAGCCACTAGACACTTGCCATGGTCAACTCTAGGGATAACTTCCCTTGTGACCTTGACCTTTTTAGACCAAGACTTAGTTCCATAGTTAAATGGACATTATGGTTGGTCGACATTACCTTCTTTTGTTAGGGGATCGACGACGCGCTAGAGGGGGGTGAATAGTGATTCGTCGATTTCTACTCTTCGATCATGTCGTGGTTATCTATAATCATTAGTGTGCGGTGGAAATAAAGTAAAGCATGAACAAAATGCATAAACACACAACACAAGGATATAATGTGGTTCGGAACCTAGGGTTCCTACTCCACGGGTCGAGCTCAAGTGAGCTCTAGTGATGCACACCACCACTTAATATCTGACAGGAAGCATCGAGGACTCGAAGCGCGCACTCAATGCTCGCAAGTGCATAGATGTCATCAAGTAATAAAGATTATCGATCCCACAGTGACTGAGATTCGAGTACTGTTTGTCCAGTGGATGTTGTTGTTCAGAGTTAAAATCCTAAGAGTTATGGTTGTGAGGTTGACGGTGGTCCTAACTCAAGTACGGTGTCACTCGGAAAAAGGGAAGATTGGTTCGAAGTTCTCAAAAGGGATTCTAGGACTTCAGTTTCACTTGTGCATTGCAGAACATACTATCAATTAAATATTATCTAGATCTCTAATTATGATTGATGGGGTCGAGGTTTCCAGAACAGTGTGTGTATTTCCAGGGCAGTGCCATCAGTTCCAGGACAGTATAAGCATTTCCAGAACATTATGTATTTCCAAGACAGTGTGAGCATTGCTAGGGCAGTATTCTATTTCTAGGGCGGTATGTGTAGTTCCAAGGCAGTATGGTTGATTCCAGAGCAGTAGGTGTATTTCCAGGACAGTGTGAACAGTGCCAGGGAAGTATGTCTATTTCCAGGGTGGTATATATAGTTCCAGGGCAGTGTGATTAATTCCAGAGCAGTAGTATATTTCCAGGATAGTGTGAAAAGTGTCAGGGCAATATGTATATTTCCAGGGTGGTATGTATAGTTCCAGGGTGGAGTGGTTAATTCCAGAGCAGTAAGTGTATTTCCAGGATAGGGTGAACAGTGCCAGGGTGGTATGTGTAGCTCCAGGATAGTGTGGTTAATTCTAGAGCAGTAGGTGTATTTCCATGATAGTGTGAATAGTGCCAGGGGAGTATGTGTAGTTCTAGGGTAGTGTGGTTAATTCCAGAGCAGTGGGTGTATTTCCAGGATAGTGTGAACAGTGCCAGGATAGTATGTATATTTCCAGAGCGGTATGTGTAGTTCTAGGGCGGTGTGATTAATTCTAGAGTAGTAGGTGTATTTCCAGGATAGTGTGAATAGTGTCAGGGTGGTATGTGTAGCTCCAAGGTAGTGTGGTTAATTCCAGAGCAGTGGGTGTATTTCTAGGATAGTGTGAACAATGTCAGGACAATATGTATATTTCCAGGGCAGTATGTGTAGTTCCAGGGCGGTGTGGTTAATTCCATAGCAGTAGGTGTATTCACAGGATAGTGTGAACAATGTTAGGGTGGTATGTGTAGCTCCAGGGCAGTGTGGTTAATTCCATAGCAGTAGGTGTATTTCCAGGACAATGTGAATAGTGCCAAGGTAGTATGTGTATTTCTAGGACAGTGGGATCAATTTCCAGTACAGTATATGTAGGACATAGGGGAATACAAGTACTTACAGGGTAGTAGAATCAATTTCCCGAGCGACATGTTTAATTCCCGAGCAATATATATGTTTCTCGGGCAATAGGTGTATTTCTCGAGCCATGCAAGGAACCATGGAAATTCCTTTTGTATCTAGTAAGATCAGGTGGAGAGAATAATTAAGGATGGTAAGGGGAGTTTAGGGAGGATAAAACATGAGTAATGAGATATTTTGTCATTTGTTTATATTTTATGAGTTTAAATATTTTGCAGGGGAGTAAAGGGCACATGAGGCAATCAGGAAAGATATTTTGAATATAGGCGAAAAAAGTGGTTGCAGGGACAACTGGGGAAAGGGCATTAAAGTAAATTCACCTCAAAGAGAAGGCGGTTGATCCATCTATAAAAGGGACAAAGGAGGAAGAAGCAAGGGATGGTTGTTTCTTCTCCATTTGGTATCTCTGAGATCTCTCTTCTTTTCTAGTTCATTACTTTCTTCTCATACTCATACTAACTTGATCATCGGAGTGGCCGTGCCGGAAAGCCGACCAACCCTTAACACTCTTCCTTGGTGTGCCAGACTCAGCTCAGTTCCTAAGATCAAGGGTGATTCTTACAACTAATCTTTTCCTTTCCAAGTCTCTCTCGTGGTGTCAGATCTAACCATTCGTAAGGAGAGGAAGGGGGATCTTGGGGATCCAAAGAAGCAAGCACCATCAATGATCTTGCGGGACGATCATCATACACTTGTCCAATGAACTTTTGCTTCTATTGGGAACCACCTATTCCTAACTAAGCTGACCTTTCGAATCATCAGAGTACAGGGGGTTGATACCGTTGGGAGCCCCCTGTCACTAAGGTCCCTCAACCCATCTAGAGTTAATTTCTCCTACTTCAGCCCTTCTGTTAAGGTAGGTTGTTGGGTACGAGGATGACCTAAGAATCCCTATGAAGTGTCAGAACGTGTCTCATTTCCTACTCCGTCATATTCTGCTATCTATGGTTATCAGAGGGAGGATGACCGTAAGGTTCCTCCTTGGTTCTCCTAGATTTTTTATACAAAGGCTATCACCCTTTGTTTCGGCTATGCACAATAGATAGAGAATCAAAACACAATTATCATCAATCCAAACAACACTAATTGCAAATATAAATTAAAAAATAGAATATATATTCAACTAGCATGTTCTACTTACACAAGCTACTCCCTAATCCTAGAATCAAAAGATATACTCCATAGATGAAAGAGAAAGGACACAAGGCATCATAGAATGAATCATTACAATGTAAAGAGATCTAAGAATGAAATTACAGTGCCCTTGGTTGTTCTCTTTAGCGTTGGAGTGCAGAATTTGATCCTCGAGCAGCTTCCTTCCTCCCCGTTGTGAGTCTCCGGTGCTCTTTAGGGAACCTTCTTGTCGTCCTAGTCGTAGGCCTCTCCCTTAGGGTTTGGGCGTGGCTTCCTTTTTATAGATGTGAAGTCGGCTCTTCATAAATCCTCTAAAAAAAACCTAATCGCATCAACATAACCCAACGCCACACGGTCGTGTGGAATCCACATGGCTGCCCGTGTGTGGCATTGGGTTGGTGGTTGTGTGGAATCCACACGGCCAGTCGTGTGCATCCCTGTTCCTCCCAGTGAATGGCTCGTTTTGCTCCAAAAATGTGCCTTTTTACTTGTAAAATGTCATCCTACACACAAAAGCACCTAGAGCAGATCTCCGAACCAAAAAATAGGAAATGCATGCAAAACAAAGTGAAATATGCATGAAACAAGAATAAAATGTCATGAGATGTGAGCAAAAACTACTCTTAAAACCCTATATTTTGCTCACATCAATTCCCCCAGACTTAGATCTTTGCTTGTCCTCAAGCAAACCTCAGTGCAATAAAATTTTTAAAAGAAATATCGTTCCATACTTAGCAAGCTGACTGGATTTATCAAGTGATATTTTAAATCAAAGCAAAATAGATATGTTCTAAAAATTCACTAAGTTAGCTTTTCGTGCATGTGCTAAGCGAATTTTCCTAAGGGATACTCATTCCACAATGTGTTAAATCGTCATCCTATAGCTTTCCTAAGGTCTCTGACTTTTAGACACTTACCTGCCCTAAGCGAGGGTCGTTCCCTAGATTTAGCACAAAGTCTCAAAGATATGCTTGGTATTGAGAGAAATTGAGAGGTGTTTCTCCAGTAACCTAACTCGATCTCAAAGTGGCACCTAGCCATTTCCACCCACGACAATTGTTTTTTTTAGCTCTCTCTCTCTCTCTCTCTCTCTCTCTCTCTCTATATATATATATATATATATATATATATATATATATATATATATATATATATATATATATATATATATATATATATCTTCAAGGAACTTTGTTCCTCTCGAGCTCACTAGAAATTTGATTTTTCTAAATAGACTTACACAATCTGAGTATCCCCAGTAACTAAAATGCTAGATCTAGAGTCACATATGGATTCCAAAGTACTAGACTACTGGGATGAACCATAACTAAGTATGTAGTAGATTTTCCCTTTCAGAATATTCATCAAGTGTAAGTGGAAGATAAAAGTTAACTAGTGTAAATCTAGAACATTCATTTAAGCAACTAAAATAAAATACCAAA
This sequence comes from Wurfbainia villosa, assembly GCA_025175895.1. Classification (NCBI taxonomy): domain Eukaryota; kingdom Viridiplantae; phylum Streptophyta; class Magnoliopsida; order Zingiberales; family Zingiberaceae; genus Wurfbainia; species Wurfbainia villosa. Next base: position 84,060,126 of record CM045988.1, read on the forward strand.
TGATAAATGAAGTTTAAGCCATCTATAGCATGGAAGCAATCTGTGAAGAACTTTAAAAAATATTCCGAGGTAGCTTAAAAATGGCAAAAACTAAGTGCCGAAAGGAAACTAAACACTCTACCAATGAATGTAAACTACAACAAGACCTAAATGTCAGTAAAGAACTAACAATGGTAGAAAAGAATATCAAAAGTTTTGGGGTCCCCCTCAGTCTTAAACAAAAAAGTACCTCTAATAGGGTGGTCGAGGTGGAAAATTCGGCAGTCTCTACATGTCGGGCTCATGGGAAAACCTGGTGCTCAACTGTTGATGCCACATGTACATGTGGTCAATCTAGGAACTAGTGGATGTAGTGGCTACTCTATGCTCCTCCTCCCTGGGCCACTATGATCGAGAGTCTCTCATGAACTGTCGGACCTCCTGATGGTAAGCGGCCTCCTTCTGGCGATGGGCAGCCTCCTCCTAAAAATAGATACGGGCATCATCGTAGAACTCCTCATCCCACTGGAAGTTCTCCCGTAAGCCCTGAAACTCTGTCTACACATAAACACTCTGCTCCTCCCATCACTGCGTCTGTGTTTGTTGCTCGGTGTATCAGTCATCGAGGCACGATTGGAACTCAGAAAAATCATTGGCAGATGTACCTGCATCCTGCTCGAAAGTAGAAAAAGAAGGTAGTGCAAGTGTAGGCTCTCGATGTGGACTAGAAGGGCTCCTATACCTCTGTGGACTCGAGGGAGAGTGATGGGTAGGGGTGAGAGGGGTGCCTCAGTGGAATACTATTCATAACTATATGAATAGGAATCATCTTGTGGCCACTGGTTGTAATCGTAGGTGACATCTTCTTGTTCAAATTGCAAAGGTTAAAATATATCTGGACAACCGTTGATGGTATGCCATGTTTCACCACAATACTTACAATAAATGTTACTAAAATTCATAACATTAAATTGATCATAATCATGAGTGAAAGCATGCATCGTTATATGTAGAAAATTATAGATAAGGAAAGAACAGCAGTGCCTCAGCAAAAGACTAAAAGGGAATTAAGTGCTAAGAAAATAACTGAAAAGAAAAGCTGCTAGAAAATAACTAAAACTAGAAGAAAACTAAAATCTAAATTAGTACTAAATTAAACTGAAGAGTAATAAAAACTAGGAAAATAAACCTAAACTAGGTTCGATCTAAACTATCCCCTTTCGATTCGATATTGAATCAACAATCCCCGATAACGATGCCAAAAACTTGATGCACACGAGCACAACCTCTAATCTCCGACGGGAATCGTCGAGGACCAGAAGTGTGTGCTCGCGCTCAATGCCCGCAAGTGCACGGATGTCGTCAAGTAATAAAAGATTATCGATCTCACAGAGATTGAGATTCAAGTACCATATGTTTAGTGGATCTTGTTGTTCGGAGTGAATGTCCTAAAGATGAGGGTTGTGAGGTTGATGACAGTCCTAACTTTAGTACGGTGTCACTCGGAAGAAACGAAGGAAGGTTCAAAGTTTCCTAAGAGGATTCTAGGACTTCGATTTCACTTGTGTGTTATTGGAATATGCTATCAATTAAATACTGTCTAGATCTCTAATTATGATCGTGCAGGAGGATCACCATACGTTTGCTCGATGAACTTTTGCTTATACCAGGAACTACTTATTCCTAACCAAGTTGACCTTTCGGATCATCAGAGCTCAAGGGGTTGATACCATTGGGAGCCCCTGTCACTAAGGTCCCTTAACCCTTCTAGAGTTAATTTATCTTACTTCGGCCCTTCTGTTAAGATAGGATATTGGGTAAGAGGATGTTCTAATAATCCCTATAAAGAGTCAGAACGTATCACGTTTACCACTCCATCATATTCTACTATCTAGGGTTATCGGAGGGAGGACGACCACAAGGTTCCTCCTTAGTTCTCCTAGATCTTTGATCCAAAGGTTGTCACCCTTTGTATTGGCTATACACAATAGATATAGAATCAAAACAATAATTTTCATTGATACAAACAATACCAATTGCAAATATAAATTCAAGAACAGAAAATATATTTAAACTAGCATGTCCTACATACACAAGCTACTCCATAATCCTAGAATCGAAGTATCTACTCCATAGATGTAAGAGAACAATCACAAGACATCATAGAATGAATCATTACAACGTAAAGATATCTAAGAATGAAATTATAGTACTCTTGGTCGTTCTCGTTGGAGTGCATACTTCGATCCTCGAGCCACTTCTTTCCTCTCCGGTGCGAGTCTCCGGTGCTTTTTAGGGCACCGTCTTGTCATCCTAGCCGTTGTCCCTCCTCCCTAGGGTTTGGGAGCCCTAGGTCGGCTCCCCCGTGATCTCCTAGCCTCTTAGACAAGTTTCCTATATATAGAGTGTTGGATCGAGCGGATCGCTAGAGGGGGTTGAATAGCGATAAACACTTTCGTTCATTTCGTTCGTTAAAACACGAGTAGACACAGCGTAAGATAAAATCAAACAAAAGAGACAATAGAATTTTTTACTTGGTTCATAGCCTTTGGCTACTACTCTAAGGCCCTAACGGTCCTAGACCGTGTACAAAGCGCAAAGCACTAAAAATACTCCTCCTCGTTAGAGGTAGGAGTAAGCGACAAAACAATCGATACAAGAAAGCTCAAGGTAGAGGGACAATCCCCCTCTCCTTGTTACGATTAAAGCTCGATAAGTAAGAAACAAACTAATAATATACCAACGACTTATAGAAGAATAAAACTTAAACTCTCGTCATCGGAGATTCGATTGCACGTCGGCGTCGTAAGATCGTCGTAGAAGAGTAGCGTAACACGAGCACTTTTGAGCACTTGGAATTGATGAAAAAACCCTAGGAGAAGCCAATCAGATTTGGGCACCAATCTCCCTGAAATGAGGTGATAAGGCTTGACTCCTCGAAGCTGATCCTTGACAATCAGTCGACTGATAGCCATCATCAGTCGACTGATGGCAGCGCCAGTCGAGTCGCAACATTCAGTAGTCGACTGATTTCAAGCAGTCGAGTGGCTCTTGTGGGCAGTCGACTAATGCTAGCTGAAATCACAAGTTAGCTTAACAAAAACATAATTTCGACGGTCGCCGACCGTCTGATCTCGACCTAGACCATCCATGGAATGTCTTTGGTCGGATCTACGCTTAAGACCATCCCCGTAAGTAGGATACGACCTCACTTACGCTCACTTACGCTCACATACACGAGCTTACCACGATACTTACTTTGTAGCTCTTGCTTCTGGCCTTCCACTTGATTCCTTCGGCTCCCTCCGAAGTCACTTGAGTGTCGCCCGACCACCACGACTTCTTCCGGGTGTCGCTAGCCTTCAGCTCTAGCTTTAGCAATATTTTGCACACTCGATTTAGCTCGTGAGATAACAATATGAGCTTAACTTTGTATCGTTTGCTTTAATCAAAACTCATGTTCGACTTAGGTGCCTACTGCACCAACAATCTCTCCCTTTTTGATCTATGGCAAACTCACATACAAAGTTAAGGAAATAATATACATGAAGAATAATGATAAGCATGAGAATCAAGAATAATAAAGATTAAGTAGGAGTAGTAGAGATTTTCTTCCAAGTTTCCCCCTTGAGGAAACCTCCCCCTTGACCGAGGGTGAGTCTTGAAAGAAGATCTTAATCCTCCCCCTTGATGTTTGCTATTTAGGAAGAGTTTAAGTAATTAAAAATTACTTAAAGTTGACCTTAGTAAGAAAATTTAAACTTGGCCTTTATTTCCCTTTAACTAAAATAAGTTAAGTTGCAAAAATTAAAGTTAAGTAAACATTTACTTAACTTTTGGCCATGAAGTACTAAGTTAAGTTATCAAACAAAATTGATCCCTTAACTTTGGCCAATTGATCCCTTAACTTTGGCCTTTTTCTCCCCCTTTTGCCATATATTGAAAAGAGTGGGGGGATTTTGAAAAAGAAGAAAACATAGGTATTAAGTTTAAATTTCAAGTCCAAGCATGCTCCATATTATTTTGAAAATAATATACTTAAAATAAGTTCATCTATTGAATGTTCAACTCTTGTTTGACTTGATTGATATGAAGGATCAATAAGTCTTGGTCAGAGTCGGTTAATATATATGATTATACTCCATGGTTCATGGCGATGCACTAGCTCTACATCTGGAACCAGGAGTAAGGTCCTAACATCTCACACCCATCTACATGGCTAAGTACACAAACATATTAGTCCTATGTATTGTGAGATATATTGGCTTCTTAAATCTATAGGTACATGATATCTAAGGTATGTCCTATGCTAGTTCCATGAAAAAGTAAAAATAGTAATAATAAAATATAATTTGTAAATTCCTATTCTACTACGCACATGCCCAATTTCCGTCTTAATAGACTGAATTCGGCTTCGGGTAGGGGTTTAGTAAATAAGTCCGCCAAGTTGGACTTCGATTCGACGTATTCGAGTTGTATGGCTCCATTGTCCACATGTTCTCGAATGAAATGGTGTTTGACCTCTATATGTTTGGTCCTAGAGTGACATATTGGATTCTTAGTTAAGTTAATTGAGCTAATATTATCTACCTGAATTTTAGTGTTCGTAAAGTCTAACTTAAAATCTCGGAGAATGTGCTTCATCTAAAGAAGCTGAGTAACACACTCACCCATCGCGATGTATTCGGCTTCGGTGGTAGATAAGGCAACACAGTGTTGCTTCATACTGGACCAACTCACTAGACTCGAGCCGAGAAACTGACAACAACCACTCGTACTCTTTCTATCGAGCTTACTACCGGCATAGTCCGAGTCGAAGTAGCCAGTTAGTTCGAACTCGGTAGCTCTAGGGTACCAAATACTGACATTAAGTGTACCCTTTAGATATCTAAGGATACGCTTGACTAGAGTTAGGTGAGACTCTTTGGCACAAGTTTGGAACATTGCGCACATACTTACTGCAAATAAGATATCAGGTCGGCTTGCAATTAAGTAAAGGAGACTCCCTATCATGCTCCTATAGTATTTTAAGTCAATTGAATTTCTGATTACATCTTCTTCTATATTTACATTCGTTGCCATTGGGGTATTAATAATTTTAGCGTCTTGCATTCCAAAGCGTTTAATTAATTCCCTAGTATATTTGCGTTGGTGTAGGTATATTCCATCTTTAGTTTGTTTAATTTGTAGACCAAAGAAGAAACTCAACTCACCTACTAAATTCATTTCAAATTCACTTTCCATAAGTGAAATGAATTCGTTTAGTAGAATCGAGTTGGTCGTTCCGAAGATGATATCATCTACATAGATTTGTGCTATGAATATGTCTTTACCTATGATTTTTACAAAAAGGGTTGGGTCAACTAAACCTTGGTTAAATCCTTTGGACTTAAGATAAGTCGAAAGTCTCTCGTACCAAGCTCGAGGAGCTTGTTTAAGTCCATAGAGAGCTTTCTTTAATCTAAGGACATGGTTGGGTTTATCTAGGCTTTTGAAACTGGAGGGTTGACTAACATAAACCTCCTCCTTAATATATCCATTCAAGAATGCTGACTTTACATTCATTTGAAACAACTTAAATCCTCGATGTGTAACATATGCTAATAACATTCGAATGGACTCTAATCTAGCTACTGGGGCATAGGTCTCTTCGTAATCTAAACCTTCAACTTGACTAAACCCTTTAGCGACTAATCTAGCTTTATTTCTAACTACTTCACCTTTATCATCAAGTTTATTTCTAAACACCCACCTTGTTCCAATGATTGTTTTATCTTTAGGCGGTGGTACTAATTCCCATACTTCGTTCCTAGTGAATTGAGCTAGCTCTTCTTGCATTGCAATAATCCAATCGGGATCAAGAAGAGCTTGGTCAATAGTTTTGGGTTCAATTTTGGAAATCAAGGAGATTTGACTAAGGTTTCGGTATGAGGCTCTAGTTCGAACTCCTAGGCTTGGATCACCTATCACTTGGTCGATAGGATGATTTGTTTGAGTCCTAGTTTGATTTGGGTTAGAGTCACCTATCACTTGGTCGATAGAATGACTTGGTTGAGTCCTAGTTTGATTTGGGTTAGAGTCACCTATCACTTGGTCGATAGAATGACTTGGTTGACTTAGGTTAGGATTAATACTAGACTCGATCTCCGGATCAGAGTTGAGTCTGGTATGAATTGGCTCGTTAATTGGGGTTGCCGGGGGTTCTGTAGGTTCGTGTCCTTCATCAAACACTACATTAATAGTCTCTTCGACTCTAAGGGTGTCATGGTTATATACCCTATAGGCTCTACTTGTAGTCAAGTATCCTAAGAATATTCCCATAGAGGTTTTGGATGTGAATTTCCCTAGGTAATCCTTAGTGTTTAAGATATGTACCTTACATCCAAATACCCTAAAGTACTTGATGTTAGGTATTTTATTGTGATAAATCTCGTACGAGGTCTTAAGGTGCCTCTTTACCAAAATGATCCTATTTTGGACATAGCACGTCGTACTAACAACTTCTGCCCAAAACCTATCGGGTAGGTTATACTCGTTTAACATTGTCCTAGCGGCTTCTTGTAGTGTTCTATTTTTACGTTCTACTAGGCCATTCTGTTGTGGGATTCTAGGGCATGAGAACTCATGGTGGTATCCATTTAGGTTACAGAATTCTGTAAACCTGTGGTTCTCGAATTCACCACCATGATCACTCCTAAGTCTTTTGATTTTAAGGTTTTGTTGATTTTCTATTAGTTTAAATAGGTTGATTAATTGATCTAGGGTATCACTTTTGTGTTTGATGAACCTAACCCAAGTAAATCTAGAATAGTCATCAATTATGACTAAGCAGTATTGACTCCCATTAAGTGACTTAGCTCCGTGTGAATCAAATAGATCCATGTGTAGGAGCTCAAGAACACTTTTGGTTCGTTCTTGATTAGTTAGTTGATGTTGTGTCCTAGATTGTTTACCTTGTTGACAAGCATTACATATTTTATTATCCAAGTTGTTGAGGTTAGGCAAACCTCTGACTAAGTCACTCTGATTCATCTTGTGGATGAGTCTTGGGTGTAAGTGATCGAGTCGTCGGTGCCACAACCAAGATTCCTCTTGCCGTGTCATAAGACACTTGGTTGAGGAGTTAGTTAAATTAATAGTATAAATATTGTTATTTCTGGTTCCTTTAAGAATTGTTTTAGAGGTTTCATTTGTGTTAATTACGCATTCATTTTCTAGAAATATGACCTTATAGTTATTATCACACAATTGGCTTACACTAAGTAAATTATATTGGAAATTCTCTACCAATAAGACATTTTGAATAATAAAGTTAGAGTTGAGCTCAATATCACCTGATCCGATGATTTTGAGCTTGCCGTTGTTTCCGAAGGCTACCGATCCTTGTCGTTTGAATCGAAGCTTCGAAAACTTGAGTTGATCCCCGGTCATGTGTCGGGAGCAACCACTATCCAACATCCATTGATCCTACACGCAAGGTAGTTGGATCGGATATTGGAATTATTAAAGGTTGGTTGTAAATTATTAAACCTAAATCATCTCACCCATGTCTACATGATCAAGCATGTTAACCCTATATGTTCTTGTGAGATGACTTCCAATTTTACTTGATTTAAATTTAATGATTTGAACACTTGTCAACCTTGCGTTAGATTCGGATTTGACCTTAAGTTCATCAAGTCACTTTTCAAGATCATGGCTTCCAGGGCATGGCGAGGCACAGAGACCTTCTTTGATCGAAAAAATGACCACTTCCTTAGACAAAGCCATTTTCAAGAAAATAGAGACTTGACTCACCTAAGACCACATTCTGTTCTAACTAGTCTAGGATACGACGAGGTAGCTTCAGCTAGTTCCACTCGTTCAAGTGCACCGAACTAGATATGCCTTATCTAGCCCGAATACACGAGACTCCGCTTTCCTAGCGTACTATCATCTCGCCGCGTCCTGGTACTATGTTACCAAGTATTGACGAGTTATTGTCTTATCTAACCATTCTAAAAAGAAAAATCAAAATAAATAAAGAACCTAAGCATGCAATTTCTAAGTTAAAGCACAAACAAGTTTTGTACTGGCTCCCCCTGGACCGTTGAATCAGTTTGGTCTCTCCACATAGTGGATTTGGTCCTTGGGAATCCAGTATTGGTTGGATCCTAAGTTTGAAATCAAAGCGGTCTTAGAGACCCATGCTTGGACACATTTTTTATGTCGACTTACAATCGACATATACGACTTGTTGGTCATATTTGAGCTAAACCCTAGTCCGACTTTGTTGTACACGGCCCTTTGCGATCCAAGTAGGAGGTCAAGTCCTTTGGATCCTAAAGTAAACCTTTCCAATGTGTTCCTAAGATCTTCGACTTGACTCTTCAAGAGTGAGTTCTCAACTTCGAGATTTTCAACCTGAGTTGAGTCCTCCTCTCGAACTCGACTAGTCGAAGAGGTTAGGGAGACCTCGCGTTTGAGGAGTTTAACCTCCTCAACCAGGGTCTTGACTTTGGACTCAGACTTAGCTAATTTCCTAGTTAAGAATTTAATTGCACTGTAAAGAGTACTAATAAGAGATCGACTTACCTTGAGTGTATCTTTTGAACCGGATGCGGATCCGTGGCTTGTCTTGAATAGAGCTTCGCAGTCCGATTCATCTTCGGGTTCAGACTCATGCTTCGGTTCAGACTCCGTCTCCGATTTAGCCGGTTTAGCTATGAAGATGTGATCATCGTCTTCTTTCTTGGACGCTTCTTCCCACGTAGCGTTGAGTGCCTTCTTGTGTTTCGGTGCTTTGCTCTTGAGCTTGGGACATTCGGACTTGATATGTCCAAACCTGTTGCATTCGTAACACCTAACATTAGAAATTTTTGGCTTACCTTCGTTGGGTCGAGTGACGATTCTCTTTCGGCCCTTGACCATCCTCCAAACTAGGTTGACTAATTCATCCTCCATTTCTGGGTCAACATCTGAATCGGACTCATCTTCTTCCTCCTTTGGGGGTGGCTTGCTCGCGGTTTTCTTCTTCGAACCTACAAAAAGTGTTATACCCTTCTCAGGTTCCGAGTTAGACTGTTCATGGAGTTCGAAATATGAAAACAACTCATCTAATATAAGTTTTGAAAGATCCTTGGAGACCTTGTAGGCATCGACCATGGATGCCCACAAGGTGGTTCTAGGAAAAGAGTTTAGTACATACCTGATAAGGTCACGGTTTTCGACCTTTTATCCGATTGTGTGTAGGTTGTTGATGATATCTTGAACCCGAGCGTGTAGTTGCGTCACCGTCTCGTGTTTCTGCATTTTTAGATTATATAACCTATTGAACAAGAGATCATGCTTACATACCTTGGCTTCATCGGTCCCTTCGTGTAGCTCCACTAGTTTTGTTCAGAGATCCTTTGCACTGATGAAGGGGCCGACGCGATTAAGCTCCTCCTTAGACAAGCCGCATTGGAGGATTTGAGTCGCCTTGGTGTCAACTTCGACTTGTCTTTTTGTAGCATTGATCCATTGGTCATATTTCAAAGATTCACCCACTTCATTAGTCGGAAGTGTGAATCCTGTTTGGATTATGATCCACATCTCGATCTGGGTCTTAAGGAAGAACTCCATCCGACCCTTCCAATAACGGAAGTCATCTCCACTGTAAAACGGAGGTCGGACGGTGCTAAAACCCTCGAGATGGGCCATTGATACAAAAAAAAACAAGAGAATGAAGAAAAAAAAACCTAACAACAACACAAATGATCGAAATGTACCAAGACTCGCGTCTTGGATTAGTAGTGCGGGGGGAAAAAACTAAACGAATGAAAGAGGAAAAAAAATCGAAATAAACAGAAATAAAAAGGAAAAAAATATGTAAAAAAGCTAGATTGGTGGTTTTACCAAATCTTAGCACCCCCGGCTCTGATACCAATTGTTGGATCGAGTGGATCGCTAGAGGGGGGGGGTGAATAGCGATAAACACTTTCATTCGTTTCGTTCGTTAAGACACGAGTAGACACAGTGAAAGATAAAATCAAACAAAAGAGACAATAGAATTTTTTACTTGGTTCATAGCCTTCGGCTACTACTCCAAGGCCCTAATGGTCCTAGACCGCGTACGGAGGGCAAAACACTAAAAATACTCCTCCTCGTTAGAGGTAGGAGTAAGCGACAAAACAATCGATACAAGAAAGCTCAAGGTAGAGGGACAATCCCCCTCTCCTTGTTACGATTAAAGCTCGATAAGTAAGAAACAAACTAATAATATACCAACGACTTATAGAAGAATGAAACTTAAACTCTCATTGTCGGAGATTCGGTAGCACGTCGGTGTCGTAAGATCGTCGTAGAAGAGTAGCGTAACACGAGCACTTTTGAGCACTTGAAATTGATGAAAAAACCCTAGGAGAAGCCCTCCTTTTATAGCCTTTGAGTCCCTCCTCGAGGGGATCTTCAGCCAATTAGATTTGGGCACCAATCTCCTTGAAATGAGGTGATAAGGCTTGACTCCTCGAAGATGATCCTTAACCATCAGTCGACTGATGGCCATCATCAGTCAACTGATGGCAACGCCAGTCGAGTCACAACACTCAGCAGTCGAATGATTTCAAGCAGTCGAGTGGCTCTTGTGGGCAGTCGACTGATGCTAGCTGAAATCACAAGTTAGCTTAACAAAAACATAATTTCGACAGCCGTCAACCGTCTGATCTCGACCTAGACCATCCATGGAATGTCGTTGGTCAGATCTACGCTTAAGACCATCCCCGTAAGAAGGATACGACCTCACTTACGCTCACACACACGAGCTTACCTCGATATTTACTTTGTAGCTCTTTGTAAAATACCAAAAAAAAAAATCCTTTCCAATTGGGAATTATCTTGTGGAATTTTTCAGAATTTTTTCTGAAATTAAAGGGGATTTGTATAACCGTTTGGAGGAAGGTTAAAGCCTAAATGGGTGTTGGGTCAAGTTGGATTAACTCGAATTTGATCTAGGCTAACTCAACCACTTAGCATTAAAAACCCACTCATCTCTAACGCGAGCAAGCCGTTTTCTTCCGTTTTCCCGATCGCGTTGACCTCTTCTCCTCCCCAAACCGTGCCCGATCACTTTCCTCCCCATTTCCTCATTCTCGATCCCTGACTCCTCTCCTCTTTCCCTCGAGCATCGCCGGAGAGGCGTGTTGGTCGCCAGCCCTGCCGGAGGTGCCCATCGAACGCCGGCAGCAGCAGTCGATCGCAACTTCTTCTCTTCACCGCTATGATTCTCCCTCTTGCGATCCCTAGTCTTCGATCGCTCCACCTGCTGTACCGGTAGCGTTCCCTCTCACGATCTCACTCGAGCACCAGTGGTATTCCCCCTCTCTATTTCTTCTATTTCGACGACAGCCGGTTGCCACCCCAACACAACGACAACACCATCGCTCGACTCCTCTTCTCCCGAACCCAATTCCTCTCCTTTTCCTCTTCCCGATCGCTTTCCCTTCTTTCTCTTCGCCCAAACTGCTCCGCCTCCATGCCGCTTGCCACCACGCCGCTATGCTCTGTCGATCCGGACAGCAGCGAGTGCCAGCAGCCTTCTTCTTCCACTGGCTACCATCACCGCGAGTTGATCACCCTTCGTCCCGACTGAAGGCGGCAACGGTCAACCTACTCTCGGCATCTTCTTCCTCACGACGAGCGGCGGCGAACCGCCTTGATGGTGCCACAGACGCGTCGGCGGAGAAGGGGTGCGCAACGGGGATATTGTGCCGGCTGTTGGTGCAACAATGCTCCAAGCATTTATATATGTTTTGATGTTTGGATAATCATCTAAGTTAGGCAATATCTTGTGATCTAATTGCGAAAATGTTTAAGTGATAGGGAAGTCCAAGTATGATCTTGGCAAAGGAAATCCAAGTATGATCTTGGCAAAGGAAGTACAAGGGATGGACTTGGCAGCGTAAGACCAAGCTTGTAGTCTTGGCAGCGTAAAATCCAAGTGAACCTTGACAAAGGAAAGTCCAAAGTAAAGTCTTGGCAGCATAAGTCCAAGCTTGTAGTCTTGGCGGCGTAAAGTCCAAGCATTTAGCAGCCCAAGACATGACGAAACCGAAGGAAGCTCTTGGAAGCAAAGCGCAAAGGATGAACAAGTCACGGACTCGGAGGGATCCTGAAGGCGCAAGGCTTATTGAGGAGCTAGAAGGTTGAGTCTAGGTCTAGGGTATAAAATCAAGTATGAATTACTCATACTTGATGAGTATCGATCGACTATCGATGTATCGATCGGTCAGCGCTCGACCGAGTCGGTGAAACCTAATCATCGATCGACCGCCTTGGGTAGAAACGATCGATATCGCTATCGATCGCTAAGGGCATCGATCGACCGATCAAGGGAAATATCGCCACGAGAATGCGATCGCGACTCATTGCCTTGATCACTCGGACCGATCACCCCATCATCGATCGATCACCGCCGTTAGAGATTGGCTACGAATCTCCGCGAGATCGCGTTGTATTGGCGTGATCGTGATGGTAAGCATCAGTCGACTGATCGAAGCCCAACGGGAAAAACAGCTCCTCTTCTATAAAAAGGGGCCATGGGGAGCTTGGTGAAGCTAGTGCTTTTGCTCCCAACTACACCTACATGCTCACCAAGCTTTCCAAGTGTTTTTAGCAATTCAAAACCTCCTCTTCTCTTGTTCCTAATCTTCCATCATTGTAAAGAAGAGGAGTGCGTTGTAAGATAAGGTTTCTCCACCTTGGTTCATCCAAAGGAGGTTCTAGTGAAGATTGATTAGGGCTAATCCACCTTACGGATTGCCGTGGAGTAGGAGCGTCATCTCCGAACCACGTTACATCGGGTGTTAGCTTTGTTTCTTATTTTTGTTTGTGCTTATATTTGTATTGCTTCTGCTAACATTTTTGTAGAAAGAAAGAAAGGCTAATCACCCCCCCTCTAGCCATTCCAAGGGTTCTAACAAGTGGTATCAGAGCCCGGATAGCTTGGAAGATCTCAACATCAACCAAGACATCAATGGCTCTTCAAGAGGGATATAGCATCGCTAAGCCACCGCTCTTCGATGGGAGCCATTTTGCGTATTGGAAAGGTAGGATGAAGTACTATCTTATGAGTAATATTGAAATTTGGCATAGTGTTGTAGATGGCTTCGAAGAACCGGTGGATGAACATGGACATCCTATTCCAAGCAAGGATTGGACAAGAGAAATAAACAAGAAATTTGAATCAAATGCAAAGGCCGTCCTCACCATCCAATGTGGCGTCACAATGGAGCAACTCAACAAGGTGGGGCCTTTTGAATCCGCCAAGGAGCTATGGGAAAAGCTCATTGAGCTAAATGAAGGTTCCAAGGAATCAAAGAGGGCCAAGAAGGACCTATTAGTTGGACAACTTCAAGCCTTTCAAATGAAGATGCATGAAAACGTAAGTCAAATGCATGGAAGGTTCAAGGAAATTGTGAACGAACTCCATATCATAGGTGAGCGAGTTGACAACCGGGATTTGGTAAGGTATATTTTACAAGCATTTCCTAGAAATTCTTTATGGACTTCTATAGTTGATGCCATTAAGGTAACTAGGGATCTTTCGCAAATTAAAATTGATGAATTATTTTGTGAGTTCGAATTACATGAGCAAACTAACATGTCCTCTAAGGAAAAGGGTTTAGCTCTATTTGTTGAGAAGAAAGAAAAGAAGAAGAAGGAAAGAAAAGAAGCATCATCATCATCCGAGTCCGAGAATGAGTCAAGTAGTGATGAAGACTCATCTAGTGAAATGGCAAATTTTGTCAAGAAGCTTTATAGAAGGTCAAAAGAGTTCAAGAATAGAGAAGCAAGAAAGGGGTCTCATTCCTCAAAAGGTAAATTTAGTGGTAATTCAAGTTTTAGTAATAATGTGATTTGTCATGCTTGCAACAAGAAGGGACACATAAAGCCGAATTGCCCGGAGCTAAAGAAGAAGGAGGAAAAAGAAAAGAAAAAGAAGGACAAAAAGGAGAAGAAGAAGAAGGAGGCTATGGTGGCTCAAACCACATGGGACACACCAAGCGTTGAAGACTCTTCCTCCGACGATGAGCTTTGCCACATTACACGCCATGTGGCACTCATGGCATTAGAAGATGATTCCGGCACATCAAGCCAAGAAGACTCTTCAAGTGATGAATCGTCATCTAGTGACGATGAGGTAATGAATTCTCCCAAGATTAAGCTTCTTTATAAATCAATTGCCTATCTTAAAGAAGCTCTAGATAAGTCAAAATCTAAGGTTAAGAGCATGAAGGTAGAACTAAAGGCCATTAGGGATGAAAAGCTTTCACATATTGACTCTTGCATGCTTAAGGAAGAAAATGACAAACTTAAGGATGAGGTTAGTGAATTGAAAGTATGTTTAGAAAAATTTTCAAATGGCTCAAAGTGTCTTGATATGATTCTTAGTAGGCAAAGAGCGGTTTATAACAAGGCCGGTTTAGGATATAAGCCAAAAGAAAAAGAAGTTGCTTATATTTCATTAATAAATAGGAAAACAACTATTAAGGGTAAGGTTAAGAAAGCTTGGGTACCTAAGAAGTTTTTGCTTAATGTTACCGGTCCAAATGTTTGGGTACCAAAAGCTTGTGTTTTTCATGTGATTTAGGTAGGAGAGCGAGGTATGTGGATTGTGGATAGCGGTTGCTCAACACATATGACCGGGGATGTGAGCAAGTTCTCCATAATTAAATATGTGAAGAAGGGAGCGGTGTCCTTTGGGAATAGTGGAAAACTCAAGATATTAGGTAGAGGAACAATTGAGGTATCCCCCAAAATTGTTATTCACAAAGTCTTGCTAGTTGAAAATATGAAATTTAATTTATTAAGTGTTAGTCAACTTTGTGATGCAAACTATCATGTCTCCTTTGAATCCTCTAAATGCATGATTAGACACAAGGAATTAAATGATTGCATGTTAGTTGGATATAGGAAATCAAATATCTATTATGTTGATCTTTCATATGCTTCTAACATTTCTACTAAGTGTTTTGTTGCAAAAGAAGAGGAAAGTTGGCTATGGCATAGAAGATTGGGGCATATCAACATGAAAAACATAGCTAAGGTAGCAAAGATAGAGTTGGTCAAAGGGCTACCAAAGATCAAGTATGTCAAGAACAAATTGTGTGATGCATGCTAAGAAGGAAAACAAACAAAGGCATCACACAAAGGTAAAACCCTAACCAATACCTCTTTACCATTAGAATTATTGCATCTTGACTTATTTGATTGCCATAGTACTCCATCTTTAAATGGTAATAAATATTGTTTGGTTATAGTAGATGATTTTTCTAGGTATACTTGGGTCTATTTTATGAAACATAAGGATGATACCTTAGAAATAATCATAGGATTTAGTAAAAGGGTTGAAAATGAAAAGAGTCTCAAAATCAACCGGATCCGTAGTGATCATGGTGGTGAATTTGAAAATCTAAAATTTTCACAATTTTGTTTAGAGCAAGGGTACAAGCATGAGTTCTCTTGTCCTAGAACACCCCAACAAAATGGGGTGGTGGAAAGGAGAAATCGTGCCCTACAAGAGGCGGCTAGGACTATGCTTAATGCATATTCTCTACCTAGCTACTTGTGGGCGGAAGCGGTTAATACCGCTTGCTATATCCAAAATAGGGTTCAAATCCATAGGTTTTTAGGAAAAACACCATTTGAATTATGGAATGGGACTATACCCACAATTCATTATTTCAAAGTCTTCGGATGTAAAGTTTATATTCTAAACACCAAAGATAACTTAGGAAAATTTGAATCAAAAGCGGATGAGGGAATCCTAGTTGGATACTCATCCACAAGTAGAGGGTATAGAGTCTACAATAAGAGAACCAAAGGGATTGAGGAGTCTTCCAATGTTCAATTTGATGAAACTACTAGTACCTACCCTAGAAAGTCCTCCATTGATAAGGATATTAATGACAATAATCAAGACATTACCCAAAAACTTCAAAATTTGACCATTAGGGGTAATGATCAAGGGGGAGGAAGAGGAGACTCCGATGATGAAAGAAGGGTGGAAGATAACAATGATCAAATTGAAACCCCTTCTAGAAACCTAAGAATTCATCAAGATCATCCACTTGACCAAGTAGTAGGAGATCTATCTCAAGGAGTAAGAAGTAGGTCATTTCATAGAACTTCTACTAGTCAAGTGGCTCTTATCTCACAAATTGAGCCCAAATCGATCAATGATGCATTACATGATCCGGATTGGATTTTGGCAATGCAAGATGAATTGACTCAATTTGAGAGAAGTCAAGTGTGGGAATTAGTACCTAGACCCAATGATAGCACCATAGTTACTACAAGATGGGTCTTTAGGAATAAGCTAGATGATCAAGGAAATATCACTAGAAATAAGGCTAGGTTGGTTGCTAGGGGATTCAATCAAGTTGAAGGGCTTGACTATGATGAGACTTATGCCCCGATTGCAAGGTTAGAATCTATTAGGATTCTCTTAGGGTATGCTTCCTACATGGGATTTAAACTTTACCAAATGGATGTTAAATCGGCATTCTTAAATGGTTTTATTAAGGAGGAAGTATATGTAGAGCAACCACCCGGATTTGAGAACATAGATTATCCAAATCATGTATGTAAGCTTAGGAAAGCATTATATGGGTTAAAACAAGCTCCCCGGGCATGGTATGAAAGATTGTCATCCTTCTTAATTTCTAAGGATTTTAGAAGAGGCCAAGTAGATCAAACTTTGTTTATAAAGTCAACGTTAAAAGATATATTCATAGCCCAAGTATATGTTGATGATATCATTTTTGGGTCAACAAATGATGATCTTCTTCAAGACTTTATAAAAAATATGGAAAATGAATTTGAAATGAGTTTGGTTGGAGAGCTTACCTTTTTCCTAGGTTTACAAGTCAAACAAACCAATGAGGGTATTTATATTTATCAAACCAAATATGCAAATGAAATGATCAAGAAATTTGGCTTGGAAAATGCCAAAATTGTAACCACTCCTATGGCCACTAGCACTAGGATAGATAGTGATCATAAAGGTAAATCAATTGATCTTAAACTTTATAGGAGTATGATTGGTAGCTTACTATACCTAACCGCTAGTAGACCCGACATTTTATTTGCGGTAGGTATGTGTGCAAGATACCAATCTTGTGCTAAAGAATCACATTTGGTAGCCGTCAAAAGAATATTAAGATGTATTAAAGGCACCCTAAATGTAGGACTTTGGTATCCTAGGACTAGGTCATTTGAATTGATTGGATATACCGATTTCGATTATGCCGGGTGCAAATTGGATAGGAAGAGTACTAGTGGTGGATGCCAATTTCTTGGGTCCTCCCTAGTTAGTTGGAGTAGTAGGAAGCAACATTGTGTTGCTTTATCAACCACCGAAGCCGAATATGTGGCTATGGGTGGTTGTGTAGCTCAATTACTTTGGATGAGACATACTCTTGTTGACTATGAGCTACACTACTCTAACATTAAAGTTTATTGTGATAATGTGAGTACCATCAACTTGACCAAAAATCCGGTACATCACTCTCGAACCAAGCACATTGAAGTGAAACATCACTTCTTAAGAGATCATGTGGCAAGAGGGGACATTGAATTCAATTATGTAGAATCTAAGTCCAACCTTGCCGATATCTTCACCAAAGCTCTTCCCGAAGCTGAATTTTCATCATTAAGGAGAGAGCTTGGTATGTGCTTTGTAGAGTAAATTTCTAGATTTGCATGATCCTATACTTATATAGCTTCTTTAATACCTTGATGCATCTCACAAAAGCCTTAAGAAACCTTGATTTTTGTATTGAAATACTTAGAAACATGTGAGATGATAGGGAAGGTGTACTTGACTCATCATGCTTGTTATGATGCATTACTATGAGCCAATACTACACCTAGAGACATGAATACCTTATGGACTAATCATTGGGAAGGCTTGTATTCAAGTAATGAATACATAGCTCAAAGAACATGGTTGGAAATTTCAAATAATATATATTTTAAACTATGTTCATCATATTTTGACAAACAATTTTCAATTGGAACACAAAAGTGATACAAAGTTTGCAAAATCTTTAGAACTTTTGATAGGTTCCAAGTTTGTATCAATCTTGTAATCTGGAAAACATATATTTTTCAAATTATTTTTCCTTGATAAAGTATGAATTCAGAAATGTGTACGCAAAATTTCGTGATTTTTCGAGAATTCTGGAATTTCTACCGCATTTCTGAAATTGGGATGAAAAGGCTGAAATTTGATTTGAGCCTAGCGATCAGCTGTTCGAAACCAGTCAGTGATACATGTTTCTGATAATAAACTCTATTTTCTGATATTTGGTGTATCTTTGATGTCCTAACACTATAGTATGATAATATTGCATATAAACAAGATTTAGGACTGACTAATGCAGTGTTTTAGGGGGAGCTTTCATAAATTATATCTTTTTCATCCCCAAAACCATTGTTGGTGCAAAGTTAGGACTTAATTTTTGAATTTTTGGTATTCTTTGCTTCAACTATTGTTTATACATTATAAAACATATCTTGGATTAAGGGGGAGCTTAATCTCAATATTGTACCTTAGTCCAAGATCTAACACATTATTTCCTTCATGTTTGAATCCTTCTCTTTTTGATGTATGTCAAAGGGGGAGAAGGAGTGTTTAAGTTATAATTGAAAATTTGATTATGTGTGTATTTATTTAAAGACCTAACTCAAATGATTGCCAAACATCAAAAAGGGGGAGATTGTTGGTGCAACAATGCTCCAAGCATTTATATATGTTTTGATATTTGGATAATCATCTAAGTTAGGCAATATCTTGTGATCTAATTGCAAAAATGTTTAAGTGACAGGGAAGTCCAAGTATGATCTTGGCAAAGGAAGTCCAAGTATGATCTTGGCAAAGGAAGTACAAGGGATGGACTTGGCAGCGTAAGACCAAGCTTGTAGTCTTGGCAGCGTAAAGTCCAAGTGAACCTTGACAAAGGAAAGTCCAAAGTAAAGTCTTGGCAGCATAAGTCCAAGCTTGTAGTCTTGGCGGCGTAAAGTCCAAGCATTTGGCAACCCAAGACATGACGAAACCGAAGGAAGCTCTTGGAAGCAAAGCGCAAAGGATGAACAAGTCGCGGACTCGGAGGGATCCTGAAGGCGCAAGGCTTATTGAGGAGCTAGAAGGTTGAGTCTAGGTCTAGGGTATAAAATCAAGTATGAATTACTCATACTTGATGAGTATCAGTCGACTGATACGATGTATCACCGATCGGGTCGCGCTCGACCGAGTGAAAGCCTAATCATCGATCGCCTTGGGTAGAACGATCGATATCGCTATCGGCCGATCGCTAAGGGCATCGATCGGTGATCAAGGGAAATATCACCACAGAATGCAGTCGCACTCGACTGCTGCCTTGATCACTCGACTGATCACCCCATCAGTCGACTGATGGAGGGATCAGTCGACTGATCACCTGGCCGTTAGAGATTGCGGCTACGAATCTCCGCGGAGATCGCGTTTCAGAAGCCGTTGGCTTCGGCGGCAGTCGACTGATGGTAAACATCAGTCGACTGATCGAAGCCCAATGGGAAAAACAACTCCTCTTCTATAAAAAGGGGCCATGGGGAGCTTGGTGAAGCTAGTGCTCTTGCTCCCAACTACACCTACGTGCTCACCAAGCTTTCCAAGTGTTTTTAGCAATTCAAAACCTCCTCTTCTCTTGTTCCTAATCTTCCATCATTGTAAAGAAGAGGAGTGCGTTGTAAGATAAGGTTTCTCCACCTTGGTTCATCCAAAGGAGGTTCTAGTGAAGATTGATTAGGGCTAATCCACCTTACGGATTGCCGTGGAGTAGGAGCGTCATCTCCGAACCACGTTACATTGGGTGTTAGCTTTGTTTCTTATTTTTGTTTGTGCTTATATTTGTATTGCTTCCGCTAACATTTTTGTAGAAAGAAAGAAAGGCTAATCACCCCCCTCTAGCCATTCCAAGGGTCCTAACACCGGCAAGAAGTCGATTTGGGGATTTTCTCTGCCGATTGTCACCGGAGTGATGTTAGGGCAGCGGGATTTCCGGCGAACAGGTGGATTTGGGAGTTTGCTCTGTCGTTGGTCGTCGGAGCTAGTGGTTTTTCTGGCAGATTGAACAAGAGGGGAGACGAGAGGATGGCTGCCGGTGGAGTCCAACGACCGGTAAGCTGTGATTTATTTTTTTCACTTCATCAGCTATGTTAAAAAGCTCGATTTGGTGTCACCTTCTGCTGGTGATGCCACTGCTCTTCTTCCTCCAAGCAAGTTGTCGGAGGTTCTCACTTGTGATCGCGATCTCTGCAGCAGCCGTCCTTGTGATCGTCGAGATCTTGGCCTCGCCGGAGCTGCTGCCCTCTTAATGGAGTATTGTACCGATCGTCGTCTTTTCCTTCTTGCCAAGATCAATTTCTGTTTTTGCTCGAATTGGCTGGGAAACTCAGATCTACCTCCGTCCTCATTTCCTCCGCAGCGTACCCAATTGAGTTGTCAACAAGCTGGTAAAGGAGATGGGTGTTATTAAATTGGAGGAGTTCTACGGTGACGCTTTATGTACTATCATGGGAGTTGTGAATTGGTCATTTGGTGGCTTATACCTTTTCACCCAGCTGCGATCTTGGATTCTTGGTAAGTAGATTGGGATGGTTTATGATTGTTGCAATAAGATCTTGTTTTGTTATGGTGGGGTGGTATACTAAATTGTTTGTGGATGGGCTGGATGTTGTAGGTTGGCTATGTGTAGTTATGGATTGGATGATACAGAACTGATTTTCTACCTTGGATCAAGAAGCTCTTACCCTGGATTTGGAACTAGGTAAATGCTATGAATTGTTACTTTAACTGTAGATTGAGATGTTATTTAGTTAGCTCGATTAGCTATGATTAAATGGATAGTTTGGTACTGTGATTAAGAGCTAATGGAAGAAACTATTTAGTTAGTTGATCTAGATATAAAATTGATGCGGGATTAGGATTTGATCCTAATATTAGAATTGACAGTATGATTGGATCGTATATGTTTCGTTGTAGGATGTTGATTTCGGGACCTTGATTCAAGATGGGTTCATGGACGTGAAGACTATCGACACAGTCTTCATAATAGGTGGGTAATTTCCTACCTGGTCCAGTAGATGTAATTGCATTCAGATTTAGACATAGATATGAGCATGTTATATGTTCATATTATCTTGACCCTGCTCTTATTATCTTATGCTTGATACTTTACCTTTGGCTATTAACTCCATTGCTGCTATCATGTTACATTTAATCATGATTAGGAGTTATATATATAGGTGATGTAAGTATCCTAAAATTTGTTTAGTTAAGTGTGAATAGTAAAGTCCGGATGACAACCTGATAGTAAATTAGGTAAAGAGGTCATCTGTGGGTAGGTAATGTTTTGAACGCAGGGTTAATTCTAATACCCTTAGGTTGCATGTTACCACCGACCATGTATTGTGTAAATGGTTAGGGGAATGATACTTAGTGTGTCGCTACGGACCGGTGGTCCTAGCTGGTTATAATCAGATGAGTACGACTCTCTACAGGATAGAGAGTGTGTCGATCAGTAAGTACGACTCTCTTCAGGATAGAGAGTGCGTCGATCAGATGAGTATGACTCTCTACAGGATAGAGAGTGCGTCCATCAGTTGAGTACGACTCTCTGCAGGATAGAGAGTGCGTTGATTAGATTGGTATGACTCTCTATAGGATAGAGAGTATTATGATCAGTTGAGTATGACTCTCTGCAGGATAGAGAGTGCGTTGATCTGATTAGTATGACTCTTTGTAGAATAGAGAGTCTATGGTGGATGTCTGTATGTGAGACATTGCATTAATGTCATTTGTATGCACCCTGGCGACGAGGTCTCCATTGTGGTTGAGAGTTTCGTCAGTCATCCTGCCTCCACGGTTACTCATAGGATGAGTAACCGGTGTGAGGGCAGAGCATTGTGGTGCCGCACTCTACCACTATAGACGACGGTAGTTGGATTTGCATGCCATAGTCCTGCGTGTGTGACACTCGACCACTCATGGGTAGTGACTATCGGAGTGGCCAACAGCAGGGACCCCCATCGTGTAGCTTGCTCTTTACGCTTATATGCTACTCGATCATACTGTCCACTCGGCCACTCGAGAGTAGTGGTTGGTGTTGATTTTGGACAGTTGTCATGCTCGAGCCACCGAGGCCACACTGGGGTCATGGTAGCTTTAGGGTGAGCCGACATGACCATGCATGTTGCATTGCCGACTTATGACATTTTTGCATATTGCCATATATATACATATATGCATGTATATATATATATGGATGATTGTGATTAGTATACATATATAGATGCAGTCTATATATATATGCTTATTGTGATGATACATTTGATTGTATTATGCTTGCTGCACTTGTTGTTACATCATATTCATGCATGCTTCTTGCATATGTTATACGGTTGTGTCGGATACTGGTATATGTGTTGGACAGACCATTAGATACCTTGACCTGTAGCATGAGTAGATTATGAGTTGGTATTACTCTTCCTGTTATATATATATATTGGATATATGTTCAGGTTGGATCAGAGTAGCATAGTAGACTTCAGGTATGTCTGTATTTTACGTTGTTCATTTGGTTAGACAGTATATGCTTGTATTTATATACTATGCTGATATACCTGTTGTACCTCTAGATTATGTTATTGAAATACATGTGATATTACATATATATATGTTTTTCTATTACCTGCTGAGTTTTACTCACTACTCCAACGGACCCTGGGTTTTTCTGTCACTCAGGTAACAGGTAGAAGTCTTCGTGATGGCTTGGAGCACCGCTGGCTGACGTCTCATCTCACCTCCGAGGCTCCCGTGTTGGTTTTGGGCTTTCCATCCGTTGTGTATTGTATTTGGAGTTTTCGTGATGTACTATGTTGTATATTCAGATTTTGTCGAGGTTTCGTATTGTTGTGATGTGTTAGTCATACCGGTATGCATGTGTGGGATTGTATTGTTGTTGTATCATTTCTTCTATGTATTTGTTGTAGTTAGTCATTATGTTGTTGTGGTTTGGTTATATTTTTATATGTGTTGTTGTTATTGTGGGCTTACGGACCTTGTATTAACCCAGAATGTTGCCACGTACAGGGGAGATGTCATCAGTTTGCTTTTCGGCACGACATGCTCTCAAGGCGTGACAACTTTAGTGGTATCAGAACCTTAGGTTCTGCGATGCCATACAAGGTTGTTTTGTGTCGAGTCTTGGATTCTCGGGAGTCGATTTATTCGGTTTTGGTTTTCTGAGATGAGATGGACAGCGACCTGAGCTCCAAGCAGCACGAGGTAAGAATTCCTGATGACTTAGGGTTTAGTAGATATTTATCTAAACTTGATCAAAAGTTATATACAATAGAGTTATGACACCTGTGCAGACTTGTAGTAGGGGTCATCCACCGAGGCGACCAACCGGAGTGACCTTTAGGGTTTATACTCCCGATTTTGTTGGTTATGCATTTAGATGCTTATAACAGGGAATAACATATAGTGTGAAGGTCATTATTCGTAATCGTGGTATTAGTTGACCACGGGAACGACCTGTTAAGTCTGTGAGTCTTGAACCTGTGTCAAAAAGGTGATTTATCTTTGAGAGCCGACTGATACCGAGTTGGAAAAACATGGGTCAAGTCGTCACATTTCTGGTTGAAATCAGAGATTTCAACCATAGAGATTTTTACTAATGGTGCTAGTCAGATCATTACCTGTTGGGTAATGGACAAGACAAGTAGACTATTGTTGATGCAGAAAGCGGAAGGTTAGTTTATGGTATTTCATAGGGATTTTGATCCCTGAGTTTGTTCGTACTGGGTTGTATAACTTTGAGCGTACTTTTTGTAGGGATGTATACTGAAAAGTCTATCTTTTGTATGAACATCTTTATTTTTGAAATAAGAATCACATGATCATTGTTTGCATATTTTTATGGTTATGCAATATTATCTAATACTTTATATTGTAGATAATATGGTGTGTGGTGTCACACGAAAGATCATGTTATCGGCCCCTTGAAAAGTATAAGTAAAGGCTCACAACCGAGATGACTTTGGACAAACCATCGGAATGGTTGTAGTGTGATTTGGTATTGGTTTATCTTGACCATAGAATCACACTAGTGCACTTTGTGTGTATTGAGCAGGACCGACTTAGAGGTGATTCGATTTATTGCTGACTACATAATCGAATCGGACCTCAGATATTATTTAGTACATGCTCTTAATCCCGATATAATAACGGGCACATATACTTAGTACTCATCTCTTTGATTTACCAATGGGCGAGATTTATAGATTAAATCGATAGGATCAGTAAGTTGGGAGATGATATTATTTATATGCTGTGTCATTGATTATAGGAGGAACCTTGTCCTATATATTAGGATGATGATGCCCCCTTGAGGACCTCATAAGGTTCATTATGTAAACCCTGCAGGTGGACTTGGTCCGGCATGATGAAAAGGTTGAGTGGTACTACTCAAGAAGTTAGATGTTGATTAATTAATGGTCAGTAAATTAATTAATCGACGGACATTCGAGATCTTAAACATGGGGAGAAAATGTACAAATAATATATGGAGCCCATATTATCATATGGGGGTTGGTGAGGTAGATCAATGATGATCCTTTGGTGGATTGGATCATCATTAGTGGATCGGACTTTATGTGGGCTTGATCCATGGGTGGCCAAGATCCAACTCCTCCTCATGGTCGCTAATGTAGCCTATTAACACCTCATGAAGCTTAGATCCAAAGGAGAGAAACAAAACTCTAGATCCAAAGGTGGAGATTAAATCTCTAGATCCGACGGTTGAGATTAAATCTCTAGATCCGACGGTTGAGATTAAATTCCTAGAACCAATGGAGGAGATTAAATCAGGCCTTAAGCCTAACTCTATAAATATTGGCTTAAGGTGGGCGGCAACACATGGATAAAAGAAAAAAGGGGCTTAGGTTGGGCGGCAAGGGATTTGGAGATTTAGGGTTTTGGGTGGCCACAATTAAGGAAAGATGCTTCTTCTTCTTCTTCTTCCTTATGGTGGCCGGCACCCTTCTTCCCTCTACTCTCCTTGGTTTTGGCCGGCGTCCAACATTCTCCCTTTCATCTGAGAGCATGGCTTAAGGGGATTAGGGTTTGCTTCCTTTGGAGGCTAGGAATCCTAGTTGGTTTAGGATTAGGTTTGGGTGGCTAGGGTTTTGGGAGCTTATGGGTGGGCGGCAACTCAAGGAGGTGTTTCTTGTTCTTCCTAAAGGTTTGGCCGGTTCCTCCCATCTTCCCTCTACCTTGGCTTGTGCTCATCCTAATCTTCTTCCCCACTTCCATGGCCGGCCATAAGGAGAGCTAGGATTAGGGTTTGGAGGCTTAGGGTTTAGGAGGCTTGGGTGGCACCAAATAAGGAAGGTTTCTTTCTTCTTCATCCTTTGGTGGCCGGCGCCCACAGCCCTATCCCAGCCCTTGGAAGGCATACAAATACCCCTTCTCCTTCTCCTTAGGTGGTGGAAACAAGATATAGGGCTTTCCCTTGGTGTCTTGGCCGGTTTCCACCATTATCTCCTTCTCCTTGTTGGCCGGCGACAAGCATTCTCCTTGTTGCTTGTTGGTTGGCCATAAGAAGGAGAAGAGCTTTGTTTTTATTCTTCCTCTTGCTTTGGAAGAGCAAGGAAGGAATATTTGCGATCTAGGAGCTTCGACTTTTGGTAGAGCGTCGCTCACACGACGTTCGAAAGGAGGAAGGACATACATTAGAAGATCGAGAGGTATATCGATTCTCTAATCTTTATTTGTTACTTGCTTGTATTTGTTTTTCAACAATGAGCATGATATAAATCTGTAAATGGCTAAATAATACTTGGATCCCGAGCATAAACACGAAAACCGGCGATCCGGACATCGTCTATTCCGCGGCTACTCGTAGAATAGAGGATGGTCGTTTGAACAACTAGTTTGTTCAAGTGACCTCTCTAAACGAATAGCACGATGACGACTTGGTGGTTTGGGCAATCCCTTTTGTCTAGGATTAAATTTTTTTAATCCGGGGATATCGAAGGGATCGCCATAGACAAGCTACTGAGGTGAAGTGGGAAGCGAAGTTTCCCCTCACGGACTCGATAAGCAAAAACCCTTCAATTGGTATCAGAGCCAAAGTTTCCGGTTTTGTGTGTTTAGGATTCGGTTAATTTTTATGTACATTTTCATATATTATATGTGTCGGATAATAGTAGGATATGTGTAGTTTAACTCTTTGGTTGCAGGCATAAGATCTGACTATTATGGCCATATGTGTGTATGTGATTATATGTGTGTAAATATTTATTTTGTTGAATCCTCGGGGTTGACGATGCTAGTATTTGATTTTTTGTAAATTAGATACGACATTGTTTAGCCACTCTTTATTTTATTTTACTTTCGATCTAGATTTCATGTACACTCCCTCGTGGAGTATAGGATTGATGGATGTAAATTAAAATAGGTTTTAGTCTCGGCTCGGATCTCCGGATGGCTTGTACATGGCGTAGGAGGAGTGGACGAGATGACATTGCGACGGGAGACATATTGAAGACAAAAGCCATAATAGTTGGAAAATAATTTATTTTTCATATTTATTGCTTTTTGTTTGATATGCATGTCGTAGGCTAGGAAAATTCCTCAATTTCAAATTACTAAGTGGGAGAGGGAATTTTTAAAATTTCCACGGCCTCCATTACGATTTGACATGTGATGCAAACAAACTTGTGCGTCAGCTCTGAGTGCCTTCCTCCATATCGGATGGGTTTGTTTGCGGATCACAAGGTCGAATATGGTTATAGGAAATTATTAAGGAGTGTGTGTACTTGCCCATCGTAAGGCACATAACCCAAGATAATTACCTTGGTACCGAGTAATGGTGAACACTTATATACAAATATAAGTATCCTTCCCATCGGAGTCACTGCTTTTATTTGTAGGGCCAAAGAGGAACCAACTATTAATTTTACTTGTCAAAAAGTTAGGTTGACAAGATAGTAAAATTAATGGGTAAAATCTCCTCTTACAAATGTAGAATTCGTATACGTCCACACTATTATGGCATACGATATTCTTGGTGTTTTGAGGTGTTGGTTGATTTTGAAATTTTATTGTTTGAGGAATCAATAATTTTTTGAAATCTACAGTAATGATCTATGTGATTCTTAGGATTTTCAAAAAATGACTTTCAGTCCACTTACTATGATACTAAAGGAAATAAACTTACTGTACCCAGATAATGTTGATTGGAAAAGAATCTAGATATTGTCTTATCTGCTTAGGAGTACAAGTATGCACTCTTCGAAGAGTGTTCTCAAGCCATGGTTGCTCAAAAAGGATTCTACTTCTAAGCCGAAAGGCAAGAAGGAGAAACAAGGTGGAGCAAAGGTGGTGGGAGGATCTCAGGGAGGAGTGAAGAAGCCGAAAGGCAAGTACTTCACTTATAAGCAGGATGGACATTAGAAGAAGGACTGTCCCAATCCAAAGCAGAACAAAGGTATATCCTTTGGTCTAGTCGTTGAAACATGATTAGCGGTGATATCTACCGGCACTTGGTGTGTAGATACGGGAGCCACTAATCATGTCTGCAACACTTTGCAGGGGTTCCAGGAAACCCGACGACTAGCTAAAGGGGAGATTACCATTTACTTGGGCAATGCCATGAAGGTGGCGGCTATTGCAGTGGGAGAAGTTTTATTTATCTTTTGAGAAAAATAAACTTTTGGTTCTTAAGAATTGCCTTTATGTACCCTTATTTAGAAAGAATTTAATTTCAATTTCTAAATTATTTATGGATGGATATTCTATTTCTTTTAATGACAGAGTTGTTATAAGAAGGAATAGGGATATTATCTGTTCGGGTGCATTGATAGAAAATTTGTACACACTTGAACCAAAACCTCCCACGATGCAAATTGAAGTTAATAACTCATCTTCTAATTCCAATAAGAGAAAAGAACCTTCGAAGATGAACCAAACATATCTTTGGCATCTTAGGCTTGGTCACATTAACCTAAGCAGAATTCAAAGGTTGATAGTTGATGGACCTTTGGGTTCATTAGTGGTGGAGGATCTCCCAACCTGTGAATCTTGCTTGGAGGGTAAGATGACCAAGAGGCCTTTTAAGGCCAAGGGGTATAGAGCCAAAGATGTGTTAGAATTGGTTTATTCTGATTTGTGTGCTCCTATGACTATCCAGGCAAGAGGTGGTCTTGAATATTTCATCTCTTTCATAGATGATTATTCAAGATATGGATGACACTACGATTTGATCGTGGTGGTGAGTACCTCTTAGGAGAGTTTAGGAACTACTTATCAGAGGTTGGGATTCAATCCCAATTGACTGCACCTGGCACACCCCAGCAGAATGGTGTAGCAGAGCGAAGGAATAGGACTCTTATGGAGATGGTTAGATCGATGATGAGTTATTCTGACTTACTAGATTCGTTCTGGGGAAATGCTCTAGATACAGCGGTGTACATTCTGAACTTGGTTTCATCTAAGTCAATGCCTTCTACTCCCACAGAATTGTGGACTGGGCGAAAGCCTAGTCTAAGACATATTCGGATAATGGGGGAGTCCAGCACATGTGCTGAAGGCAGATGCTGGTAAGTTGGAACCTCGTACAGAAGTACGCTTGTTCGTTAGCTATCCTAGAGGAACGAAGGGTGGTTTATTTTATAGTCCTAGAGATCAGAGGATGATCGTTAGCACGAATGTCAGATTTCTAGAGGAAGACTATGTGATAAGCCACAAGCCCAAGAGTAAAATTGTTCTGGAGGAATTAAAAGGGGAAGTCACTTCTTTAGTACCACCGGTACAAGAGGATATACCACATGTCACTACACCACGTGTTACAGAGGATACACAGGTGATACCTCGTCGTAGTGGGAGGGTTATGAGACAGCCTGACAGATTTATGTTCTTGGGTGAATCTTCTGATTTGGTCTCTGGCGAACATGAACCTGATCCCTGGACATATGATGAGGCAATCCAAGATATAGATGCAGCATCTTGGCAAAGTGCAATGAATACTAAGATTGAATCTATGGATTCAAGTCAGGTCTAGGAGCTCTTCTGCATAGCAGCTCATATGGATTATGAGGTGTGGCAGATGGATGTCAAGACAGCTTTCCTTAATGGAAGTCTTGAGGAAAACATTCATATGAAGCAACCATAGGGATTCATTACTAAGGGCAAAGAGCATCTTGTATGTAAGCTTAATCGGTCCATTTATGGATTGAAGCAAGCTTCGAGGTCTTGGAACATCCGCTTTGATGAGGTAAATCAGTCTTATGGATTTATTCAAAGTCCGGATGAGTCTTGTGTATACAAGAGATGTGACAGAAACATAGTGGTATTTCTTGTACTATACGTAGATAACATTTTGGTGATTGGCAACAATATCAAAGTGTTATCGGGCGTAAGGGTATGGTTGTCCAAAAATTTTGATATGAAGGATTTGGGAGAAGCGGGACACATCCTTGGGATCAAGGTTATAAGGGATCGCAGGAAAAGGATGTTGAGCTTATCCTAAGCTTCATACATAGACACGATTATGGAGCATTTTAGCATGCAGAACTCCAAGAAGGGTTTTCTACCTTTCAGGCATGGAGTTCCTTTATCTAAGGAGATGTGTCCTAGATCATCTGAGGAGATAGAGGAGATGAAGGCGGTTCCTTATGCTTCGGCAATAGGAAGCCTCATGTATGCGATGCTCTGTACGAGACAAGATATCTGCTTTGCCATGGGCATGGTAAGCAGATATCAGAGTAATCCAAGACAGGGACATTGGACTGCGGTAAAGCATATATTGAAGTACCTGAGAAGGACTAGGGATTATATGTTGGTTTACCGGGCAGACCAATTACTCCCTGTGGGTTACACGGATTTCGACTTCCAATCTGATAGGGATAACAGTAAGTCTACCTCAGGTTTTGTGTTTACTTTGGGAGGTGGAGCCATTGTATGGAGGAGTGTCAAGCAGAAATGCGTGGCAGACTCCACCATGGAAGCTGGGTATGTGGCGGCCTCTGAGGCGGCCAAAGAAGCCGTATGGCTCAGGAACTTCCTGATGGACTTAGATGTGATTCCTGGTTTGCCCAGAACTATCACAATTTATTGTGATAATAATGGTGCAGTTGCAAACTCGAAGGAAACATGAGCTCATAAGGCAGGTAAACACATAGAGCGCAAGTACCACCTGATACGAGAAATCGTAAAGGAGGTAGAAGATGTTGTCGCCTAGATTGCATCAGAGGATGACCTGGTAGACCCTTTCACTAAGGCCCTTCTAGCGAGAGCTTTGATAGGCATGTGGAGGGAAGGGGAATCAGATGTATGGCAGTTTAAGGACATCATAGTCTTTTAGTATAAGTGGGAGATTGTAGGGATGTATACTGAAAAGTCTATCTTTTGTATGAACATCTTTATTTTTGAAATAAGAATCACATGATCATTGTTTGCATATTTTTATAGTTATGCAATATTGTCTAATACTTTACATTGTAGATAACATGGTGTATGGTGTCACACGGGAGATCATGTTATCGACCCCTTGAAAAGTATAAGTAAAGGCTCACAACCGAGATGACTTTGGACAAACCATCGGAATGGTTGTAGTGTGATTTGGTATTGGTTTGTCTTGACCATAGAATCACACTAGTGCACTTTGTGTGTATTGAGCAAGACCGACTTAGAGGTGATTCGATTTATTGCTGACTACATAATCGAATCGGACCTCAGATATTATTTAGTAGATGCTCTTAATCCCGATATAATAACGGGCACATATACTTAGTACTCATCTCTTTGATTTACCAATGAGCGAGATTTATAGATTAAATCGATAGGCTCGGTAAGTTGGGAGATGATATTATTTATATGGTGTGCCGTTGATTATAGGAGGAAATCGTGTCCTATATATTAGGATGATGATGTCCCCTTGAGGAGCTCATAAGGTTCATCATGTAAACCCTGCAGGTGGACTTGGTCCGACATGATGAAAAGGTTGAGTGGTACTACTCAAGGAGTTAGATGTTGATTAATTAATGGTCAGTAAATTAATTAATCGACGGACATTCGAGATCTTAAACACGGGGAGAAAATGTACAAATAATATATGGAGCCCATATTATCATATGGGGGTTGGTGAGGTAGATCAATGATGATCATTTAGTGGATTGGATCATCATTAGTGGATCGGACTTTATGTGGGCTTGATCCATGGGTGGCCAAGATCCAACACCTCCTCATGGTCCCTAATATAGCCTATTAACACCTCATGAAGCTTAGATCCAAAGGAGAGAAACAAAACTCTAGATCCAAAGGTGGAGATTAAATCTCTAGATCCGACGGTTGAGATTAAATCTCTAGATCCGACGGTTGAGATTAAATCCCTAGAACCAATGGAGGAGATTAAATCAGGCCTTAAGCCTAACTCTATAAATATTGGCTTAAGGTGGGCGGCAACACATGGATATAAAAAAAAGGGGGCTTAGGTTGGGCGGCAAGGGCTTTGGAGATTTAGGGTTTTGGGTGGCCACAATTAAGGAAAGATGCTTCTTCTTCTTCTTCTTCCTTATGGTGGCCGGCACCCTTCTTCCCTCTACTCTCCTTGGTTTTAGCTGGCATCCAACATTCTCTCTTTCATCTGAGAGCATGGCTTAAAAGGATTAGAGTTTGCTTCCTTTGGAGGCTAGGAATCCTAGTTGGTTTAGGATTAGGTTTGGGTGGCTAGGATTTTGGGAGCTTATGGGTGGGCGGCAACTCAAGGAGGTGTTTCTTCTTCTTCCTAAAGGTTTGGCCGGTTCCTCCCATCTTCCCTCTACCTTGGCTTGTGCTCATCCTAATCTTCTTCCCCACTTCCATGGCCGGCCATAAGGAGAGCTAGGATTAGGGTTTGGAGGCTTAGGGTTTAGGAGGCTTGGGTGGCACCAAATAAGGAAGGTTTCTTTCTTCTTCATCCTTTGGTGGCCGGCGCCCACAGCCCTATCCCAGCCCTTGGAAGGCATACAAAGACCCCTTCTCCTTCTCCTTAGGTGGTTGAAACAAGATATAGGGCTTTCCCTTGGTGTCTTGGTCGGTTTCCACCATTATCTCCTTCTCCTTGTTGGCCGGCGGCAAGCATTCTCCTTGTTGCTTGTTGGTTGGCCATAGGAAGGAGAAGAGCTTTGTTTTTATTCTTCCTCTTGCTTTGGAAGAGCAAGGAAGGAAGATTTGTGATCTAGGAGCTTCGACTTTTGGTAGAGCGTCGCCCACACGATGTCCGAAAGGAGGAAGGACATACATTAGAAGATCGAGAGGTATATCGATTCTCTAATCTTTATATGTTACTTGCTTGTATTTGTTTTTCAACAATGAGCATGATATAAATCTGTAAATGGCTAAATAATACTTGGATCCCGAGCATAAACATGAAAACCGGTGATCCGGACATCGTCTATTCCGCGGCTACTCGTAGAATAGAGGATGGTCGCTTGAACAACTAGTTTGTTCAAGTGACCTCTCTAAACGAATAGCACAACGATGACTTGGTGGTTTGGGAAATCCCTTTTGTCTAGGATTAAATTTTTTTAATTCGGGGACATCGAAGGGATCGCCATGGACAAGCTACCGAGGTGAAGTGGGAAGCGAAGTTTCCCCTCACGGACTCGATAAGCAAAAATCCTTCACTTTTGAGTACTTAACTTGTGTTATACAAAGAAAGAAGAGTTGTTTGCATACCATTATCGGGATCAAGCCGGTATTTGGTGATAAATGTAGAAAATAATCTTCGGGAAATAATATATCACTTGATCATGGTTTAGTGATGTTGAAAGAGTATTTCCCCATGTCACTTTTAGTGACACATTGTAAGGAATTCTTGAGCTTCAAGAAAGGGTGATCGGTTAGTAATAGTGTACTGTGCAGAGTCGTGAGACTTACGGAGGTTATGACCACCTAATAGCTCAAGAAGGTGAATGGATGATTTAAGCCACTCAGAGTTATTGGCTTATAGTTGGATTAGGATGTCGGGAGCTTCTACCAGATTCTGCCGGAAGACGTTGGATTGAGATAGGAGTTTAGAAATGACTCCGTACAAGGGTTTAAGAGTTGGAGACCGATAAGCAAATGTTGCAGGTCAACTTAATAGAGTCAAAAGTCTCCGACTGTTGATAAAAGGAGCAAGATCGGAGTCATAGGCTTTGAGCTATTTTTCGATTATAGAAGACCAACCAGAGATCATCAGGATGTTCTCGTGGATATCAGAAAAATTAGAACAAAGACTCCGAAGGGATTGTGTGCGTGCAGTACGGATCACGAAGACACGCGAAGTCAGATTATCCGTTGGATCAGTTCAGCTGTTGCTATTGTGAGCAACCAGTACAGTGGAGGTGGTGTACTTTGAAGACTCAGTTGAAGACTATCGATGGTATTCCGGGAGGAAGATGCATCGTCTCGACAACAGAGATCGTCACAGAAGATTGAGTTATCTCAACAACAGCAACCTACTACCTCAGGTGTGGTTGAAGTTTCTTGATACTTCCCTACAGTAGATATCAGCATAGAAGCAGCATCAGCAGAAGACATCTTAGAAGATTCAGCAGACAATAATAGTTACCTCCAGATATGATTTGATTTGTACAGAGGAGAGAGTATACGACGATGTTCGTATCTATTTTGGTATTCTACAGTTGTAGCTCGTAGGATTTAGGGATGGGATCAGATGATCTAGGAAAAAAAATCCCCGAGGCATTTGTCGTAGAAATGTGACCGCTTTGTCGCGGACTGTTGGATCTGATCTTGTTCTCTTCGGAGAAAGGCTGAGACCTGCGGGGAGCCTTGGGATCGGATCAACAGATAATTAATCATTCAAGGTATTACTTTAGTTTACCCTCAAGGTTAACATATTGAGAGATGCTTGTAGTTATAGGTATCTGTGTCTAGAACATTATTAGTTCGGATTAGAAGGGTTCTTTACATCGACTTGTGGGTCGGTGGTATCTCTACCGTCAGGTGAGAAGTGGATCAACAATTAAGAAGTCAAGGGAGGCCCTTAGACTTTGATAGACATACTTTTACTGTAGACATATCCTTACGGATGGTCAAATTGTTGGAAGTATGGTATGATATGTCTCTCGGATGTGCGTATAATCCAAGAGCCTTCGGATATAGTTTCGGATGAACTCCAAGGCTTATTGTTGCGTAGGCAAGTGGAGTAGGTGATCGAAATGATTGCGGAAAATAGTTCTGGTATCGAATATCACATACCGGGTGATAGTGTTGTTGGTATCAGTGTTGCTAAACACTATAGAAATTGGGAAAAAAAATGTGAGTTGCAATTATAGGAAATGTTGGAAGGAATATTTATCTATCCCAGTATTCCTCCTTGAGAAGATCCGGAACTCTTTGTTGAAAGAGAGATGAACCTTTGAGATTATGCATCGATTATCGATGATGGAATGCGATGGTTGTTGAAAGTAAATATCCTTCGTTGAAGATGAATGATCTGTCTAGATCAGTTAAGGACACTTGTGTATACTCTAAGGTTGATTTACGACTAGAGTATTAATATTGTAGTGACAGGATGTCATACAATTATCAATGTCATTGTGATGATTGATATATTATCAGTGAAGAGTAAAGAGGATGTAGGTGTGTAAAGATGACAATTTCATACTTGGTATGAATTTTTATGAGTTTTGATTAAGTTGTTAGACTAATTAGAGATTTAGTCGCCAATGGATTCAAGAATCGTGTATCCTAGACACGATTGGATCAGTTTGTGGTTGTTGGAGTTGTGTAACTTGGCCACTATTGATTGTGGTAGTTGGAGTTGCGCACTCGACCACCGTAGATGGTGATTTTTCTTGTATGTTTTGGTTAATTCCGTAGATGTGGATAGAATGCTTGGCATTACTATACCCCGAAATTGTTTGATAAAGGTGATGATGGAAATCATTTAGTCAGAAGCTGGTGAAACCAGTTACAAGACCTAGACGGCGGTTAACTTTTACACAAGTATTAGTTAATCCTTCCGGAGTGGATAAAAGGATGATGTACGCAGATGCGTCGTTTCAGGGATCGGAATGATTCCGATGTAGTTGAATGAGGCATATCTTATGCCTACGTCAGTTAAGAAACTACGAGATAGTCTGTCATATACATGACGAGACTTTAGTAGTTATTATCTGGATTTATAGATGTATGGAGCAGGAATGCTCATGGGATTTTAACTAGCTACTGGGTAGCTACTATAGAGTTGCTGAAATGCGAACAGTGCAACTTGAGAGATTGATCGCTATAGTCTTCCATGCACTTACAGAGTGTGTGGTAGAGTGGATTTTGAATGGTTGATGGACTTCTCTTTTGAGAAGATGATTCCCCGTCTCTAATATGGATATGTGTTCTGGACATGCATCCACTTAAGAAAGAGTTACTATAGGAGGCACATCATTTGAGATTTGCTATGCATCCTGGTGGTACTCGAATGTACCGGGATATGAAACGTTTATACTGATGGAACGGTATAAAGAGGGTTATAGCAGATGTTGCTGCTCGATGTTTAGTATGCCAACAGGTGAAAGCTGAACATCAGAAACCTGTTGGATTGATCTAGAAAATTCTGATTCCGGAATGGAAGTGGAGCAAATCACGATAGATTTGGTTATGGGATTACCTAGAACTCGTAAGGGACATGATACGATTTGGGTAATCGACTAACCAACCCAGCTCACTTTCTGCCTATTCGTGGAATGGACTTGTTGGATCGTCTGGCAGAGTTGTACTATCGAGGGATTATCAGATTGCGTGACATGCCTTTGGGTATTATATCTGATAGAGACTTGCAATTTACCTCGCAATTTTGGTAGAGTCTGCATCAGACCATGGGCATAGAGCTTCGACTCAGTACAACATTTCATCCGTAGACAGATGGACAGTTTGAGCATATGATTCAGACATTGGAGAATCTATTGAGATCCTGTGTCATGGATGTCAGAGGCAGTTAGGAGGACCACGTTCATTCAGTAGAATCTGCCTATAACGACAGAAGAGTTACATAGACCGGGGACGGAGACCATCCGACTCGTAAAGGTTGGATGACAACATCATACCGATGATGAGGCTATGTAGGAGCTGGAAGATACTATCCGGGCTCGATAGTCTCATTTGTTAACTTGAGGAAGGTATGTGGTCCTTTCGAAAACTTGCTTGAAGTAATTTTTACTTGTTAGTATGAAATTTGGGGACCAAATTTTTATAAGTGGGGGAGAATGTAAAATACCAAAAAAAAAATCCTTTCCAATTGGGAATTATCTTGTGGAATTTTTCAGAAATTTTTCTGAAATTAAAGGGGATTTGTATGACCATTTGGAGGAAGGTTAAAGCCTAAATGGGTGTTGGGTCAAGTTGGATTAACTCGGATTTGATCTAGGCTAACTCAACCACTTAGCATTAAAAACCCACTCATCTCTAACGCGAGCGAGTCGCTTTCTTCCGTTTTCCCGATCGCGTTGACCTCTTCTCCTCCCCAAACCGTGCCCGATCACTTTCCTCCCCGTTTCCTCATTCTCGATCCCCGACTCCTCTCCTCTTTCCCTCAAGCGTCGCCGGAGAGGCGTGTTGGTCGCCAACCCTGCCGGAGGTGCCCATCGAATGCCGGCAGCAGCAGCCGATCGCAACTTCTTCTCTTCACCGTTGTGATTCTCCCTCTTGCGATCCCTAGTCTTCGATCGCTTCGGCCGTTGTATCGGCAGCGTTCCCTCTCACGATCTCACTCGAGCGCCGGTGGTATTCCCCCTCTCTATTTCTTCTATTTCGACGACAGTCGGTTGCCACCCCAACATAGCGGCGGCACCATCGCTCGACTCCTCTTCTCCCAAACCCGATTCCTCTCCTTTTCCTCTTCCCGATCGCTTTCCCTTCTTTCTCTTCGCCCAAACTGCTCTGCCTCCATGCCGTTCGCCACCACGCCACTGTGCTCTACCGATCCGGACAGCAGCGAGCGCTAGCAGTCTTCCTCTTCCATCGGCTACCATCGCTTGCCTCGTCATCGCCGTGAGTTGATCACCCTTCATCCCTAATGAAGGCGGCAGTAGTCAACCTACTCTCGGCATCTTCTTCCTCGCGACGAGCGGCGGCGAACCGCCTTGATGGTGCCACGGACGCGTCGGCGGAGAAGGGGTGCGCAGCGGGGAGACTGTGACGGCAAGAAGTCGATTTGGGGATTTTCTCTGTCGATTGTCACCGGAGTGATGTTAGGGCAGCGGGATTTCCGGCGAACAGGTGGATTTGGGGGTTTGCTCTGCCGTTGGTCGTCGGAGCTAGTGGTTTTTCTGGCAGATTGAACAAGAAGGGAGATGAGAGGATGGCTGTCGGTGGAGTCCAACGACCGGTAAGCTGTGATTTATTTTTTTTAGTTCATCAGCTATGTTAACAAGCTCGATTAGGTGTCACCTTCTGCTGGTGATGCCACTGCTCTTCTTCCTCCAAGCAAGTTGTCGGAGGTTCTCACTTGTGATCGCGATCTCTGCAGCAGTCGTCCTTGTGATCGTCGAGATCTTGGCCTCGCCAGAGCTGCTGCCCTCTTGATGGAGTATTGTACCGATCACCGTCTTTTCCTTCTTGCCAAGATCAATTTCTATTGTTGCTCAAATCGGCTGGGAAGCTCAGATCTACCTTCATCCTCATTTCCTCCGCAGCGTACCCAATTGAGTTGTCAACAAGCTGGTAAAGGAGATGGGTGTTATTAAATTGGAGGAGTTCTGTGGTGACGCTTTATGTACTATCATGGGAGTTGTGAATTGGTCATTTGGTGGCTTATACCTTTTCACCCAGCTGCAATCTTGGATTCTTGGTAAGTAGATTGGGATGGTTTATGATTGTTGCAATAAGATCTTGTTTTGTTATGGTGGGGTGGTATATTAAATTGTTTGTGGATGGGCTGGATGTTGTAGGTTGGCTATGTGTAGTTATGGATTGGATGATACAAAACTGATTTTCTACCTTGGATCAAGAAGCTCTTACCCTGGATTTAGAACTAGGTAAATGCTATGAATTGTTACTTTAACTGTAGATTGAGATGTTATTTAGTTAGCTCGATTAGCTATGATTAAATGGATAGTTTGGTACTGTGATTAAGAGCTAATGGAAGAAACTATTTAGTTAGTTGATCTAGATATAAAATTGATGTGGGATTAGGATTTGATCCTAATATTAGAATTGACAGTATGATTGGATCGTATATGTTTCATTGCAGGATGTTGATTTCGGGACCTTGATTCAAGATGGGTTCATGGACGTGAAGACTATCGACACAGTCTTCATAACAGGTGGGTAATTTCCTACCTGGTCCGGTAGATGTAATTGCATTCAGATTTAGACATAGATATGAGCATGCTATATGTTCATATTATCTTGACCCTGCTCTTATTATCTTATGCTTGATACTTTACCTTTGGCTATTAACTCCATTGCTGCTATCATGTTATATTTAATCATGATTAAGAGTTATATATATAGGTGATGTAAGTAACCTAAAATTTGTTTAGTTAAGTGTGAATAGTAAAGTCCGGATGACAACCTGATAGTTAATTGGGTAAAGAGGTCATCTGTGGGTAGGTAATATTTTGAACATAGGGTTAATTCTAATACCCTTAGGTTGCATGTTACCACCGACCATGTATTGTGTAAATGGTCAGGGGAATGATACTTAGTGTGTCGCTACGGACCGGTGGTCCTAGCTGGTTATAATCAGATGAGTACGACTCTCTACAGGATAGAGAGTGCGTCGATCAGATGAGTACGTCTCTCTACAGGATAGAGAGTGCGTCCATCAGTTGAGTACGACTCTCTGTAGGATAGAGAGTGCGTCGATTAGATTGGTATGACTCTCTATAGGATAAAGAGTGTTATGATCAGTTGAGTACGACTCTCTGCAGGATAGAGAGTGCGTTGATCTGATTAGTATGACTCTTTGTAGAATAGAGAGTCTATGATGGATGTCTGTATGTGAGACATTGCATTCATGTCATTTGCATGCACGCTGGCGACGAGGTCGCCCTTGTGGTTGAGAGTGTCGTTTGTCATCCTGCCTCCACGGTTACTCATAGGAGGAGTAACCGGTGTGAGGGCAGAGCATTGTGGTACCGCACTCTACCACTATAGATGGTGGTAGTTTGATTTGCATGTCATAGTCCTGCATGTGTGGCACTCGATCACTCATGGGTAGTGACTGTCGGAGTGGCCAACAGCAGGGACCCCCATCGTGTAGCTTTCTCTTTACGCTTATATGCTACTCGATCATACTGCCCACTCGGCCACTCGAGAGTAGTGGTTTGTGTTGAGTTGGGACAGTTGTCATGCTCGAGCCACCGAGGTCACACTAGGGTCGTGGTAGCTTTAGGGTGAGCCGACATAACCATGCATGTTGCATTGTCGACTTATGACATTTTTGCATATTGCCATATATATACATATATGCAGTATATATATATGTGGATGATTGTGATTAGTTTACATATATAGATGCAGTTTATATATATATGCTTATTGTGATGATGCATTTGATTGTATTATGCTTGCTGCACTTGTTTGTTTATCATATTCATGCATGCTTCTTGCATATGTTATACGGTCGTGTCAGATACTGGTATATGTGTTGGATAGACCATTAGATACCTTGACCTGTAGCATGAGTAGATTATGAGTTGGTATTACTCTTCCTGTTATATATATGTTGGATATATGTTCAGGTTGGATCAGAGTAGCGTAGCAGACTTCAGGTATGTCTGCATTTTACGTTGTTCATTTAGTTAGACGGTATATGCTTGTATTTATATACTATACTGATATACCTGTTGTACCTCTAGATTATATTATTTAAATACATGTGATATTACATATATACATGTTTTTCTATTACCTGCTGAGTTTTACTCATCACCCCAACGGACCCTGGGTTTTTCTGTCGCCCAGGTAACAGGTAGAAGTCTTCGTGACGGCTTGGAGCACCGCTGACTGACATCTCATCTCACCTCCGAGGCTCC
Source organism: Wurfbainia villosa (assembly GCA_025175895.1). Taxonomy (NCBI): domain Eukaryota; kingdom Viridiplantae; phylum Streptophyta; class Magnoliopsida; order Zingiberales; family Zingiberaceae; genus Wurfbainia; species Wurfbainia villosa. The sequence continues at coordinate 84,100,194 of CM045988.1, forward strand.
CATGTTGGTTTTGGGTTTTCCATCTGTTGTGTATTGTATTTGGAGTTTTCATGATGTACTATGTTGTATATTCGAATTTTGTCGAGGTTTCGTATTGTTGTGATGTGTTAGTCATACTGGTATGCATGTGTGGGATTGTATTGTTGTTGTATCGTTTCCGCTGTGTATTTGTTGTAGTTAGTCGTTATGTTGTTGTGGTTTGGTTATATTTTTATATGTGTTGTTGTTATTGTGGGCCTACGGGCCTTGTATTAACCCGGAATGTTGTCACGTACAGGGGAGATGTCGTCCGTTTGCTTTTCGACACAACATGCTCTCGGGGCATGACACTCTTGCTTCCGGCCTTCTACTCGATTCCTTCGGCTCCCTCTGAAGTCACTTAAGTGTCGCCCGACCACCGCGGCTTCCTCTGGGTATCACTAGCCTTCATCTCCAGCTTTAGCAATTTTCTTCACACTCGATTTAGCGCGTGAGATAATAATATGAGCTTAACTTTGTATCTTTGCTATAATCAAAACTCAGGTTTGACTTAGGTGCCTACTGCACCAACATAAAGGTGGCTCTGCCTTTCCATAAATTCTCAAAAAACCCTAATTCATCAAATTTACAGTATGGCCACACAACCATGTGAATTTCACACAGTCGGTCGTGTTCAAGGATGGAAACGATTGAAATTTGGACTAAAAATCAGGCTAGAAAAAGACACAATCATGTGGATTTCACACGGTCGATCGTGTGGATTTCTGGAGCCTTCGTTTTGATCCATTTCGCTTCGAAAACATGCCCATGTTTTGGGACATGGCTAGTGCGTATTCCCTAAGGTTCGTTCTCCTCAAATTGCTCCATTTTTGCTCCAAAAAATGTCATCCTACACATAAATTAACAAAAGTAGATTTTCGAACTAGAAAATAAGAAATGAATGCAAAGCAACGAAGAATATACATGAAACAAGTATAAAATGCAATGAGATGTATACTAAAACTACTCCTAAAACTTTATATATTTTGGTCACATCAGGTTCCTACTCTACGGGTCAATCTCAAGTGAGCTCTAGTGATGTACACCACCACTAAATCTTCTCCTTCTCGATGACACACTAGAGGTGGAGAAACATCTTACAATGAATTACAATAGTAATAATAAAGATACAACCAAAGAACAATAAGATTACAAATGAAATGCAAAGAAAGACTTTACAAATGAGAGCTTTGAATTCTTGTTGATGTCGTTGCTTGGACGAGCTTGGAAGGCCTGGAATGCATCAGCAATTCCCCTTCAAGATCACCAAAAAATGACTTCAAAATCCTCCCTGTTGAGCTCCATTTATGTCTCCATGCAACCTATATTTCCGCTTAACATTCGATTGTCAAAAGGCCCCAGTTGACTGCCCATAGTGTGTTGGTGCAATCGCCCTAGGTCATGATTGATCAGACTCGAGTTTGACTCGAGTAGTATTTTGATGTTGTTTTTTGATGTTTGACGATGAGTTGACTATTGTTTGACAATGGGTTGACTATATGGTTGACATGGGGTTGACTATACAATGGGAAAGTCCAAGTCTTGAGTACTTGGCATGGAAAGTCCAAGCATGGGTCTTTGCAAGGAAAGTCCAAGCATGAGTCTTGGCAAGGGAAAGTCCAAGCTTGAGTCTTGGCATTTGGAAAGTCCAATATGGAATTGGCATGGAAAGTCCAAGGGTGTAGTCTTGGCCATGTAAGTCCAAGTGTGCAGTCTTGGTGGTAAAAGTCCAAGTCATAGGTACTTGGCATTTGGGAAGTCCAAGGGTGGAGTCTTAGCAGCATAAGTCCAATGGTTTGGCAGCGAAAAGTCCAAGAATGTGTCTTGGCAGCGTAAGCCCAAATGTGCCTTGGTCGTATAGACTACGTTAGCATAGTAATAGCCGATGGAAGCACCTGAAGGCTAACGTATGTATGAACAAGTCATGGATGACTTGGAGGGATCTAATAGGCGTGAGGCTGATGAAGGTGGCTAGAAGGTTTATGTCTAGGCTAAGGGTGGTCTAGCAAGTATGAGGGGATCATACTTGGGGTTAAACCTCATGTTTGAAGTTTGTCAGTCGACTGGGGTTATGGACCAATCAACTGGTCAAGTATTTTGACACTTAGCAGTCGAGTTGACTCTGAGCATTCGATTGGGATTATGACCACCGATCGCCGGAGTCGATCGATGTTCGACTATGGCGGGCCTTGTCACCAACCGCCAACATTGGGCGGCCGATCGATGAGTTGATCACCGATCGACGTGGAAGTCAGTCGACTAATGGTTGAAGTCGTGGGCACAGAATGTTTCTGAGTCGACTGCTGAGTAAGGGCAGTCGATTGGAGGCTATGAGCAGTCGACTGATGGGTGCGATCAGTTGACTGCTAGGTATCCGTTGGAACCTTTCCGACGTGAATTAAGTCGTTGTCTCACAATGGCTACAGGAGCAGTCGACTGATGGTTGCGAGCAGTCGACTGCTAGGCAAAATCTAGCCCAAGTTGCAGCTTTAAAAGGAGCTCAAGGAACAGGATTTTGGTATGGTTCTTTAAGGCGATTTAGAGGAGATTTGCTACTGCAATTCAGACCTTCATGACTCTTCTCAAGCAACCAAATGTAAACATTCAAAGTCTTCTTGTAAAGTGTTTTTCTTTACTTGTATTGCATTTCATCTTTGTATTTGCTTTAATTCATTGTATTACTTTTTGTAATCGCTTGTAAGAGGTTTCTTCACCTCCGGTGTGTCACCGAGAATGAGTGTTATTGATTAGTGGTGGTGTATGCATCACTAGAGCTAATTCAAGCTCAATATGTGGAGTAGGAACCCTAAGGTTCCGAACCACATTATATCGCTTGTCTTTGTGCTTGTGTGTTTGTATTCATATTGTATTTTTTATTTCCGCTACGCACTAACAAAATTGTAGACAAGCACGATCAAATTTCGTCAAGCCAATGAGAACGCACCATTCACCCTCCTCTAGCACTCACCGAAGATCCTACAATTAGTATCAGAGCTTGGAGCTCTTCTACGGATTAACAACCGGGAGCAAACTTGCTAGAGGGTGAAGAAGAAGATGGTGATTGAAGAAAGATTGGGGGATGATATCAATGTGCCGCCACCATACGAACTCTATGGAGCAAAGGATTTTGAGCTATGGGCGGTAAGGATGAAATATTTCCTTATGTGTGATTATGATAATTGGATTAGTGTGATGGTAGTGTTCGATGCTCCAAAGGACGAAGAAGGAAAAAAGGCTTAAGAAGAAGAAGTGGAGCAAAGAACTACTCTGATACTACAACATAAATAACAAGGTAATGGGTATATTACTTAGTGTAATGCCTAATGATGTTTTGTGTAGATTAGAAGATTGTAAGGATGCCAAGGAGCTTTGAAGCAAGCTTGCTAAGCTCCATGAAGAACCCTCAATTGCTCAAGAGATAGAGGAGCCTAAGGAACAAGAATGCTCTTCAACTCAATTGGATAAGGAGATCGAAGAAGCAAGCTCTTCCTCACAAGAAAGTGAGGATTCATAAGTTGAGAATGAGTCAACATCCGGATCGGTGGAAGAAGTAGAATTGGAGGGAGCCTCCACCTTTTGGATTGAGGGGAAGGATATTAAATCACCAGAGCCAGAGCAAAATCAAGAAGTAGCCTCCACCTCCGGAAGAAGTGATGAAAAAGATCATGAGGCTTCCACCACCATTAACCTAGGTAACTCAAGCATGCACCTTAATAAATAATAAAAATTATATTATGTATTTTGAGTGTAGGGAATATGGGCACTATAAAAGCAAGTGTCCTAAGAAGGTCAAGAAGGCTCAACCGACACCAAAGGTCAAGGATGCGGTGCCCCAACACATAAGAGCAAAGAGTATGTAATTTGCTTCAAGTGCCAACAAAAGGGACATTATAGGAGTCAATGCCCTAGGGGGAGGAAGAAGGTCCAAGAAAGAGCATCAAATGTAGAGGGAGCTTTAAAAGCACACCCTAAGGTACATTTTAATAATGCACCTTCTAGTTCTTGGTTTAAAAAGCATGTTTTTAGTACTCTTGCTATTGCTCATGAAAATCATGCTAGTAGAAATAATAGATTTTATTATTTAGGTGTTAAGCATGTTAATTTACCTAAGGATAAATCTAGAACTAATAACTCTAGATCCATTTTACCTAGGGAGTCCATTAGGAAGGTAGAGAACCACCTAGGTATTAATCCCAAGAACCATAAACATATGCCTAGGAAGAGTCTTTCCCAAAAGATTAATGAAAAATCAAAATTGAAAAAATTAGAATTGGAAAACCAAGCCTTGAAATCAAGGCTTAAAAAATTGGAAAAGACCCTAGCAAAAATGACAAATTCATTTAAGGGGTATAATGGTTAAAATTTAGGTTCTAGGGGGCAAGAACCATCAAGGGGTAATAAAGGTTTAGGTCACAAACCTAACTCCAAGAAGACCTATCACGATGTTCCATTCGATTATGGAACTCAATCTAGGTCCAGGAAGACTAAGGTTAATAGGGAAGTCATCCCTAAGGTTAACCAAGGTAAGTGTCTAGTGGCTAAGGTTTCAAGAAAACCTAGGGAAGCCACTAAGAATGTTACAAGGGAAGTCACTCCTAGAGTTAACCTAGGCAAGACCCAAATGACCAAGGCTTCTAAGCCTAGGATGGTCATTAGGAAGGTATCAAGGGAGGTCATCCCTAAGGAATACCTAGTAAACCCAAGAAGCTCTAATAGGTATTGGGTTCCTAGAAGCGTGATCGATTCATGCTAAATGGGATAGGTTGTGTCAACCTTGAATGGATGGTTAGTTAACCTAACCATAATAAAGTTGATACTTTAGGTCATTTCCAAGGTATTGTGACACTTTGGAAATGTGGTTAGAATTTAATCCTAAAGGATTTTAGGATGTGCCAATATCATTTAAGAAGTTTGATAAATTAATCAAATTAACACAAATTAGGTCTAGAAGTCTTTGTGTGCCATTTTGGATTTTTAGCACACTTGGGAGAAGAGTGATAATATGACAAAATGGAATTAATCCTAACAAATGGCAACTAATATTAAAATTTAGGTATTCTTATGTCTTATATTTTATTTGTCATGCTTTGATTTCCACATACCATGTCATGACATCATATTTCATTTTTATCATATAAATGTCATGATTATGCTTAGGTTATTTAATAGTATCATGTTATGCTTAAGTTAGAATCACATGCCATGACATCATGATTATTGGCACATGTTTATTTATGTTATTATTTATGTCATAATCATCATTCATGAATTAATTAAAAGTGATTTAAGGATAATGACATGATGTGAAGTCCCATGCATAAGAGAATCAAATAGTATTGCCTAGAAAAATACATAAAAACCTAAATAACCAAAACTCACATCTCACAAGAACACTTGACTTGTATGTGTTTCATACACTTAGATACAAGTGAGATGTTAGGAAAAGAAATTAAGATTTTTAAAATCATTTCAAAACCATTTTGAAAAACTTGGTGAAGTCTATCTTTTGATAGCAATCACCATTGAAAGAGGTGATACAAAGTAGGGTCAAACATTGAAAATTTCAATAGTTTTGAACTTTGTGTCAATCTCTCTATTTTATGGATATTTTATTTTCTAAATATTTTTCACCTATAATTTTTGGCATAAGTATTATACATATGAAATTTCATAATTTTTCGTATTATGTATAATTATTTATGATTTTCTGAAAAACATTTCTGAAATCTGATTTCTACATTTGTAGAAATTAGTTAATTGCCATGGATGGAAGTCGACTGGACTTAGGGGCAGTCGATTGGTAGCTGACAGAGTCGACTGCCAATGGTTGATTTCGGATAAACAAGGATGTTTAGCCCATGTTTCAGCTATGTTAGGCTACCCTAACTGCTCTTAACCCTATGATGTGCTTTAGAAAGCATTACAAAAGGGTGAAAATTCATTGGATATGGATTAGGAGAGTTGTTTGGGTGTGTATTAATTTTAAGGTGTGTGAAAGTTCAAGGTTGAACTTTTAACCTTAATTTTGATGGTTTAGTGTTCCTATAGGCTTTAGGAACTCTCCAAGAACATTGTTGGTGCAATGGTCAAGGGGGAGCAAGCCTTAAGGGGAAGGTTATCCATCATGGGATGATGGATGTGTTCCTCCTCATAGGGGGGAGAATTTGGAGATTTTGAAGGATTTCCTCTCTTTAGTGATATGAGACTTATCACTAGGAGGAGTGAAGGAATCCTAGATATTTTTGGACCAAGGGGGAGATTGTAAAATCTCATTAGGATATGAGACATTGACACCCTTAGGGAGAGCCTTTTTAATGTATGTCAAAAAGGGAGAGAATTTGGAAACTCCCAATTTGGAAAATTGGGAGGATTGAATTGAGTTAGTGTTCTAACTCAAAGATGTTGGGTTTTGTCAAACATCAAAAAAGGAGAGATTGTTGGTGCAATCGGCCCAGGTCACAATTGACCAGACTCGAGTTTGACTCGAGTAGTGTTTTGATGTTTGATGATGAGTTGACCATTGTTTGACAATGGGTTGACTATATGGTTGACATGAGGTTGACCATATAATAGGAAAGTCCAACTCTTGAGTACTTAGCCTAGAAAGTCCAATCATGGGTCTTGGCAAGGAAAGTCCAAGCATAGGTCTTGGCAAGGGAAAGTCTGAGCTTGAGTCTTGGCATTTGAAAAGTCCAACATGGAGTTGGCATGGAAAGTCCAAGGGTGTAGTCTTGGCCACGTAAATCCAAGTGTGTAGTCTTGGCGGTGAAAGTCCAAGTCATAGGTACTTGACATTTGGGAAGTCTAAGGGTTGATATTGGTAGTGTAAAGTCCAAGGGTGAAGTCTTGACAGCATAAGTCCAATGGTTTGGCAGCGTAAAGTTTAAATGTGTGTCTTGGCAGCGTAAGCCCAAATATGTCATGGCGGTATAGACCACATTAGCATAAAATAGCCAATGGAAGCACCTGAAGGCTAGCGTATGGACGAACAAGTCATGGATGACTTGGAGAGATCCGATAGGCGTGAGGCTGATGGAGGTGGTTAGAAGGCATATGTCTAGGCTAAGGGTGGTCTAGCAAGTATGAGGGGATCATACTTGGGATTAAACCTCATGTTTGAGGTTTGCCAATCGATTGGGATTATGAATCAGTCGACTGGTAAAGTGTTTTGACACTTGACAACTGAGTTGACTCTGAGCAGTCGACTGGGATTATAACTAGCCGACTGGCCAGGAGGACTGACCGGGAGTCGACTGGTGATGTGAGCGAAACATATAGGGTTTTAGGAGTAATTTTCGCTCACATCTTGTTATATTTTATGTTAGTTTCATGCAAATGTTATTCTATTTTGTATGTATTTCCTATTTTCTGGTTCAGAGGTTTTCTCTTTGTAATTTTGGGTGCAGATTAGCATTTCGGGAGAAAAAGGCACACTTTCAGAGCAAAAGACGGACATTTCATTTTGCAAATAGACGAGAGGGGACATGGCACTGGCATGTGGCTATACACACTACCATGTCCAATGGGCGAAGCACACTACCGGCCGCCATGTGGAAACACACGACCGTGTGGTGGTCCGCCAGATTTGCATGACTAGGGCTTTTTCCGGATTTTACAGCGGTCCGAGGTGATGTCTATATAAGGATGGCTCCGCCCAAACCCTAGGGGGAGGCACGACGGATAAGATGGCACGCCGAAGCCCTAAAAAGCTTCGGGAACTCGCAACGGGGAGAAGGAATGCCGCCGGAGGTCCACACCTTGCACTTCAACGTCGGAGAGAAGACCACGAAAGCATTGTAATCCTTTGTTCCTACATTTTATTCCTTATGTATTCGAAATAAACATGCTTTGTGATTCTTCCTTCATATACATGGAGTAGTACTTTCGATTCTAGGATTAGGGAGTAGCTTGTGTGCACATTTACAATATTGGTTCATGTTAAATTCTGCCTTTGAGTTTAATTTGACAATTGGTAGTTGTTTTTACTATATTTATGGGTGTTTGGTTTTCTACCTGCTGTGCTTAGGCGATACGAGGGGTGACAACCCTCGTATCTAAGATTTAGGGGATTTTATATAAGGAACCTAGGGGTAAACCTGATCCCCTATAACCATGGGTAAAAGGGTGCGATGAAATCGAAAACGGTTCATCGTAGGGATTGATTCGGCATCCTCGTACCGTCTATCCCGTCCTTTTAGGCGGAGATAGCTCCCGGTAGATGTGGTGGCTCATCGAGATAGTGTATGATGTCCCTTCCATAAAACCATAGCTAAACGTCTAGACAACGCCAATTGACAGTATTGTTTTGTGATACACAAGCGAAACCGAAGTCCTAGAATCACCTTTGAAGACCTCGGTACACTCCATTCTTCCTCCGTGTGACACTGTATAGAGTAAAGTCCACCGATAGCCCTCACCAATCGAAACCTCTTAGAGTTATGTCCGAACAATTACAACCACTGAACATATCGATATTCGAATCCCAATCCCTGTGGGATCGATAATCTTTTATTACTTGACGACATCCGTGCACTTGTGGGCGTTGAGTGCGAGCGCGTGCTTCGAGTCCTCAACGACCTTCATCACGAGATTTGAGGTCACGATCGCGTGCATCAAGTTTTTGACGCCGTTGTCGAGGACTGATCGATTCGATATCGAATCGAACGGTGGTAAATTGGATCAGACTTAGGATTAGATTTATTTACTTGATTTATTTTCTTTCTAGTTTGCTTTATTTACTTTAGTTTTATATCTTCCATATTTAGATTTAGTTTTTATTTTTTTTATTTTTATTTTAGCAGTAGTTGTTTTTATTTCCTTTTTGCATCTTAGATTTTATTACCTAGATTGTTTTATTTTCTATATTTAGAATTAGTTAGCACTCCTAATTTTTGTGGCTTGGTTCATCGTATAATTAGACGCTTAGGATCGGAAGGCCTAATTCCGATCAACTTAGAAATTGAGCGAACCTTTCATTGTCGAAGAGCAGAGTAGCGAAGGATGGAGGATCAAGCCGCCTCTAAAGTGAACATAGGTAGCTGACCTCCGCGGGACTACACAGCTCCTAGTGCTAGAGGATTTAGGTCGAGTATAGATGGACCATCTATTTCGGCAAATAACTTTGAGTTGAAACCAACACTTATACATATTGTCCAGTAGAGTCAATTCGGGGAAGCTGTGACTGAAGACCCGAACCGGCACCTTGAGGCCTTTTTAGAAATCTACTCGACAATGAAAATGAATGGAGTCCCTACTGATGCGATCCTCCTGAGCCTATTCCCGTTCTCACTGCGGGATAAGGCTAAGGCATGGCTTCACTCCTTACCTTCGGGGAGCATCACTACATGGGAGCAATGTGAGCAGCAGTTTATGAACAAATACTTCCCACCAAGCAAGACTGCTCACATGCACCATCTTATCACGAGCTTCTGCCAGAAGGAGGGGGAGTCCTTATTCGAAGCTTGGGATCACTACAAGGGGCTACTCTACTAATGCCCCCACCATGGACTAGAGAGGTGGCTGGTGATCCACACCTTCTACAATGGGATCGCGTACGCCATGAAGATGTCCCTGGATTCTACCACAGGAGGAGCACTGATGAATAAGACCATAGAGGAAGCAGAGGAGTTGATAGAAGAGGTGGCCCAAAACCACCATCAATGGGCTTCCGAACGCGGTCAACCTACGCCTGCAGTGGGACAATACACTGTCAACTCCATGGACCATCTGGCAGCAAGGATGGATGCACTCATCAAATGGTTCGAATCTTTGAATCCTTCATCTGCATGAGCATCCATTGACTTTGGAGAGGGAGCAGCAGCGTATCGAGAGGACCATTATGGAGGGCAGGGAAACTCATACGAGCAGATTGAGCACTGTGAGGCGGTTGGGGACTACGATCAAAGGCCCAACAACCCATACTCCAATACCTACAATCTCGGATGGAGGAATCACCAAAATTTCTTCTATAAGAATAACTCAGGAAACTCACAACCATCAAGGGGGTATGAGCAGCCGCAGGGTAATGGGCAACGACCACAGAAGTCCAGACTGAAACTGATGATGGAGGACTTCATTGCTACCAAAACTAAGGCCAATGAGGAATTTCATCGCCAACATTAGAAGTTTGAAGAATCACTCAGAGACTTGTAGGCCACCGTTGACGGCCTCACAAGTCACACTAGGATGTTGGAGACGCAAGTGGCCCAGATAGCCCAAATTGTGTCGCAACTTGTGAAGAGCTCTCCGGTGAGTCAAGGTAAAGAGGAAGGAGTGGGGCAGAGTAGCAAATTCGCCAAGGGGTGTGCAGCCATGATTACCACCCTACCTGACCAAGCTGAGTTTGAAGAGAAGATTCCATTACAGCTTGAGGACCCTGGTGAATTTGTTATCCCCTGCTCAATTTATGGGGAGAGCTTCGATGAAGCTCTATGTGACTTGGGGTCATCAGTCAGTGTGATGCCTTACGCATACTATCTGAAGATGGGACTGAGCGGGCTCCAACCAGCAAATCTTGGTATTCGTATGGGGGATGATTCAGTCAAGGATCTCGTTGGCATGCTACCACATGTGCCTATGGTGATTGAGGATTTCGTGATACCCACGAACTTCATCATACTGGACATAGGACCCAATCCCCAGAATCCCATCATTCTGGGAAGGCCTTTTCTGGCAACTGCAGGGGCGTGCATAGACGTGAAGGCACACCAGATCTCCCTGGAGGTAGATGGGGAGATCATCCTCTTCAGCCTTTCGGAGCACAAAGCCCCCTACCTCGACGGCTTCACATTTAGCAGAATGAAGCCGGAACCGCCAGATGAAGCTTCCGAGAGGGATGAATGGAGATTCACTAAACCTCCAGAGCTGAGTTGATAGTGCAGTGCAATCGAGCTAAACGACCTTAAACAAAGCGCTTCTTGGGAGGCAACCCAAGTTTAGTTTTAGATTTCCCTTTGATTGTATTGCATGCATTCATTTAATTTTTCCATCTCATTTAGAGTTAGGACTAGAAAAGAACTTTGCTAGGAAAAAATAAAACCCATATTAACCTACACGGCGAAATATATGAGAAAATTCGAACCCTAACGCAAAACGGGGAGAGAAATGGGGACACACTGTCTGGCCGTGTGTTTTCCCACGTTCGTACCCAACCGACCCGAGGCGCACACGGTCGGGCCATGTGTTTTCACATGGCCATATCGCGTGAGGTTAAAAGGGGCAAGCAATGTGTTTTCACTTCATTTGCGCCGTGTGCTTCGAAAGCTCTTGCCCTAGCCATGTGATTTCGTCTTCCCCACCATCTAGAAGTACTTTTAATCTCAAAGGAAGCCAGAAGAAGCAAGGATGAGGAGGGTCAAGCATGTAGCACCTCGATCCGGTGCTTTGGAGCGACGATCAAGGAGAGCCGATGCCCCTCAAGCTCCAGAGGATGGTAACGCCCTACCCACTCTTCTTTTTCGCAATAACGAACATAGAGATAGATATAATGTGCTTTCTACTTGTAAACTCACTGCTACTAGGTACTTAGATAAAGATTTGTTAGAGTCTTTAGGGTCGTTGGGTGATATTCAAGCCCTATTTGAAAAAATGGGGTGGGAAGAGATGATGGGAATAAGGCACCCAACCTACCCTAGGATAGTTCTAGAATTTTTGAGTTCCTCAGAGGCGGAAATTTTAATGGGTAGAGAGAGCGAGAAGGGTAGGATAACATTTAGGCTTTTTAACATTGAGCATGATTGGACCCTTCACCAATGGAACTCATACTTTGGCTTGCCAAGTGGGGGAGAGAGAAGAATCCCTATTGGGTTCAACTCTCGGGTATTTTGGACCGAGTTGACGGGAGAGCATGCTTATGACCCTTCTAGGGCCAAAGCATCATGCCTCCAAAACCCCATCTTCCGATACCTCCACCACATCATGGCCAACACTATATTTGGTCGTGGAGAGAGTGACGGTGTAGTTAGAGCTAGCGAGCTGCTTTGCCTCTGGGATATGCTACAAGAAAGGAGTAGTATCGATGTAGGGTCCCACTTCATTAGACACTTAGTGAAGATGGGCAAGGCGGCACGAGGAGAGATTAATGTGGGGAGCCTACTTACCCACATTTGCTATAGGATGGGGTACGATTACACTGTATTAGAGAGTATAGAGGGGAGCCTTAGGATCGACCTAGGAGTGTGCATAGCCATGAAGATGATTGTGAGAGAAGGAGACTCCTTATGCTTTGTAAGAAAAAATCTCACGACCCTTAGGCTCCCCGACCCTGATCATACCACCATCACTATACGTGCCAACTGACGCTTGGACCTGATAGTGGATTTCCCTCCACATGAGGGACCATCCACATCGATGCTCATCTCTCCACCATTATATCACTCTCCCTCCAGTCCACACATGCATAGGAGCCCACCTAGTCCACGCCGACATGAGTCTGCACCTACACCACCACATTTTTCCACCTTTGAGCAGGATGCAAGTACGTGGGCCTATGAATTCTCAGAGTTTCGATCGTGCCTCAATGACATATACATTGAGCAGCAGACGCAGAGGCAGCGATGAGAGGAGCAGAGCACCTATATGCAGGCAGAGTTCCAGGTATTCTGGGAGCACTTCCAGCGGGCTGAGGAGTTCTACGATGAGGCTCGCATATACTTCCAGGAGGAGACTGCTCGTCGCCAGGATGAGGTCGCCTACCGCAGGGAGATGTGGCAGCACATGCATGCCCAGCAGGCGCAATGGGCTAGGGAGGAGGAGCACCGAGCGACCACTGCATCCACTAGTTCCCAGATCGACCACATGTACATGTGGCATCAGCGGCTCAGCAGCAGGTTCTCCCAGGATCCAGAGATGTCGAGGCTCCCAGACTTTCCACCTCGTCCACCATACTAGAGGTATATTTTCATTTAAGTCTGAGGGTAGGACCGCAAAGTTTATTTTGTTTTGTTTCCTAGCAGTAGTTTCTTTTCTGGTATTTTCATTCATTTATTCATGCATGGATTGTTGAATTTCTTTCAGTACTTAGTCTTTGTTATCTGTAAAAGCTGCCTCAGTAGTATTTATAAAAAGTTGCTTACATGAGTTGTTCCCATAGGTAGCTTAACTTCATTTATCTCGTGGTATTTTATTTTATTCGCTCTAATGAATGTTCTAGACTTACACTAGTTATCTTTATTTCTTTACACTTACACATGTCAAACATTCTAAAAGGGATAATCTAGTACATACCTAGTTATGATTCATCTCAGTAGTCTAGTATTTTGGAATCCATAGGTGACTCTAGGTTTAGCATTTTAGTTACTGGAGATGCTCGGATTGTGTAAGCCCATTTGAAAAAAATCAAAATCTCAGTGAGCCAAAAAAAATAAAAGAGAGAAAAGAAAAAGAGAAAAAGAAACGAAAAAGAAAACAAAGAAAAAGAGAGAGAGAGAGAAAAAAGATTGTGAGGGATAAAAAAACAGTTGTCGTGGGTAGAAATGGCTAGGTGCCCCTTTGAGACCGAGTTAGATTATTGGAAAAACACCTACCAATTTCTCTCAATACCGAGCACACCTTTGAGACTTTGTACTAGACCTAGGGAACGACTCTCGCTTTGGGCAGGTAAGTGTCTAAGAGCCGGAAACCTTAGGAAAACTATGAGATGACGATTTAACTCACCATGGAATGGGCATCCCCTAAGAATGATTCGCTTGGCACGAGCACGAGGTGCTAACTTAGTGAATTTCTAGAATATATTTTTTTTTCTTTGATTGTAAATACCACTTCATAAATTTAGTTAACATGCTAAGTATGGAACAATATCTTTTTAAATTTCATGGCACTGAGGTTTGCTTGAGGACAAGCAAAGATTTAAGTCTGGGGGAGTGATGTGAGCGAAACATATAGGGTTTTAGGAGTAGTTTTTGCTCACATCTTGTTACATTTTATGATAGTTTCATGCATATGTTATTCTATTTTGTACGTATTTCCTATTTTATGGTTCGGAGGTCTGCTATTTGTACTTTTGGGTACAGGTTAGCATTTCGGGAGAAAAAGTGCACTTTCAGAGAAAAAGACGGACATTTTGTAGCTAGACGCAGAGTGAGACACGGCCAGGGCATGTGGATACACACGGCCATATCCAATGGTTGAGATCAGCACCCTAGGGCTGCACATGGCCTGGCCATGTGGAAACACACAACCGTGTGGCGGCCCGCCAGATTTGTGCGACTAGGGCTTTTCCCGGATTTTGCAGTGGTCCGAGGTGATGTCTATATAAGGATGGCTCCGCCCAAACCCTAGGAAGAGTCACGATGGATAGGACGCACGCCGAAGCCCTAAAAAGCTTCGGGAACTCGCAACGAGGAGGAGGAACGCTGCCGGAGGTCCACGCCTTGCACTTCAACGTCAGAGAGAAGACCACGAAAGCATTGTAATCCTTTGTTCCTGCATTTTATTCCTTATGTATTTGAACATAAACATGCTTTGTGATTCATCCTTCATATACATGGAGTAGTACTTTCGATTCTAGGATCAAGGAGTAGCTTGTGTGCACATTTACAATGTTGGTTCATGTTAAATTCTGCCTTTGAGTTTAATTTGACAATTGGTAGTTGTTTTTACTATATCTATGCGTGTTTGGTTTTCTACCTGCTATGCTTAGGTGATACGAGGGGTGACAGCCCTCGTATCTAAGATTTAGGGGATTTTATACAAGGAATCTAGGGGTAAACCTGATCCCCTGTAACCATGGGTAGAAGGGTGCGATGGAATCGGAAACGGTTCATCGTAGGGATTGATTCGGCATCCTCGTACCATCTATCCCATCCTTTTAGGCGGAGATAGCTCCTGGTAGATGCGGCGGCTCATCGGGAGAGTGTATGATGTCCCTTTCACAAAACCATAGCTAAATGTCTAGACAACACCAATTGACAGCATTGTTTTGTAATACACAAGCGAAATCAAAGTCCTAGAATCACCTTTGAAGACCTCGACACACTCCCTTCCTCCTCCATGTGACACTATATAGAGTAAAGTCCACCAACAACCCTCACCAATCGAAACCTCTTAGAGTTACGTCCGAACAATTACAACCACTGAACATATCGATATTCGAATCCCAGTCCCTGTGGGATTGATAATCTTTTATTACTTGACGACATCCATGCACTTGTTGGCATTGAGCGCGAGCACGCGCTTCGAGTCCTCGACGACCTTCATAGTGAGATTTGAGGTGGCGATCGCATGCATCAACTGGCCAGGAGTCGATTGCAGCCGCATAGCCTTGGCAGTCAACTGCTAACATTGGGCAATCGACTACCAACATTGGGCAGTCGACAGATCAACCATCAGTCGACTGACGTGGAAGTCAATCGACTAATGGTTGAAGTCGTGGGTACAAAATGTTTCCAAGTCGACTATTGATTAAGGGCAGTTGACTGATGGGTGTGATCAGTCGACTGCTAGGTATCCATTGGAACCTTTCCGACGTGGATTAAGTCGTTGTCTCACAACGACTACAGGAGCAGTCGACTGCTAGATGGAATCCAGCCCGAGTTACAGCTTTAAAAGGAGCTCAAGGAGGAGGATTTTGGTATTATTTTTTGAGACAATTTGAAGGGGATTTGTTGTTGCAATCCAGACCTTCAAGGCTCTTCTCAAGCAACTAAAAGCAAGCATTCAAAGTCTTCTTGTAAAGTATTTTTCTTTACTTGTATTGCATTTCATCTTTGTATTTGCTTGTAATTGATTGTATTACTTTTATAATCGCTTGTAAGAGGTTTCTCCATCTCCAATGTGTCACCGAGAAGGAGTGTTATTGATTACTGGTAGTGTATGCATCACTAGAGCTCATTCGAGCTTAATCCGTGGAGTAGGAACCCTAAGGTTTTGAACCACGTTATATCACTTGTCTTTGTTCTTGTGTGTTTGTATTCATATTGTATTTTCTATTTCCACTGTGTACTAACACAATTGTAAACAAGCACGATCGAATCCCATCAAGCCAACAAGAACGTGCCATTCACCCCCCCCTATAGCGCTCATCGAAGATCCTACACAGTGTCGTTGTTTCACAACGGACTAATTCATGTTGGCATTCCAACCAATGACGGATACTTTAGCAGTCGACTACCAAGCCCATAGTCGACTGCCAAGTCTACTATCGAGCATTCTGTGCTCGTGTCCGCAAACACCAGTCATCCATAGTAGTCGACTGCTCAAGGCTAGTCAACTGATATAACCTCCAGTCAACAGTCGAAGGTCGATCAGTAGTTGACTACACTACCAATCGACTGATCTGAGCTGACTAGACTCCCAAGTGCAAAATACTCGCCCAATCGATTGACCCAAGGTCTCAATCGAATGGTAAATCTCAACCATGAGGTTTAACCCAAATATGATTCCCTCATACTTAATCAACACTCATAGCCTAGATCTAAGCCTTCTAGCCATCTCCATCAGCCTCACGCCTCTAGGATCCCTCGAGTCCGCAACTCTTCATCCTTCGCGTTAGTCTTTAGGTGCTTCCATCGGTTATGTCATAATAACTGAGTTCTTTTCCAAGGTTCATTTGGACTTATGCTGCCAAGACCCGTGCTTGGACTTTACGCCGCCAAAATCTCACCCTTGGACTTTCACATTGCCAAGATTCATTTGGACTTATGTCGCCAAGACTCATGCTTGGACTTTACATTGCTAAACCTATCCTTGAACTTTCCATTTGCCAAGTACTCATGACTTGGACTTCCAATTACCAAGTACCCATGACTTGAACTTTCCAATTGCTAAAGTTCACTTGGATTTTACGTCGCCAAAACTACACACTTGGACTTATACTATCAAGACTATACCTTTGGACTTCCCTTGCCAAATATCCATATTTGGACTTTCCTTGCCAACTCCATGTTGGACTTTCATGCCAAGACCCATGCTTGGACTTTCCCTGCCAAGACCATTCTTGGACTTACATTGCGAAGTACCCATGGCTTGGATATTCCCCTGACAATCACATTGTCAATCTATTTGTCAAATATCAAAACACTACTCAAGTCCCACTCGAGTCCGATCAATTGTGACCCGGGACGATTGCTCCAACATCTTGGACATAGGCTTGTGACCCAAACCTTTATTGTCTTTAGGCAATTCTTGCCTCCTAACATCTAAGTTTTGCCTCCGAGACCCTTTAATTGAATTTGTCATAATTTGAAGGGTATTTTCTAATTTTTCAAGCCTATTTTGAATTTTCATCATTCTTTTGGGAATTCTCTTCCTTTCTAGGCATATGCCTACCCTTCTTAGAGTTAACACCTAGGTTCTTGTTATCCTTAGATGAGATAGGTCTTGAGATAATTTGTCTAGATTTATCCTTAGACCTAAATTCATAATTTTTAGAATCTAAACAAATATATTTATTTTTTCTAGCATGTTTTTTTATCATGAACGATTACAAGTAAATTTCTATCATGCTTCCTATCATTACTAAAAGAATAAGCATTATTAAATGTTATCTTAGAATTTGTCTTAGCTCCCCTCCATGTGAAGCTCCTCCTTTGCCCTTGGTTGAATGACTCCCCTTAGGACATTGACTCCGGTAATGCCCCTTTTGTTGACACCGGAAGCACATTATATGCTTCTTGCTCTTACAAATTGGGGCTCTAGTATTCTTGGTCTTCTCCTTCATTTTTAGTGTCGATTGAGTATTCTTGACTCTTTTTGGACATTTACTCTTATAATGCCCTACTTCCCTACACTCAAAGCATGTTATATGATTTTTATTTTATTTAACATGCTTGAGTTACCTTCTTGGTTCATAGGGGAATGGTGGATTTCTTCTTCATTTCTCCTGGAGATAGAGGGTTCCTCTTCTTTCTCTAGCTCTAGCATCGAGGATGGTCTCTCCTCCCCCTCAATCCTAGAAGGGGAGGCTTCTTCAACCTTCTCTTCCTTAGATGTTGAGAATCTCTCAACTTTGAATTCTTCAAACTCTTGAGATGATGAGCTTGATTCTTTGGATTTCTCCTCTACTTAAGCCGGTGAAGATTCTTCATGGACAACTCCATAATTCCTTAGCATCCCTAAACTCACCTAACTTTGCCAAAATATCGTTAGATAACAAATTAACTAATATTTTCACTACCTTATTATTTATTTCAAAATATTGGATTTGCTCCTTGGTCCACTTCTTCTTCTTGAGTATCCTACCCTTTTTGTCAAATCCTTGCATCAAAACAAATCAATTTTCTATTTCACACATTATAAAATGTTCCATCCTCATCTTCCAATATGCGAAGTGTTCACGATCGAAGGAAGGTGGAATCGTGATGTCGTGGCCTAGTTTATCTTGAAGCTTCATTCTTCTACTCCTCTAGTGCTTTGCTCCCTCAATTGTTAATCCGGTGAAGGGCGCCCTGCTGATATCACTTGTAGGGTTGGTAATCAGGGCAACTTGTTCTTCTGAATGCATCGGACTCTGATACCACTTGTTGGGGATTGATTGTAGCACTAGATGGAAGGGTGAATAACATCTTTGCGATTTCTTTACTCGACCGTGTAGTGCTCATTTACAATCGTTAGTAATGCAGCGTAGAAACAAAATAAAGCATAAACAACAGACAAATACAACACACACACAATACCAAGATTTTTAGGTGGTTCGAAATCTACTGTTCCTACTCCACGGTCGAGTCTAGTGTCCAAACCACTAATAACTCTTCTCCTTCTCGGAAATAATCCACTTATGATCTGGCCACTTATGATCAATTGACTGCCATCGTGGCCGCAATCTTAGTTGAGCAGTTGAGCCTCAGTCGACTCCTTAACTAGTCGACTGCTCATAATCTCAGTTGACTGCTCGAGTCAAACTAGGCTCTCGAGTTCAAGGGTGAGATTTTAGCAGAGTAAAGTCTAAGCATGGGTGTTAGCTGCATAAGTCCAAATGAACCTTAGTAGAGAACTCGGTTAGCATGACATAGTCGATGGAAGCACCTGAAGGCTAACGCAAAGGATGAAGAGTCGTGGACTCGAGGGATCCGAGAGGCATGAGGTTGATGGAGGTGACTAGAAGGTTTAGGTCTAGGCTAAGGGTGGTCAATCAAGTATGAGGGGATTACACTTGGGTTAAACCTAATGGTTGAGATTTATTAGTCAACTGGCCAGGTGTTTGACACTTGAAATCCTAGTTGACTTGGAGCAGACGACTTGGGTTATGCCCCAGTCAATTGGTCAACTAGTCCACAACAGTCGACTGCTAGGGGTAGAGCAGTCAACTAAAATTAAGTGGTCAGGACACAGAATATTGAGCAGTCTACTAATGACTATGGCAGTCCACTGCTAAGTCAATGCAGTCGACTGATGGGCACTAAACTAGCATGAATTAAGTCATTGTAAGGAAATGACTAAGTGTCCAGTCGACGACTAAGTAAGAGTAATCGACTGAAAGGTGGAGAATCAGTCCGAGTTGAGTTGTAAAAGGAGCTCGATGGGAGGATTTAGAGCAACAGTTTCTTGGGAGATTTTGAAGCGAAATGTTGGTGCATTTCAGGGTCTTTAAAGACATTTCCAAGCAACCAATAAGTAAACAAAAGAGATCTTCTTTTTAAAGTTTTCTTTACTTGTATTTCATTGTATTTGCTTGTATTTATTTTTTTTATTATTGTAAGAACCTTGTAAGAGGTTTCTCTGCCTCCGGATTGTTCTGAGAAGAAGAAGTTTATTAGTGGTGGTGTGCATCATTAGAGCTCAACAGAGCTCGACCCGTGGAGTAAGAATCTTAGTTCCGAACCACGTTAAATTGCTTGATCTTTGCCTTGTGTTTGTGTATTGTATATTTGTATTTGTTTTTGTATTCCGTTGTGCTAACTTGTGTAGACAAGAACACATGAACACAATTGAGTTAAAGAATCACAATATCGCTATTCACTCCCCCTCTAGTGCGACATTCGATCTCCAACAAATGATATCATAGCCCGGTGCGCTCAAAAGAACAAGTTACCCTGATTACCAACTAAACAAGTGGTATCAGAGTGAGACCACTCTTCAAAGGACTGGCTTCTAAAAGAGCAAGCGCTAGAGGAGAAGAGGAAGATGGAGTGATGCATGCTAACGCGACCTCAAATCTCACGACGAAGACCATCGAGGAGTCGAAGCGCGCACTCGCGCTCAATGCCCGCAAGTACACGGATGTCATCAAGTAATAAATAGATTATCGATCCCACGAGGATTGAGATTCGAGTACCGATCTTTTCAGTGGACGTTATTATTCAGAGTTCAGTTCTAATGGTTATGATTAAGTGGGTTGTCGGCTGCCCTAACTCTAGTACGGTGTCACACGGAGGAAGAGAAGGGTTGCTACGAGTCTTTGAGGGAATCCTAGGATTTCAATTTCGCTTGTGCATCGCAGAACATGCTACCAATTGAGTATTATCTAGACGTCTAACTACAGCCTTGTGGAAGGGACATCATACACTCCCCCGATGAGCTTTCGCATCTATCGGAAGCTACCTCTGTCATACCAGGTCGACCCCTGGCATTAGGATGGGGTAGGCAGTATGAGGATGTCGAATTAATCCCTGCGGTGAGACGGAGCGTATCTCGTTTCCGACTCTATCGCATCCTTCTATCTACGGTTATAGGAGATGAGGCCAACCCCTAGGTTCCTTTTTAATTCTCCTAAATCTTTGATACAAGGGTTGTCACCCTACGTATCAGCTTCACACAGTAAATAGAAGACCAAAACAAATAGTTATAGATCTAAACAATCACCAATTACAAATATAAACTAAAGAATCAGAAATATATTTGGAATAACATGTCCTACGCACACAAACTACTCCCTAATCCTAGAATCAGTAAATCTACTCCACGAATATAAGAGAAAAAACACAAAGCATGATCATGTTCAGATATACAATGAAAATTATGCACCAAAAGTAAATTACAATGCAATGGGGCTCTTCTCTCTAGCATTGAGGTACAGAACTTGATCCTCGAGCAACTTCCTTCCTCCCCGTTGTGAGTTCCCAAAGCTTTTTAGGGTGTCGGAGTGTCGTCTCAGCCGTCATGCCTCCCCCTAGGGCTTAGGTGTAGCTTTCTTTATATAACCATGAGGCTGGTTCTTCACAAAATCTGAAAAAAAAAGACCTAATCGCATCAAAATGGTTGGTCGCCACATGATCGTGTGTTTCCACATGACCAGACCGTGTGTTGCCTTGTGGTGGCCAATCTCGAGCTTCGGACACGACCATGTGTAGCCACATGCCTTGGTCATGTCCCCTACTGCATTCAACTATCAAATGCCCTTTTTCGCTCCGAAAGTGCACCATTTTTCCTATGAAATGCTATCCTGCATACAAAAGTACAAAGAGCATATCTCCGAACCAGAAAATAGGAAATGCATATAAAATAAAGTACTATATGCATGAAACAAGTATAAAATGCAGCAAGATGTGAGCAAAAACTATTCCTAAAACCCTATATGTTTTGCTCACATCAATTCCCCCATACTTAAATCTTTGCTTGTCCTCAAGCAAACCTCAGTGCCAATAAATTTTAAAAAGTATTGTTTCATACTTAGCATGTTAACTAGATTTATCAAGTGGTATTTTCAATCAAAGCAAAATAGATGTGTTCTAAAAATTCACTAAGTTAGCTCTTCATGCACGTGCTAAGCGAATCTTCTTAGGGGAAACTCGTTCCATGATAAGTTAAGTCGTCATTCTATAGTTTTTCTAAGGTCTCCGACTCTTAGGCATTTACCTACCCAAAGCGAGAGTTGTTCCCTAGATCTAGCACAACTTAAGGCGTGCTCGGTATTGAGATAAATTGGTAGGTATTTCCCCAATATAATAACTCGTTCTCAAAGGGGCACCTAATCATTTCCACCCAGGATAACTATTTTTTACCCCTCATAATCTTTTTTTCAATTATTATTATTTATTCTTTCTTTCTTCTCTCTCTCTCTCTCTCTCTCTTGGGATTTTGATTTTTTCGAATGGGCTTCCACAATCCGAGCATCTCCAGTAACTAAAATGTTAAATCTAGAGTCACCTATGGATTCTAAACTACTAGACTACCGAGATGAATCATAACTAGGTACGTACTAGATTTTCCCTTTCAGAATATTCGTCATGTGTAGGTGTAAAAATAAAAGCTAACCAGTGTAAATCTAGAACATTTATTAGAGCAAATAAAATAAAATACCACGAGGTAAATGAAGCTAAGCTACTCATGGAAACAATCTCATGAAGAAAACCTTAAAAATACTATTGGGGCAACTTATAGATAGCAAAAACTAAGTGTTGAAAGAAACTAAACAACCTATGTATGAACAAATGAATTCTAACTAAAATGCAAAATATCAGAAAAGAAACTACTGCTAGAAACAAAATAAATCAAAACTTGGGGCCTCCCCCCAGACTTAAGCGAAACATACCTCTATTATGGTGGACGAGGTGAAAAGTCTGGTAGCCTCGGCATCGTGGGATTCTAGGAGAATCTGGTGTTGAGCCGCTGATGTCACATGTGCATGTGGTCGATCTGAGAGATGGTGGATTCAGCGGCTGCTCGGTGCTCCTCCTCCCAGTCCCACTGTGCCTACTGAGCACACATGTGTCATTGCATCTCCTGGCGATAGATGGCCTCCTCCTGGCGACGGACAGCCTCCTCCTGAAAGTAGATACGAGCCTCGTCCTAGAACTCTTCAGCCCACTGGAAGTGCTCCCGGAAGCGCTGAAACTCTGTTTGCGTGTAGGCACTCTTCTCTTCCCATCGCTTCCTCTACGTCTGCTGCTCGGCATATATGTCGTCGAAGCATGATCAGAACTCCAAAAAATCATAGGTAGATGTACCTGCATCCTGCTCAAAAGTAGAAAAAGGTGGTGGTGCAGGTGTAGGCTCATGTCGATGTGGACTAGGTGGACTCCTATACATGTGTGGACTGGAGGGAGAGTGATGTACAGGGGGAGAGATGGGTGTCCCTCGTATGGTGGGGACTCCACTATCAGGTCTAAACGCCCCCATTATCTCTTCCCACCTCATTTTTGCAAATAGGGCTTGAATATCACCAAACAAACCTAGGGACTCTAAGAGATCTCCATCAAGATACCTAGTAGCGGTGATTCTTCTAGTAGAAAGCATATTAAATCTTTCTCTATGCTCATTATTGTGAAAGAGAAGGGTTGGAAAGGCATTGCCTTCCTCTGGAGCTTGAGGGGCGTCCGTTCTCCTTGTTCTTCACTCCGAGGTAGTAGATCAAGGTGCTACTTACCTTGTCCTCCTCATCCTTGCTTCTATTGGGCTTCTTTGAGGGTTAGAGAGGGTCCTAGGTGGTGGAGAAGATGATTCCACATAGCTAGGGCAAGAGAAATCAAAGCACACAATGCGTTTGGGGTGAAAACGCACGGCATGGCCCTCTTAAACCTCACGTTCCATGGTCGTGTGAAAACACAAGGCCAGGTCATGTATGCCGCTGGGGGTCGGGGCATGGCCATGTGAAAACACACAGCTAAGCCATGTCCCCCCGTTTTCTCCTCATGGTGCACAACAGTCAGAATTCTCCTTACTCGCTCAGTCGTGTTAGTTCAAAGTGATATTATTTTTACCTAGCAGGTTCTTTCTAGTCCTAATTCATGTTCAAAAATGCTAAACGAATGGAAATCAAAGTTCAAATTAACTAAATGAATGCAATAAAATAAAAAGAACACATAAAAACTAAACTTGGGTTACCTCCCAAGAAGTGCTTTGTTTAAGGTCTTTTAGCTCGACCACACTCCATTATCTTCAACTTGGCTCCAGAGACTCTGTAAACCTCCATTCATCTATCTCTGAGTTGTCTTCCAGTGGGCTCAGCTTTACCCGGCTGAAAGTGTAGCCATCTAAGAAGGGAGCTCTACACTCTGACAGGTGGAAGAGGATGATCTCCCCGTCTACATCCAAAGAGATCTTGTGCGCCTTTACGTCTATACATCTTCCGTAGTCACCAGAAAGGGTCTTTCCAAGATGATGGGATTCTGAGGGTTTGGTCTTGTGTCAAGTATAATAAAATCCGTATAATTCTCAATGACCACAGTGATGGAAATTGCTTCCCCTTTTGGTCACTCTTGCATGGCGATCCTATCTCGTGTCGCTAGATAAAAAAAATAATCTGGACAAAGATGGATTACCCAAGCAACCGATCCATCATCATGCTATTCGATTTGAGTGGTCGCTTGAATGAACTTGTTCAAGAAACCTAACTCTTTTCCTCGATTAGCCGCAGAATAGATGATGTACGGATCGCCGATTTTTTCATTTATCTTCGGGGTCCATGATCATACAATTATAATCCAATTACATAGAACAAGAAAGAAAACTAAACAAGAATTATACCTCTTGTTTACCTCTTGATCTTCTATTGTATGACCTATCCTCTTCTTGGACATCGTGTGGGCGACGATCCTCTAATAATCGAAGCCTCCTAGATCTCATATCTTTCCTTCCTTGCTCGCTCCGAACAAGGGAAGACAAACCTCCCTTCTTCTCCTATCTAGCGCTGATCACCAAGCCTCCTTGCTTGGTTGTTGTCGTCGGCCAAGGAGAGGGAGAAGGAGAACTGGCCAAGACAAAGGAAGAGAGCACCCTATCCTTTGTTGCCGCCGGCCCTAGGAGAGAAGGAGATGGGGCACCGGCTAAAGGTTGAGAGAAGGATGGGCGCCGACCAAAGGTTGAGAGAAGGATGTCCAAACCCTAACCTTGCCGTCGGCCCTAAGGAAGGAAACCCTAGCCTCCAATCCTTGCCGCCCAAGTCTCTCAACGCCAACCCAAACCCTAGCACCACTTAAGTTTTCGCCCAAGCCTCTCCAACCCCTTCTTATATAGATCTAGGCTTCATGAGGTATTTATAATAGGCTACAATAGGGACCATGAGGAAGAGTTGGATCTTGGCCACCCAATGGATCCGAACCACACAAACCCGATCCATTAATGATGATCCATTCCACTAGAGGATTATCATTGATATACCTCACCAACTCCCATAAATAAATATGGGTTCCATATATTATTTACACAAATATCTCTCCGTGTTTAAGATATCGAATGTCCGTTAATTAATTAATTTACTGACAATTAATTAATTAACATCTAACTCCATGAGTAGTACCACTCAACCTCATCATCATGTTGGACCAAGTCCACCTGCAGGGTTTACATGATGATCCTTATAAGCTCCTCAAGGGGACATCATCATCCTAATACATAGGGCACGGTTTCCTCCTATAATCAACGACACGCCATGTAAATAATATTATTTTCCAACTTACCGGGCCTATCGATTTAACCCATAAATCTCGCCCATTGATAAATCAAAGAAATAAATACTAAGTACATGTGCCCATTATTATATCGGGATTAAGAGCATGTACACCATAATATCTGAGGTTCGATTCAATTATATAGTCAGTATAAATTGAATCACCTCTAAATCGGTCCTGCTCAATACACACAAATTGTACTAATGTAATTCTATGGTCAAGATAAATCAATACCAAATTACACTACAACCATGTCAATGGTTTGTCCAAAATCATCTTGGTTGTGAGCCTCTACTTATACTCTACAAGGAACTGATAACAAGATCTTTTGTGTGACACCACACACCATGTTATCTACAATGTAAAGTATCAGACAAGATACACACATATAATAAATATAAAATACAAACAATGATCATGTGATTCTTATTTCAAAATGAAGATGTTCATTCAAAGGCTAGGCTTTCAGTATACATCCCAACAATCTCCCACTTATACTAAAAGACTATGTTGCCATCAAACTGCCATACATTTGATTCTCATTCCCTCCACATGCCTATCAAAAGCTCTCGCTAGAAGGGCCTTAGTGAAAGGATCTGCCAGGTTATCCTCTGATGCAATATTGGCGACAGCAACTTCTCCTCGGTTTATGATCTCTTGTATCAAGTGGTACTTGTCCTCTATGTGTTTACTTGCCTTATGGGCTCGTGGTTCCTTCGAGTTTGCAACTGCACCAATGTTATCACAATAAATTGTGATAGTTCTGAATAAACCAGGAATCACATTCAAGTTTATCAAGAAGTTCCTGAGCCATACAACTTCTTTGGCTGCCTCAGAGGTTGCCACATACTCAGCTTCCATGGTGGAGTCCGCCACGCATTTCTGCTTGACACTCCTCCATATAATGGCTCCACCTCCCAAGGTAAACACAAAATCTGAGGTAGACTTACTGTTATCCCTATCTGATTGGAAGTCGGAATCTATGTAACCCAGAGGGAGTAATTGGTCTGTCTGATATACCAGCATATAATCCCTAGTCCTTCTCAGGTACTTCAATATATACTTTACTGCAATCCAATGTCCCTATCCTGGATTACTCTGATATCTGCTAATCATACCCACGACAAAGCAGATATCAAACCTCGTACATAACATAGCATACATGAGGCTTCCTCCCGCCAAAGCATAAGAAACCGCCTTCATCTCCTCTATCTCCTTTGATGTTCTAGGACACATCTCTTTAGATAAAGGTACTCCATGCCTAAAAGGTAGAAACCCTTTCTTGGAGTTCTGCATGCTAAAATGAGCCAAAATAGTGTCTATGTATGAAGCTTGAGATAAACACAACATCCTTTTCTTGCGACCCCTTATAACCTTGATCCCAAGGATGTGTCTCACTTCTCCCAAGTCCTTCATATTAAACTGTTTGGACAACCATACCTTTACGTCTGACAACACTTTGACATTATTGCCAATGAGCAAAATGTCATATACGTTTAGTACAAGAAATACCACTACGTTTCTGTCACATCTCTTGTATACACAAGACTCATCCGGACTTTGAATAAATCCATATGACTAGATTACCTCATCAAAGTGGACGTTCCAAGATCTCGAAGCTTGCTTCAATCCATAAATGGACCGATTAAGCTTGCACACAAGGTGATCTTTGCCCTTTGCAATGAATCCCTCTGGTTGCTCCATATAGATGTTTTCTTCAAGACTTCCATTAAGAAAAGTTGTCTTGACATCCATCTACCAAACCTCATAATCCATATGAGCAGCAATAGATAAGAGAATCTGGATAGACTTAAGCATGGCTACCGGCAAAAAGGTCTCCTTATAATCAATACCCTCTTTCTGAGTATACCCTTTTGCAACAAGCCTTGCTTTGAAGGTCTCAACCTTCCCTTCTGTTCCTCTCTTTCTTTTGTAGATCCATTTGCATCCAATGGTGTAGTCTTGTTCATTAGCGCTCCTTCTACAACAGAATTGAGGGACATCTTTGTGGCATACGTGATCCCATTTAGAAGATGTGGATCACTAGCCACCTTTCCAGTCCATGGTGGGGGCATTGGTAGAGCAGCCCCTTGTAGTGATCCCAGGCTTCAAATAAAGGTTCCCCCTCCTTCTGACGAAAGCTCGTGATTAGATGGCGCATGTGAGCAGTCTTTCTTGGTAGAAAAAATTTATCCAAAAATCTCTGCTCACACTACTCCCATGTAGTAATGCTTCCCTGAGTGAAGCCATGTCTTAGCCTTATCTCGCAATGAGAAAGAGAATAGGCTCAGACGGATCGCATCGGCAGGTACTCCATTGATCTTCATTGTCGAGAAGATTTCTAAAAATGTATCTAGGTGTCGATTCGGGTCTTTAGTCGCAGCTCCCCCGAATTAACTTTGTTGGACCATGTGTATAAGAGCAGGTTTCAATTCAAAGTTATTTGCCGAAATGCACGGTCCAGTTATACTTGGCCTAAATCCTCTAGCACTAGGGGTTGCGTAATCCTGCAAAGGTCGGCTACCTATGTTCACCACAGATGCATCTTGGCCTTCCATTCTCTTCTGTTCAGCTCTCCTGCGATGGTAGGTTCATTCGATTTCTAGATTGATCGAAATTAGGCCTTCCAATCCTAAGCGTCTATGCATACGAAGAACCGAGACACAAAATTAGGAGTACTACCTAATGCTCAGAAACAAAAAATAAACTAATCTAGCTTACTAAATCAAATGAAGAAGAGCTAATTATAAAAGAAATCATAATACTACTACTAAAATAAAAATTAAATCTAGATATGGAAAATCTAAAATCGAAGTAAATAAAGTAAAATAAAAGATAAAAGTAAAGCAAGTAAATAAAGCTAACCTAAGTCTGATCCAATTATCCGCTTCTTGATTTGATATTGAATCAATCAGTCCCCGACAACGACGCCAAAAACTTGATGCACGCGAACGCGACCTCAAATCTCACGACAGAGACCGTCGAGGACTCAAAGCGTGCGCTCGCACTCAATGCCCGCAAGTGTACGGATGTTGTCAAGTAATAAATAGATTATCGATCCCACTGGAACTAAGATTCGAGTACCGATCTGTTCAATGGATGGTATTGCTCGGAGTTCAGTTCTAATGATTGCGATTAAGAGGGTTGTCAGCGATCCTAACTCTAGTACGGTGCCACACCGAGGAAGAGAAGGGTTGCTATGATTCTTTGAGGGAATCCTAGGATTTCAGTTTCACTTGTGCATCGTAGAACACGCTACCAATTGAGTATTATCTAAACGTCTAACTATAGCCTTGTGGAAGGGACATCATACACTCTCCCGATGAGCTTTCGCATCTATCAGAAGCTACCTCTGTCATACCAGGTCAACCCCTGGCGTTAGGATGGGGTAGGCGGTACGAGGATGTCGAATCAATCCCTGTGGTGAGATGGAACATATCTCATTTTCGACTTTATCGCATCCTTCTATCTACAGTTACGGGAGATGAGGTCAACCCCTAGGTTCCTCCTTAATTCTCCTAAATCTTTGATACGAGGCTTGTCACCCCTTGTATCGACTTCACACAGTAAATAGAAGACCAAAACAAATATCTATAGATCTAAACAATCACCAATTACAAATATAAACTAAAGAATTAGAAATATATTTGGAATAACATATCCTACACACACAAACTACTCCCTAATCCTAGAATCGGTAAATCTACTCCATGAATATAAGAGACGAAACACAAAGCATGATCATGTTTAGATATGTAGGGATCCCTGTAGGGGATCGGTACGGCCGGCTAGAGGGGGGGTGAATAGCCCTCGTACGATGGATGTCGTAATTCGTTCGTTCTTCTTGCGTTGCTTGTCTACGATTGTCGTTAGCACAGCGGAATAACAATAATAATGAAACTAACAACAATACACAATCACACAATACAAGATATATGTGGTTCGGAACCGAATGGTTCCTACTTCACGGGCGAGCTCACCGAGCTCTAGTTATGCGCACGACACTAACTATAACACTCCTTCTCGACAACACGTCGGAGGTGGAAAAACCTCTCACAAGCAATTACAATGTAATATAGAAATACAAGCAAATACACAAATACAATACAAAAGAAAACTTTCACTGATCGCTTTGCTTGTTGCTTGCTTTGATTGGCTCTTGAAGGACTGGAATGCAGCAGCAATTCCCCTCCAATAGCTTCACAAAATACTTGGCGAAATCCTCCAACTCGTGCTCCATTTATAACCTGCATCAAGCTATTTTTGCGCCTAGCAGTCGACTGCCAAAAGGCCCCAGTCGACTGCCCCTGTAGCCGTTGTCTCACAACGGCCAGATCCACGTCGGACAAGTTCCAACGGATCACCTACCAGTCGACTGATGATGCCCATCACGATCGTGACTCCAAGAGGTCGACCGCCCGCAATCGGCTACGGAGCGCTCGGTGCTCGCGACACTCCCATCCGATCGCCATCCTCGAGTCGATCATTGTCGATCCCGATCGCCAAGCACAAAACCCTAGCCTTACACCAGTTGAACTCTAGTCGACTTGGACTACCAAGCACCTATGCGGGCCGATCGACGTCGGGCAAAACCTCAAACACCAAGTTGTTTGAGCATCCGACCGTCGGGTAAACCCTCAAACATCAAGTTTGAGCCTCCGACACTCAGTCTTAGCCACTTGGCCAAGTCCACCTTATCCCTCATGGAGTTCCCCACCAAAGCTCTCTTCCCTCGGCCTACGTCTCGGATCGCCAAGCGCACGGCCGCAACGCCATCCTTCGCGTCTCATGCCCTAGAAGTGCTTCTTCCTTTGGGCTCACTCCATTCGCTCCCGTCCGGCGGTCCCTGATGCACCAAAGCGACGGCCGCAATGTCATCCTTCACCAACTCAAGGACCCGAGCCTAGTGAACTTACCAAGTCCTTAAGACTTCTCATCATTTCTCACCAAGCACCAATGCTTTGGATTTTCCCATGCCAAGGCTTACTTACACCAAGCTCCATGCTTGGATTTTCCATGCCAACCCCATGTTGGACTTTCCCACACCAAGCGCCATGCTGGGATTTTCCATGCCAACACCATGGACTTTCCCATGACATCATGTCATGAGTTTGT
Source organism: Wurfbainia villosa (assembly GCA_025175895.1). NCBI lineage: Eukaryota > Viridiplantae > Streptophyta > Magnoliopsida > Zingiberales > Zingiberaceae > Wurfbainia > Wurfbainia villosa. The sequence goes on from CM045988.1 coordinate 84,130,589, forward strand.
CTATCAAAATACCATCAAACAATCTCGACCTTTTTGATGATTGACAAAACTACCATCTCAAGTCTACCAATTCTCCCATATTGGCAATTCTCATATCCCAATGAGAATTCCAACGAACCTAATTGCTTCTCCCCTTTTGACATTACATCAAAAGGTCCTCTCAAGTATGAATTTCTCATATCCCAATGAGATCTTACAATCTCTCCCTTGGAGGAACACATGCATACCATCTTTCTAGTGATCCCATATCACGTCAAGAGAGTCAACCCAATTTTCCTCCCATGAGGAAATACACATCCATCTTCCATGATGGATACCTCCCTAGAGGCTTGCTCCCCTTGACCATTGCACCAACAATGTCCTTGGAGAGTCCCTAAGCCAATAGAATCATTAACCAAATCAAAATTAAGGCAACAACAATGAACTCACATCCACATTAAAATTGATACTCACCCTCAACCCAACTCCTAATCCATATCCAATGGATTTCCACCCTCTCTAATGCTCTCCCAAGCATATCCTAGGGTTAGAAGTGGTTAGACCAAAACATAGCTGAACATGGGCCTAACCAACAAGATTTACGAAGCTTGCTCGATCAAATCGAATCGATTCCATCATCGATCCGCCATATCCATGATCGATAACGCAGATATGTAGTTTTTGATTTGAAATGGATTTAAAATCCATAAGTAAATATCGTAATTTTAAAAATCTTGAAAATGCGTATAATACTTATCCTAAACACTATGGGTGAAAAATATTGGAAAATTATTTTACCCACTAAATTAGGAGATTGATACAAAGTTCAAAAGTTTAGAAAAGCTTCAATAAAGAGCCCTCTTTGTATCATCCCATTCAATGGTGATAGCTATCAAAAGATAGGCTTCACCAAGGTTTTTCAAAATGTTTTCAAAAAGTTTTCAAAACCTTTAATTTCTTTTCCTTAAACATCTCACTTATATCTAGATGTGTAAAAACACATTCAAAGTAATTAATCTAGTGAGATGTGGGTTTTTGTTCTTTAAAATGGTCTCATGCATATTTCTAGGCAATATTATTTGATTCCCATCAAATCATGCCATAGTCCTTAACTCCATTTTAATTCATGCATGATATGATTATGGCATAGATATGATATAGATAAAAACATATGCCAATATCATGATGTCATGGCATGTGAATGAAACTTAAGCATACATGACATCTAAACATAAATCTAAACATGATCATGACATTTTATAGATAAAAATGAAAATGATGTCATGACATGACAAGGCAAACAAAACATGGCAAGTAAAATATACTAAGGTATAGAATACCTAAGTGTGAAAATCAATTTGCCATTTTTAGGGATTAATTCTATTTTGCCTTATTGCCATTCATTTCCCTAGTGTGCCAAAAACCCAAATGTTGGGAGTATGGGGAATACAATCAAAGTCCCACATTGGTAAGACATGGAAAAGATCATGTGCTTATAAGAAAAAAGATATCTCCATTGGTATGAGGCCTTTTGGGTAAAGCCCAAAAATAAAACCATGAGGGCTTAGGCCCAAAGTGGACAATATCATGCCATTGTGGAGATATGTGGAGCTTATAAGCACTAACAATTGGTATCTAGCCAGTCCATGTCAAGCCATGAACCTCAGCGAAGGAAGTTGAGCTCACGTCGGATCAGATACATTAGGAAGGAAGTCTAGTTGGGTCGGAGGGACCGAACAACTGGCAGGAAGTCCTGGTGGGTTGAAGATCGGACATCAAGCAGAGAAAATCCTTCGAGGAGGGATAGGCTTGAGGGGGGGCCCAATGTGGTCCTTCGTTTGAGGGGGGGATTGTTGGGAGTATGGGGAATACAATCAAAGTCCCACATTGGTAAGACATGGAAAAGATCATGTGCTTATAAGAAAAAAGATATCTCCATTGGTATGAGGCCTTTTGGGTAAAGCCCAAAAATAAAACCATGAGGGCTTAGACCCAAAGTGGACAATATCATACCATTGTGGAGATATGTGGAGCTTATAAGCACTAACACCAAAATGGCACACCAATACCTCTATGACCTAATTGTGCCAATTTAAATCATTTTTTAACTTCTCAAACCATATTGGCACACCCTAATGTGTCAACTCTACTATGGTTAGGTTAACTACCCATCCACTTAGGGTTGACACACCAAAACTCATTTAGCGTGAATCGATCACGCTCTTAGGAACCCAATATCTATTGGAGCTCCTTGGGTTAACAAGGTATTCCCTAGGGATAACTTCCCTAGATACCTTCCCAATGACCCTTTTTGGATTTGAAGCCATAGTCTTTTGGGTCTTTCCTAGGTCAACTCTAGAGGTGACTCCTCCATTGACCTTCTTAGTGGCTACATTTGATTTCTTTGAGGTGTTAGCCACTAAACACATACCATGGCTAGACTTAGGGATGACTTCCCTATTAGCCTTGGTTTTCCTAGACCTAGAAATAGTTCCATAATTAAATGGAACATTATGATAAGTCTTCTTGGGCTTAGATTTGTCACCCAAACCTTCCTTGCCCTTAGACCGTTTTTGAACCTTAGGTCTTGACTTTTGGACATTTGACCCTAGAATTGAATTTTCTATGATTCTAAGGGATTTCTCCATTCTCTCAAGTCTTGACCTCAAGACTTGGTTCTCTAGCTCTAATTTTCCCATTTTTGAATTTTCATTAGGTTTTTGGGAAAACCTCTTCTTAGGCATATGCCTAGATTTCTTGGGATTAATACCCAAATTCTCTTCAATTCTTCTAATTGATTTCCTAGGTAGGATAGGTCTAGTGTTTTGGGTCCTAGGTTTGTCCTTAGAGAAACTAACACGCTTAGCACCTAAACAATAGACCTTATTGTTTCTCCTAGCATGCTTTTCATTAATAATAGCAAGAGAACTAAAATAATTTTTAGCATGCTTTTTGACTTTAGGAATTAAAGGTGCATTAACTAAATGTACCTTAGGGTTAGCTTTAGGAGCTCCCCCTACATGAATTGCACCTTCTTGCCCTTTCTTCCTCCCCCTAGGGCATTGGCTTCGATAGTGTCCCTTTTGGTTGCATTTAAAGCACACAATGTGCTCTTTGCTCTTGATTTTGGGAACACCGGCATTGTTTGACTTTGGGTTGACTTTTGGTGTTGATGCCTTCTTCTTAGCCAATTTAGGGCATTTGCTCTTATAATGCCCTTTCTCCCTACACTCAAAGCATATTATATGATTTTTATTTAAAATAATAACACTTGAGTTACCTAGGGAGGTGGTGGAGGCCTCTTCATGATCTTCACTTCTCCCGGATGTGGATGCTTCTTGTTCTTGCTCCGGGATGGAAGATTGCCTTTCCTCCCCCTCAATGCTAGAGGTGGAGGTCTCCACCAAATCATCAACATCTTCAAATGTTGTGGGTGCTTCTTCTTCGGCATTCTCCTCTACTTGTGCCAGTTGGGAATTTTCTTGGAGTTTCATTATTTTCTCCCATAATTCCTTTGCATCCCTATAGTCACCCAATCTAGACCAAATATGATTAGGTAACAAATCACTAAGTAGTTTTATTACCTCGAGATTTGTCTTGAACTCCTTCATTTGGTCTTGGGTCCACCTTGACTTCTCAATTTGCCTATTTCTTTCATCCCTAGGCAATTTGAAACCGTTTTCTACTACTAGCATAAAATCAAAATCGGTTTCTAGATATACCTCCATTTTTCTTCTCCACCATAGGAAATCTCCTTCGAACTTTGGTGGTTGAAGGTTATAGCCGGCTATCTTGAATTTCTTGTGTCGACGGTTAGTCCTCGACAAGCGCCTTGGCTCTGATACCACTTGTAGGGGATCGGTACGGCCGGCTAGAGGGGGGTGAATAGCCCTCGTACGATGGATGTCGTAATTCGTTCGTTCTTCTTGCGTTGCTTGTCTACGATTGTCGTTAGCGCAGCGGAATAACAATAATAATGAAACTAACAACAATACACAATCACACAACACAAGATATACGTGGTTCGGAACCGAATGGTTCCTACTCCACGGGCGAGCTCACCGAGCTCTAGTTATGCGCACGACACTAACTATAACACTCCTTCTCGACAACACGTCGGAGGTGGAGAAACCTCTCACAAGCAATTACAATGTAATATAGAAATACAAGCAAATACACAAATACAATACAAAAGAAAACTTTCACCGATTGCTTTGATCGCTTTGCTTGTTGCTTGCTTTGATTGGCTCTTGAAGGACTGGAATGCAGCAGCAATTCCCCTCCAATAGCTTCACAAAAGACTTGGCGAAATCCTCCAACTCGTGCTCCATTTATAACCTGCATCAAGCTATTTTCGCGCCTAGCAGTCGACTGCCAAAAGGCCCCAGTCGACTGCCCCTGTAGTTGTTGTCTCACAACGGCCAGATCCACATCGGACAAGTTCCAACGGATCACCTACCAGTCGACTGATGATGCCCATCAGTCGACTGGTGACCCAGTAGTCGACTGCCCAGTCGGCTACGGAGCGTTCTGTGCTCGCGACACTCCCATCAGTCGACTGCCATCCCTCGGCAGTCGACTGCTGTCGACTTCAGTCGACTGCCAGTCCATGGCAGTCGACTGCCAAGCACAAAACCCTAGCCTTACACCAGTCAAACTCTAGTCGACTTGGACCAGTCGAACCAGCACCTATGCCAGTCGACTGACGTCGGGCAAAACCTCAAACACCAAGTTGTTTGAGCATCCGACCGTCGGGTAAACCCTCAAACATCAAGTTTGAGCCTCCGACACTCAGTCTTAGCCACTTGGCAAGTCCACCTTATCCCTCATGGAGTTCCCCACCAAAGCTCTCTTCCCTCGGCCTACGTCCCTCGGATGCGCCAAGCGCACGGCTTCGCAACGCCATCCTTCGCGTCTCATGCCCTAGAAGTCTGCTTCCCTTTGGGCTCACTCCATTCGCTCCCCGTTCGGTGGTCCCTCGGATGCACCAAGCGCACGGCTTCGCAATGTCATCCTTCACCGACTCAAGGACCCCGAGCCTAGTGAACTTACCAAGTCCTTAAGACTTCCCATATGCACCAAGCGCACGGCTTCGCAATGCATTTCTCACCAAGCACCAAGCGCACGGCTTCGCAATGCTTTGGATTTTCCCATGCCAAGGCTTCCCCCTTGGACTTCCACACCAAGCTCCATGCTTGGATTTTCCATGCCAACCCCATGTTGGACTTTCCCACACCAAGCTCCATGCTTGGATTTTCCATGCCAACGCCATGTTGGACTTTCCCATGACAATCCCATGTCATGAGTTTTGTCTATCATCAAAATACCATCAAGGTACTGCTGGGCCGATTGCACCAACAATCCCGAGCAATAAACAAAATTCGCAGCGGAAAACTTAGGATCCCTCCAGAGATCCAAGAAAAAAAAATATACTCATTTCTATTATCGATTCTATCCTATAGGAATCGAGATTACCTTCGAAGCATGCCCTTCGAATTCCAGTCAGCAACACTTGCGGATCTCAGCGTGGTCAGAATGTCTACGCCTCTACGGTGCACACACACACGATCTTGGAGAGAAGAGGTAAACCCTTTCGGTTGTGCTAGCAACCACGCCAAGGTCTCTCTTTTCACTCTATACTTGGCTTTTGAGAACAAAATAAAATCAAATTCAATTTGTTTTTCATTCTCACGTTGAAGAAGAAGAAGAAACAATAATACACCTTAATGAGACATTAAATGCACTTCCTTATTCTCCATGGTAAAAGAAAGGAAGTCAATTAATGCTCATTAAATGCACATTAATGAGCTTTTTAAATCCCATTTAAAACCCCATTTATTAATTTGTGTATTACATTATTAATTCGTGTATTACATGATTAATCATTTTAGCCTTCTTCTCTTGGTTTGACTTGAGTCTAACTCAACATAAATCAATTTGAGTCCAACTCAAATTTAGCCAAGTAATGAGTCTTACTCATTCTAGTTAATCCAATTAACTAATAATTCATTTTAGTCAAACCAAAATCATTTCCTCTCCAAAATAATATGTTCTTTGTGTGTGACCCTATAGGCTCTCATAACGTTGGCAATGTATCCAAAACCATTTTAGATACATAAGCAATGAGCGGCATCTAGCAATACATCATTGCTACCCAAGTGATGAGAATGTCGAGATCCGACAACCTCTTCCGTGACTATTATCATATGACAGTGTCCTTCTATCCTTGATATCTCAGATCGATCAATGAGGCATAGACCATGTCACCCTCTTATCAATCTTTATTTTTCTTGATCCCCAAGTAGACTCACTCAAACAAATGAGCTCAATATCTCATATTGACTCATTTGAGCATGGTCATGTATTTCGTGGTCCTACTCTATCAAGAGGCCAAAGATATCACTCCCGTCATATGGGAGGGATAGATCTCATCTACATCACTCACATCCCTCCGCATAATTCGTTACATACTCAGTGATCGCCGTTATAGTCACCCAATTACGGTGTGACGTTAGACGATACCAAAGTGCATAACTCCTTATGTAGGGAACCGTAGTGACTTCAGGTCTAAGGACTATTCACACCAATAGTCACATGAGAAAGTATATGACACTCATATAACGATCCATGATACTTTCTCATGGTGGGTCAATTCAGTATATATAGTCTCCTATATATATACCCATGTATCAATGTGATATCACATATCCATGACTTGTGAGATCAAGTCATTGTTGGTGCAATCGGCCCAGGTCACGATTGACCAGGACTCGAGTTTGACTCGAGTGATGTTTTGATGTTTGACAAAGTATGTTTGACATAGGATTGACATTGATGTTGGACATTGATGTCGGTTAATATGTTTGGGAGATTGTTTATACAATCGACCCAGGTTATAATTGACTTGATAGTTGACCAGGGTTGACCATGTGATCATGAGAAGTCCAAGCATGGGTCTTGGCAAGGTAAAGTCCAAGTCATGGTACTTGGCATGGAAAGCCCAAGTGGGACACTTGGCATTTGGGAAAGTCCAAGTCTTGAGCACTTAGCATGAGAAGTCCAAGCATGGGTCTTGGCAAATGAGAAGTCCAAGCATGGGTCTTGGCAAATGGAAAGTCCAAGCATGGGTCTTGGCATGGAAAGTCCAACAAGGGTTGGCAGTGAGGCAATTTGCAGTGCATTTCAGTGGTCCTTCAAGCTCATCCAAGCAAACCGACAAACAAGCGACCAAACCCTAGTTTGTAAAGTGTTCTTTACATTTTCACTTGTATTTGCTTGTTTACTTTGTATTACTTGTTGTAATTCATTGTACGAGGTTTCTCCACCTCCGACTTGTTGTCGAGAAGGAGCTTTATTGCTTAGTGGTGTTTGTGGCATCGCTAGGGTTCGTACGAACCCAATCCGTGGAGTAGGAACCATTACGGTTCCGAACCACGTTATATCGTGCGTGTTGTGATTGTATCTTGTGTTTGTATTTGTTATTGTTTATTCCGCTGCGCTAACACGAATTGTAGACAAGCACGCGAACGATTTCCATCTTCCTACGGGCACATCGCTATTCACCCCCCCCCCTCTAGCGGTGTCAAATTTCCAACAGTCATCCATTGACCTACATGCTAGTCTCAATGTATCAATATAACCCTTGTCTATTAATATAATACTCGACTAGGAATATTTAAGAATAGTATTCTCTACAGCTTTTCATAATCAATTCTACCAATTGATATACTGTAGATAATAACCTACTATTCATGGGCATTATTATATTTATTTAGCTGGCACACGCATAAAGAAATATAATAATCAATCTTTGTCTTTATTAATGTAAGAATATAATACAAAAGTCTCCCTCACTAATCATCTCATAATTGGCACTAAGGGCTTATACTAACAAGATATACAATGGAAATTATGCATGGAAAGTAAATTACAATGAAATGGGGCTCTTCTCTCTGACGTTTAGGTGCAAAACTTGATCCTCAAGTGACTTTCTTCCTCCCCGTTGCGAGTTCCCGAAGCTTTTTAGGACGTCGGAGTGTTGTCCCGACCATTGTGCCTCCCCCTAGGGTTTGGGTGTAGCTTTCTTTATATAACCATGAGGTTGGCTCTTCACGAAATTCGAAAAAGACCTAATCGCGTCAAAATGGTTGGCCGCCACACGACCGTGTGTTTCTACATGGTCAGGTCGTGTGTGGCCCTGTGGTGGCCAATCTCAAGCTTTGGACACAGCCATGTGTAGCCACACTCTCTGGACGTGTCCCCTACTGCATCCAGCTGCCAAATGCCCTTTTTCACTTCGAAAGTGCGTTGTTTTCCCTATGAAATACTATCCTACACACAAAAGTACAAAGAGCATATCTCCGAATCAGAAAATAAGAAATGCATACAAAATAAAGTACTATATGCATGAAACAAGTATAAAATGCAACAAGATGTGAGCAAAAACTACTCTTAAAATCCTATATATTTTGCTCACATCATCGAGCCAAGTGATGGATTTGGCTATGACACCCGAATTCCTCCACTATTCGACCGAGAAGATTTTCTAGCTTGGAGGGAGAGAATTGAAACTTTCTTGATGATGGACATAGAGAATTGGTTCATCATCGTCGACAGATTTGAACCTCCCATGGATAAGAAGGGAGGACCTCTCAAAAATCAAGAAATTGACCAAGGAGCAATGCCAAAAATTTAAGATCGATTTTAAGCTAACAAAACTTCTAACTAATTTAATTCCTATTGATATTCTGTCAGAATTAGGAGAAGTTATGGATGCCAAAGAAATATGGAGCAAATTGGTAAAGTTCCATGAAAATTTCTCACCGACACAAGTAGAGGAGAAAGTCGAAGAAGAATCAAGTTGCTCATCCTCTGAAGCTCAAGAAGAAAGTGCATCATCATCCCAAGAGCTTGAGGATTCAGAAGTTGAGAGATTCTCAACATCCAGATCAGTAGAGGAGGTTGAAGAAGTCTCCACCTCTAGGATTGAGGGGGAGGAAACTAGGTCTTCAATACTGGAGCAAGAGCAAGATGAGTCATCTACATCTAGGAGAAATGAAGAAGAAATTTAAAATTATCCTACCATTCAAGAAGGTAACTCAAGCATATCTATTAAGAATAAAAATTACATAATATGATTTGAGTGTAGAAAAGTAGGTCATTATAAGAGTAAATGCCCAAAAAGAGTCAAGAAGACTCAACCAACACCGAAGGTGAAGGAGAAAACCAAGGAGGTCAGAGCCCATATACACAAATGCAAAGAGCACATTGTGTGCTTCAAATGTCAACAAAAGATGCACTATAGAAGTCAATGTCCTAAGGGGAGTCACCTTACCAAGGACAAAAAGAAGAGCTCAAATGTAGACGGAGTTAAGGCAAATCCTAAGGTATCATTTAATAATGCTCTTTATTTTAGTAATGGTAAGAAGCATGCTAGTAATAAGTATTTTTGCTTATGAGCCAAACATGTCAATTTACCTAAGGATAATCCCAGAACTATTCTGCCTAAGTAAATTATTAGGAAGATAGAGAATAATTTAGACATTAACCCTAAGAAGGGTAGACATATGCCTAAAAGGAAGAACAAATGGAAATTCAAAATTAGAGATATTAGTGGTAGAAAATCAAGTTTTGAGGTCAAGAGTTGAGAAATTGGAAAAGACCCTTTATAAGATGATAAATTCAATTAAAGGTAGGTGTTATGAGGCAAGAACTATCAAAGGATAGGAAAGATTTGGGTCAAAAGCCTATGTTCAAGAAGGTAATGTCTGTTAATGAAAGCCCTAGAGTCAATCATGTGATGATTGTTGTATGGACTTTATTGTATCATATTCCTATTTATAAAGGCATGGTTATTATATTTACTTGTATTTGTGCCAAATAAAATAAGTATAATGATGTCCTTGAGTAGAAGGTTCTTATCTATATCAATCGATTGGTTGAATCGATAATGAGATGATATAGAGAACACTACTCTTAATCATTCCTAGTCAAGTATTAACATTCAGGGACAATGTTAATGCGTAGAGACTAACATGTAGGTCAACACGATGACTTGATCTCACAAGTCATGGATATGAGATATCAAGTTGACACATGGGTATGCATTGGAGAATGTATACTGAATGACCCGCCATGAGAAAGTATCATGGATCGTTATATGAGTGTCATATACTTTCTCATGTGACTATTAGTATGACTATTAGTTCTTGGACCTGAAGTCACCATGGTTCCCTACATAAGGAGTTGCATACTTTGGCTTCGTCAAACGTCACCCGTAAATGGGTGGACTATAAAGGCGATTACTGGGTATGTAACAAATTATGCGGAGGGATGTGAGTGATGTAGATGGGATCTATCCCTCCTATATGACGGGAGAGACATCGTTATTCTTGATAGAGTGAGACCACGAAGTGCATGGCCATGCCTAAATGAGTCAATATGAGATATTGAGCTCATTTGATTAGAGTGAGTCTACTTGGAGTTCAAGATATAGATTGTACCGAGGATGACAAGGTCTATGCCTCAATTGGTCAATCTAGATGTCAAGGATATAGGGGCATTGTCACATATTGTGAGAGTCACAATTAGTAGTCACAAAGGTGATGTTGGATCTCAACATTCTTGTAACTTGGGTAGCAATGATGTGTTGCTAGATATCGCTCATTACTTATGTTCCTAAATCGGTTTAGGAGCATTGCCAACGTTACAAAAACCTATAGGGTCACACACAAAGGGCAATTAGATGGAGATTAGGTTCATATGATGAACCATGAGGATTAGGTTCATGGGATGAACCAAATTGGATTAAGTATAATCCAAATTAGACTAATTGAGTTAGACTCAATTTGATTCAAGTGTTGAATGAGTCTAATTTAGATTTGATTCATTGAGTCAATTTAAATTAATGAATAGAGATTCATTAAATCAAATTGACTTGAATCAAGTGGTTAGATTTGATCAACCATGGGAGATAAGAGGTCAAGTTTGACTTGACTTGAGAGGGAAGATGAATGGTCAATTTTGACTTGACCAATTGCCATGTCATGGTGACATGGCATGGGGGTCGGCCAATGATGGTGTTCTACATCATCATTGACTTATCACGTGGTGCCACCTCATGAGGGAAACCAAGAGTCATTGGCTCTTGGAGTTACATGCATGCATGTAACCCCCCCCCCCCCCCCCAATCCAAGAGTGGTCGGCCACTTTACTTCTCATTAGATGAGAATTCATTTGTGGTAACTTCATCTTCTTCTTCCTTGGGACTTCCTCTCAAGCTCTCTCTTCCAATCCTTTCTTTGGTCGAAACTCTCAAGGGTGCTAGCACACTCTAAGGTTTCTTCTCCACCATTTGTTCGTGTGGATACTTGTAGAGGAGTGTGCACTTGGCACTCTTCAAGATCCGACAAAGTGTTTGGACGAGCGGGATAAGCGAAGGGCGTCGCTACGAGGGTAATGCTCTCACCATTTAGATCTATGGTAGATCTAGGTTTTTTCATAACACATACATGTAGTTTTATTTTGCAAGCTTTTGCGCTTAGGGTTTAAAGGCTCAAACCCAACAGTGGTATCAGAGCCACGTGCGAAGCATGTATGCGTTTAATATTTGTAGTTTTTGTATTAGATATAAAAATTACAGATTTTTAAGTTTCTGTAAATTTCCTATTTTTATATAATTTTTGGATATTTTTCTCAAAAAGTCGAAGCAACAAGTGTTGGGACACTTGTAGGCTTCAACCGCCGAGAAAAACTCTCCGAAACGGCGAGTTCTCGCTTTAGGTTTTTGGGACAGTGACTTAAGTCACTGTAAGATCTAGTATGGACACTCACAAAGTTTATTTTTGCGAGTAGGGGCGCTTCCCCTATCCCCGAAAGGGGCCTTGTCCCGCGATCGCGCCTGGAAACCGCTTAGCGGGACCGTTACGGAGAGGTGACTCATAAAATTGAAAAAAATAGGAAAAATTATAGAAATTTTCTGTAAAATACATAATTTAGTATTATGTATAATTCTGTGATGGTCATGGCCCAAGAACCCCAATATGATTGGATGTTAATGTGTTGTAATTCATAATACGGCCTGCGTGCCATTTTTGTGATTGTGCTTGTTGTATAGGGTATGTGACTTGCGCGTCATGCCTCTTCTTTTAATATTCTAGTTGTAAATAGTTTTAGACTCGAATGTAACTCGAGTTTCATATTTGTAATGTACAAAAATGGAGCAGTGAAAGGTCCACTTCTAGACGGAGTTACGAGAAGGGTGCCGACGACACATGGCGGTCAAAGGAGGCACTTAGAGAAGCCGCTAACCCTAGGTTGACCATCCGATCTTCTCATTGGCTTGAGAAGATCGTAGTAGGGCCATGACCTAATCACAATTAATTTATATATATGTATATATGTTGATATATATATATATATATATATATATATATATATATATATATATATATGTTATGCTTGTATGTATGTGATGCATGCTAGTAGAATAATGCTTGTATGTATGTGATGCATGCTAGTAGAATAATGCTTGTATGTATATGATGCATGCTAGGATATTTTTCTTGTATGTATATGATACATGCTAGAATAATGCTTGTATGTATGTGATGCATGCTAGTGTAGGATAATAAAGACCTCAATGAGTATATGATACACATTATGATTAGATTAGATCTTAATCGAATCAACTCGAAAAATGCCTACCAAGTCCTTGATACCCATCACTACCTCGATCATTTGTAGTTGTTGAATCTGCCAAAGTAGAGTAACGCATATTATCTTGGTAGGGTGCGGAGGGACAATCTTGGTCCCGCCTATCACGGCTTGGGTTAGAGTAAGCTCAATTAGATTGAGTAAAACTAGTTAACTCAATTGGATCGAGTAGAACTATAGGCATATTCCAACCGTTGGAAAGATAGGATAAGATCACATTTACACTAAATCTTGGGCGATTTAGCCAAAGCTAACTCAATGTCTTTTATAAATGTGGGTCTTGATCCTATAAACAAGAGTTGCATAGAGATGTAATCGGTAATGTGTTACCCACCGATCATACTAAGTCTTGGGCAATTTAGCCAAAGCTAACTCAAGGCTTAGTATGATGTGGATCTTGTCCCGCAGGAATTATAGCTAGTTTGTATGAATCTAGTAATGTGGTTTGACCACATCCATAACTCGATTCTACAAAATTCCTATAATTCAGGGGGAGTATCATTTGATTAAAGGCCTAATTAAATGATAAAAGGAATATGATATTAATTTTCTGCATTGTGTATGTTGTAGATAACTATGTCGACAAACACGAACACTCTCTCTCTGCGTTCTGTCTTTGAGAAGGACAAGCTCAATGGAGCAAATTTCCTGGACTGGTATAGGAACCTGAGAATCGTTCTCACCCAAGAAAGGAAATTGTACGTCCTGGAGCAGCCCATTCAAGAGGCACCTCCTGCCACTGCCTCGCGAGCTGACAAAGATGCTTACAAGAAGCATCAAGATGATGCATTAGATGTGTCATGTCTAATGCTCGCGACCATGAACTCTGAGCTTCAGAAGTAACATGAGTTCATGAATGCTCATGATATAGTTGAACATCTTCGTCAACTATATCAAGGACAAGCAAGGCACGAGAGATATGAAGTCTCTAAGGCATTGTTTGGGTCCAAAATGCAAGATGGGACTCCCATAGGTCCATATGTACTCAAGATGATTGGGTACGTAGAAAACCTACAGAGATGGGATTCCCCCTTGGCCAAGAGCTGGCCACTGACTTGATCTTGCAGTCTTTGCCACAAAGCTACAATCAATTTGTCATGAATTACAACATGAATGAAATTGATAAGCCACTGTCTGAGATGCTCAGCATGTTGAGAACTGCTTAGCTCAACCTTAAGAAGGGAAAATCTGACTCCATTTTGATGGTGCAAAAGAAGAAAGGCAAGGGCAAGCCTAAAGGTAAGGGAAAGTCCCAAGCTAAGGGCAAAGGCAAAGAACTTAAATCCAAAGGAAGGGTGGCCAAGGAAGGGGCTTGCTTCCACTGCAAGGAAGCTGGACATTGGAAGCATAACTGCAAAGCTTACCTGAAAGATCTTAAGAAGAAGAGAAGTGAGACTTCTACTTCAAGTATAAATGTTATAGAAGTCAATCTATCTATTTCTTTATCATGGGTATTAGATACCGGATGTGCATCTCATATTTGTACCAATATGCAGGCGCTGAGAAATAACAGGGCATTGACAAAGGGTGAGGTGGACCTACGAGTAGGAAATGGAGCAAGGGTTGTTGTTGTTGCTGTAGGAACTTATGATCTATCTCTGCCCTCTGGGCTTGTACTAGAATTAGATGAATGTTGTTATGTGTCTGCTTTAACTTAGAACATAATTTTGGTTTCTTGTTTGGACAAGAAAGGATTTACATTTATAATAAAGAACAAATGTTGTTCAGTTTATTTAAATGATATGTTCTATTGTAGTGCACCTCTAATGAACGGACTCTACTTTCTAGACTTAGAGAGCCCTATCTATAACATAAGTACCAAAAGGTTCAAGTCAAATGAGTTGAACCAAACCTATCTCTGGCATTGTCGCTTAGGTCACATAAATGAGAGTCGCTTATCTCATCTCCATAAGGATGGGATGCTAGACTCATTTGATTTTGAATCATATGAGACATGCGAGTCTTGCCTTTTAGGCAAGATGACCAAGACTCCTTTTAGTGGACACAGCGAAAGAGCAACGGACTTGTTAGGACTTATACATAGTGATGTATGTGGCCCTTTCAATGTTGCTGCTAGAGGTGGTTACAGGTACTTCATTTACATTTACTGATGACCTCAGTAGATATGGTTATGTGTATCTCATGACACATAAATCAGAATCCTTTGAAAAGTTCAAAGAATTCAAGAATGAAGTACAAAACTAGCTTGGCAAGAGTATTAAGATACTTCGATCAGATCGAGGTGGTGAATACCTTAGCCATGAGTTTCGTGACTATCTAGCTAAGTGTGGGATTCTATCCCAACTCACTCCTCCTGGAACACCACAGTGGAATGGTGTATCCGAAAGGAGGAATCGTACCCTATTAGATATGGTACGATCTATGATGAGTCACACAGATCTTCCTATATCCTTTTGGGGATATGCTTTAGACACAGCAGCCTTCACCCTTAACCGTGTACCATCCAAGGCTGTGATAAAGACACCATATACGATATAGACAGGGAGAAATCCCAAGATGTCTTTCATGAGAATTTGGGGTTGTGAGGCTTACATTCGACGTCAAGTCTCAGACAAACTGGGACCCAAATCCGATAGGTGCTATTTTATTGGATATCTCAAGGACACGAAGGGATATTACTTCTACATTCCCAGTCAGCACAAAGTGTTTGTGGCAAAGACTGGGGTTTTTCTAGAAAAAGATTTTGTTTCTAGAAAAACTAGTGGGAGTACGTTCGATCTTGAAGAAATTCAAGATAAAGACCATAGCACTGAGGCCTTGATGGAGGTTGAACAGGAACCATAAAGTGTTGTGGGTGATGAGGTTATTGCACAAAGAGTTGTGGAACAACTACCTTTTCAGGTAGACCTACCTCTTCGCAGGTCTGATAGGGTACGTCGTCAGCCTGAGAGATACTCATTTTTCTTGTCTGACCATGATGACATTATGCTCATTGAGAATGAGCCTACCTCCTATCAGAAAGCTGTGATGAGCCCAGACTCTGAGAAATGGCTAGAGGCCATGAGATCCGAGATGGAATCCATGTACACCAACCAAGTATGGACTTTGGTTGATCCACCTGAAGGGGTCAAACCCATTGGGTGTAAATGGGTCTTTAAGAGAAAGACTGACATGGATGGACATATGCATACCTATAAGGGTTGATTGGTGGCTAAAGGTTTTAAGCAAATTCATGGTATTGACTATGATGAAACCTTTTCTCCAGTGGCGATGTTTAAGTCCATTCGGATCATGCTTGCTATTGCAGCATACCACGATTATGAGATCTGGAAAATGGATGTCAAAACCACGTTTCTGAATGGAAACTTGCTCGAGGATGTATACATGACACAACCTGAAGGTTTTGTAGATCCACAGCATACTGGGAAAGTATGCAAGCTGCAAAGGTCCATTTATGGGCTAAAGCAAGCTTCTCGGAGTTGGAATCTTCGATTCGATGATGCGATCAAACAGTTTGGTTTTATCAAGAATGAAGATGAACCCTGTGTCTACAAGAGGGTTAATGGGAACACAGTTGTCTTCCTTGTATTGTATGTGGATGACATACTACTCATTGGGAATGATATCCCTTCGCTATAGTCTGTGAAGACTTGGCTGGGGACGTGCTTCTCAATGAAGGACTTAGGTGAAGCAGCCTGTATTCTAGGCATCAAGATCTATAGAGATAGATCTAAGAGATTGCTTGGCCTAAGTCAGAGTACATACATTGACACGGTATTACTATGGTTTGCCATGCAGAATTCCAAGAAGGGACTTCTGCCGATGTCACATGGTGTGAGTCTTTCGAAGACTCAAAGTCCCTCTTCTAGAGAGGAGAGAGATCTCATGGATAAGATCCCTTACGCATCTTCTATAGGATCTATCATGTACGTCATGCTGTGTACTCGTCCTGATGGCTCGTATGCTTTGATCATGACGAGTAGATACCAGTCAGATCCAGGTGAGCATCACTGGATAGCAGTCAAGAATATTCTTAAGTACTTGAGAAGGACTAAAGAATATTTCTTGATATTTGAAGGCGATGAGGAGCTAGCTGTAAAGGGTTACAGCGATGCCAGCTTCCAAACTGACCAGGATGATTATAGATCACAGTCAGGGTTCATGTTTTGCTTGAATGGTGGCATTGTAAGCTGGAAGAGTTCGAAGCAGGACACAGTTGCTAATTCTACAACAGAAGCCGAGTATATCGCTACATCTGAGGCAGCAAAGGAGGAAGTTTGGATCCGCAAGTTCATTACTGAGATTGGGGTGGTTCCTAGCATAGCAGATCTCATAGAGCTCTATTGTGACAACAATGGAGCGATTGCACAGGCTAAGGAACCTCGCTCACACCAGCGGACCAAACACATACTACGGCGCTTCCATCTCATTCGAGAGATTATCGATAGAGGAGATGTGAAGATTTGCAGAGTACCCACAGAGGCTAACATCGCAGATCTCTTGACCAAGGCTTTGGCACAGAAAAAGCTACTAGGTCATTGGGTATTAGATACTACGGTGATTGACACTAGTGCTAGTGGGAGATTGTTAGTGAAAGCCCGAGAGTCAATCATGTGATGATTGTTGTATGGACTTTATTGTATCATATTCCTATTTATAAAGGCATGGTTATTATATTTACTTGTATTGGTTCCAAATAAAATAAGTATAATAACGTCCTTGAGTAGAAGGTTCTTATCTATATCAATCGTTTGGTTGAATCGATAATGAGATGATATAGAGAACACTACTCTTAATCATTCCTAGTCAAGTATTAACATTCAGGGACAATGTTAATGCATAGAGACTAGCATGTAGGTCAACACGATGACTTGATCTCACAAGTCATGGATATGAGATATCAAGTTGACACATGGGTATGCATTGGAGAATGTATACTGAATGACCCGCCATGAGAAAGTATCATAGATCGTTATATGAGTGTCATATACTTTCTCATGTGACTATTAGTTCTTGGACCTGAAGTCACCATGGTTCCCTACATAAGGAGTTGCATACTTTGGCTTCGTCAAACATCACTCGTAAATGGGTGGACTATAAAGGCGATTACTGGGTATGTAACAAATTATGCGGAGGGATGTGAGTGATGTAGATGGGATCTATCCCTCCTATATGGTGGGAGAGACATCGTTATTCTTGATAGAGTGAGACCACGAAGTGCATGACCATGCCCAAATGAGTCAATATGAGATATTGAGCTCATTTGATTAGAGTGAGTCTACTTGGAGTTCAAGATATAGATTGTACCGAGGATGACACGGTCTATGCCTCAATTGGTCAATCTAGATGTCAAGGATAGAGGGACATTGTCACATATTGTGAGAGTCACAATTAGTAGTCACAAAGGTGATGTTGGATCTCAACATTCTTGTAACTTGGGTAGCAATGATGTGTTGCTAGATACCGCTCATTGCTTATGTTCCTAAATTGGTTTAGGAGCATTGCCAACGTTACAAGAACCTATAGGGTCACACACAAAGGGCAATTAGATGGAGATTAGGTTCATATGATGAACCATGAGGATTAGGTTCATGGGATGAACCAAATTGGATTAAGTATAATCTAAATTAGACTAATTGAGTTAGACTCAATTTGATTCAAGTGTTGAATGAGTCTAATTTAGATTTGATTCATTGAGTCAATTTAAATTAATGAATAGAGATTCATTAAATCAAATTGACTTGAATCAAGTGGTTAGATTTGATCAACCATGGGAGATAAGAGGTCAAGTTTGACTTTGTTGGTGCAACAATGCTCCAAGCATTTATATGTTTTGATGTTTGGATAATCATCTAAGTTAGGCAATGTCTTGTGATCTAATTACAAACATGTTTAAGTGACAGAAAAATCCAAGGATGAAGACTTGGTAAAAGAGAAGTCCAAGTATGATCTTGGCAAGGAAAGTCCAAGGGACGGACTTGGCAGCATAAGACCAAGCTTGTAGTCTTGGCAGAGTAAAGTCCAAGTGAACCTTGGCAAAGGAAGACCAAGTATGATCTTGGCAAAGGAAGTCCAAGGGATGGACTTGGCAGCGTAAGACCAAGCTTGTAGTCTTGGCAGCGTAAAGTCCAAGTGAACCTTGGCAAAGGAAGTCCAAAGTAAGGTCTTGGCAGCATAAGTCCAAGCTTGTATTCTTGGCAGCGTAAAGTCCAAGCATTTGGCAACCCAAGATATGACGAAACTGAAGGAAGCTCTTGGAAGCAAAGCGCAAAGGATGAACAAGTCGCGGACTCGGAGGGATCCTGGAGGCGCAAGGCTTAATGAGGAGCTAGAAGGTTGAGTTTAGGTCTAGGGTGTAAAATCAAGTATGAATTACTCATACTTGATGAGTATCAGTCAACTGATATGATGTATCAGTCGACTGGTCAGGTGCTCGACTGAGTCAGGGTGAAACCCTAACCATCAGTCGATCGCTTTGCTGGCAATGATCGATGTTACCGTCGATCGCCAACGCGGCGGTGGCCGATCGATCGCGCAAAAGCGAGCCTGAGAATGTAGTCGCACTCGACTACGGCCTACGATCACTCAACTGTTCACTCCATCAGTCGACTGATGGAGGGATCAGTCGACTGATCACTTGGCCATTGGAAATTGCGGCTACGAATCTCCACGGATCTGATGGTTCAAAAGTCATTGGCTTCGGCGGCAGTCGACTGATGGTAAGCATCAGTCGACTGATCGGAGCCCAACGGGAAAAACAGTCCCTCTTCTATAAGAAGGGGCCTTGGGGAGCTTGGTGAAGCTAGTGCTCTCATTCCTAGCTATACCCTCGTGCTCACCAAGCTTTCCCAAGTGCTTTAGTGATTCTAAACCTCCTCTTCTCTAGATTTTAATCTTCCATCATTATAAAGAAGAGGAGAGCATTGTAAGAAAAGGTTTCTCCACCTTGGTTCATCCAAAGGAGGTTTTAGTGAAGATTGGCTAGGGCTAATCCACCTTACGGATTGCCGTGGAGTAGGAGTGTCATCTCCGAACTACTTACATCGGGTGTTAGCATTTCTTTCATTGTTTTCTTAGTTGTATTCTTATTTGTATTGTATTGCTTCCGCTAACGTATTTGTAGAAACGAAGAAAGGCTAATCACCCCCCCCCTCTAGCCATTACAAAGATCCTAACAAGTGGTATCAGAGCCCGGATAGCTTGGAAGATTTCACCATCAACCAAGGCATCAATGGCTCTTCAAGAGGGATATAGCACCGCCAAGCCACCACTCTTCGATGGGAGTCATTTTGCATATTGGAAAGGTAGGATGAAGTATTATCTAATGAGCAATATTGAAATTTGGCATAGTATTGTAGATGGCTTCGAGGAATCGGTGGATGAACATGGAAACCCTATTCCAAGCAAGGATTGGACAAGGGAAATGAATAGGAGTTGAATCAAATGCAAAGGCGGTACTCACCATTCAATGCGGTATTACCATGGAGCAACTCAACAAGGTAGGCCCTTTCGAATCCTCCAAGGAGCTATGGGAAAAGCTCATTGAGCTAAATGAAGGATCCAAGGAGTCAAAGAGGGCCAAGAAGGACTTGCTAATTGGACAACTTCAAGCCTTCCAAATGAAGATGCATGAAACCGTAAGTCAAATGCATGGAAGGTTCAAGGAAATTGTGAATGGACTTCACATCATAGGTGAGCGAGTTGACAACCGGGACTTGGTAAGGTATATTCTTCAAGCATTTCCTAGAAATTCTTTATGGACTTCTATAGTTGATGCCATTAAGGTAACTAGGGATCTTTCTCAAATTAAAATTGATGAATTATTTTGTGAGTTTGAATTGCATGAGCAAACTAACATGTCTTCTAAGGAAAAGGGTTTAGCTCTATTTGTTGAGAAGAAAGAAAAGAAGAAGAAAGAAAGGAAAGAGGTGTCATCATCATTCGAGTCGGAGCGTGAGTCAAGTAGTGATGGAGACTCGGCTAGTGAGATGGCCCATTTTGTCAAGAAGTTCCTTAGAAAATCAAAGGAATTCAAGAATAGAGAAGCAAGGAAGGGGTCCCATTCTTCAAGAGGTAAAATTAGTGGTAATTCAAATTTTAACAATAATGTAATTTGCCATGCTTGCAATAAGAAGGGGCACATAAAGCCAAATTGCCCGGAGCTAAAGAAGAAGGAAGAAAAAGAAAAGAAAAAGAAGGACAAGAAGGAGAAGAAGAAGAAGGAGGCCATGGTGGCTCAAACCACATGGGACACACCAAGTGTTGAAGACTCCTCCTCCGATGATGAGCTTTGCCACATCACACGCCATGTGGCACTCATGGCCCTAGGAGATGATTCCGGTACATCAAGCCAAGAAGACTCTTCAAGTGATGAATCGTCATCTAGTGACGATGAGGTAATGAACTCTCCTAAAGTTAAGCTTCTTTATAAATCAATTGCCTATCTTAAAGAAGCTCTAGATAAGTCTAAATCTAAGGTTAAGAGCATGAAGGTAGAACTAAAGGTCATTAGGAATGAAAAACCTTCACATGTTGATTCTTGCATGCTTAAGGAAGAAAATGACAAACTTAAGGATGAGGTTAGTGAATTAAGAGCATGTTTAGAAAAAATTTCAAATGGCTCAAAATATCTTGATATGATCCTTAGTCGACAAAGAGTCATTTACAACAAGGCCGATTTAGGATATAAGCCAAAAGAAAAAGAAGTTGCTTATATTTCATTGATTAATAGGAAAGCAATCATTAAGGGTAAGGTCAAGAAAGCATGGGTACCTAAGAAGTTTTTACTTAATGTTACCGGTCCAAATGTTTGGGTACCAAAAGCTTGTGTTTTTCATGTGATTTAGGTAGGAGAGCGAGGTATGTGGATTGTGGATAGCGGTTGCTCAACACATATGACCGGGGATGTGAGCAAATTCTCCACAATTAAGTATGTGAAGAAGGGAGCGGTATCTTTTGGAAATAGTGGAAAACTCAAGATATTAGGTAGAGGTACAATTGAGGTATCCCCCAAAATTGTCATTCACAAAGTTTTACTAGTTGAAAATATGAAATTTAATTTATTAAGTGTTAGTCAACTTTGTGATGCAAGCTACCATGTTTCTTTTGAATCCTCTAAATGCATGATTAGACACAAAGAATTAAATGATTGTATGTTAGTTGGATATAGTAAATCAAACATTTATTATGTTGATCTTTCATATGCCTCTAACATTTCTACTAAGTGTCTTGTTGCAAAAGAAGAAGAAAGTTGGCTATGGCATAGGAGATTGGGGCACATCAACATGAAAAACATAGCCAAGGTAGCCAAGATGGAGTTGGTCAAAGGGCTACCAAAGGTCAAGTATGTCAAGAACAAAATGTGTGATGCATGCCAAGAAGGAAAACAAACAAAGGCATCACACAAAGGTAAAACCTTAACTAATACTTCCTTATCATTAGAATTATTGCATCTTGACTTATTTGATTGCCATAGTACTCCATCTTTAAATGGTAACAAATATTGTTTGGTTATAGTAGATGATTTTTCTAGGTATACTTGGGTCTACTTTATGAAACATAAGGATGATATTGTTGGATCGAGAAGCGTCGCTAGAGGGGGGGTGAATAGCGATCGTAAATCTTTCGTCGAATTCGTTCGTTGAGACACAAGTAAATAAGTAAGCACAGCGGAAAATAAAATGACATGTTTATTTTACTTGGTTCACAACCCAGCGGTTGCTACTCCAAGGCCCTATCGGTCCTAGACCGCGTACGGAGGGCAAAGCACTATAACATCTCCTCCTCATTGGAGGTAGGAGACAACGATCACAAAATCCGTGAATACGAGGATGAGGCAACAAGCCTACCTCACCTCGTTACGAATAAAAACAATGAATACAATATTAAAATAAATTACTAGATGTTGCTGCCGACGAAGAAGATCTGAGGTTGTCGTCGCATCGGCGTCATGACGGTGTTGGAGCGTTGACGTTGTAGGAGCACTTGATGAATAAACTTGATGTAATTTTGGAGTTGGAATCCTCCTCCTTTTATAGACTTTGTCCTCTGAATTTGTCTCCCTTTTTTTGGAACGGATCACGAAGTTGTCCAAATTTTATCGCGAAGTGACCGCGTCAAACGTTATCCGTTTTGACCTAGTGCAAAGGTCGAGATCGCCATCGATCGATGACAATGACGATCGATGCCTCATCATCAATCGATAGCGATAATGCGCCTAATGTCTAGCAATGATCTCACGGCTGGCCACTTCCCTCTGATGGGGTTAGCTCGGAAAATGATAAATGCGACGGTTTCTAACCGTCCGATCTCGACCTAGACCTTCCACAGGAAGTCTTAGTCGGATCATCGTCTAAGGTCATCCCCGTAAAGAGGACACGACCTTACCATCTCTCACTCACTCGAGCTTACCTCGATACTTAATTTGTAGCTCTCGCTTCCAGCCTTCCACTCGATTCCTTCGGCTCCCTCCAAAGTCACTCGAGTGTCGCCTGACTACCGCGGCTTCCTCCGGGTGTCGCTAGCCTTCAGCTCTAACTTTAGTACTTTTCTGCACACTCGATTTAGCTCGTGAGATAACGATGTAAACTTAACTTTGTGTCTTTGCCATAATCAAAACACAGGTTCGATTATCTAGTGCCCCTGCACCAACAATCTCCCCCTTTTTGATCTATGGCAAACCAACACAAAGTTAAGGGAAATTAAAGCATAAACAAGTATAGTAAATGATGAATGCCATTTTCAAAAACTCCCCCTTGATCAAAACTCCCCCTTAACCCTAGGTGAGTTTTGAAAGAGATACTTTAGTTTTCAAAATTAAATAAATGTTGTGTTATTCTTATTCCCCCTTAACTTTCGCTCTTCTCCCCCTTTTGCCATAAGTCAAAAAAAGTATGTTGTGGTTTTTGTATAAAATAGGGGTTTAAAAACAATATGGTATATGCATGCATCAAGATAAATCAGCTATGAGTCCAAGCATGCGTCTAGCAGTAATTAGATAGATTGGTTCGAGGTGTGTCCCTCTGCACCAATAATCTAAAGGTTTGTAATATAACCCTTTAGGGTTAGTTTGCTCTCCCCCTTAGTCAAATATATGAAGTATAAGAGATGTAGGGGGCGCTAAATTTTGGCCTAAGAGTTGTTAAGTACAATAGTTGAGAAAATAAGTAGTATTTTGAAGAGGTTGTTTTAACTATATTTCAATTATCCTTAACATCTCACCCATTCTATGTGTCTCAAAATTTGTTCACCTTATATGTTTTGTGAGATGATTTTAAATTGATTAAAGATAGTCAACCTTAGGTTAGATTCAGATTTAACCTTTAGATCGTTAAGTAACTTTTCGAGAAACTGGCTTCCAGGTCGTGGCGAGGCACAGGGGCCTTCTTTGATCGGAACAACGACCACTTCCTTAGACAAAGCCAAATTCAAGAAAATATCACTTAAGTCACTTAGGGTTACTTCTGGTCTAACTAGTTTAGGATCTGTGAGGTAGCTTCACTAGTTCCACTCTGTCAAGTGCACCAAGCTAGATCGCCTTATCTAGCCTGAATACACGAGACTTTGTTTCCTAACGTACTATCATCTGCGTGATACTATGTTGTCAAGAGTTGACTAACTATTTTCCTATCTAACCATTCTAAAAATTAAAGAAAAATATTCAATGATTTTGCTCAAGACTATTTTAGTGTTAGCTCCCGACCATTGAACCAATATGGTCTATTCAAATAATGAACTTGATCCCGAGAATCCAATACTTATTAGTCCTTATATGTGAGTTCAATAAAACCTTTGGGACCCATGCTTGGACTCTTTGATGACTACGATTTACGATAGACATATAAGACCTATTCGTAGTCTTTGACTTAAATCCGAGTCCGGCTTTGTTGTACACAGCTCTTTGGGTTCCAAGTAGTAGATTAAGGTTCTTAGATCCCAATGTGAACCTTTCCAACCTACCCTCAACCTCTTGAACTCGGTCTTTCAAAAGAGAATTCTCCTCCTCAAGTTTTTCAATTTGGGTTGAGTTTCCCTCTTGAACTTGACTAGTTGAAGAGGTTAGAGTAGCCTCTTGCTTTAGGGTTTCAACCTCCTCAAGTAATGACTCAACCCTAGACTCGGACTTAGTCAATTTCCTAGTAAGCATTTTAATTGTACTGTAAAGTGTACTAATTAAAGAGCGATTAACCTTGACTTTCCCTTTTGGTACGGCTTTGAGTTTTCTCTCGAAATAATCTTCGGGGTTGGAGTCGGAGTTGTAGTTGGACTCGGCTTCGGATTCTGACTTGGACTCCTCCGTTCTTGCCATGTAAGCTATGCCTTCTCTGTTGTCCCAAGTTGCATGGAAGGCTTTCCTTGCTCCCTTTTTCTTTTGGTTCTCATTCTTCAATTTCCTTCTTTCTTGTCGAACTATTCTCCGCACAATGTTGACTATTATGGCCTCCTCTTCGGATTCAGATTCGTCTTCGGATTCGAGTTCATCTACTTGCTTAGTAGGTGGCTTCCTTCTTTGTCCTACAAGTAGAGCAATACTTCTCTCGGCCCGGACCACGTTAGTTTGCTCATGAAGTTCAAACTCGGAAAATAATTCGTCTAACCTAAGCTTCGAAAGGTCCTTAGAGACCTTGTAAACATCAACCATGGATGCCCACAAGGTAGTCCTAGGGAAAGCATTTAAAGCGTACCTTATAAGGTCCCGGTTCTCTATGGCTTGCCCAATCGAATGAAGACCGTTGACGATATCTTGGATCCGCGCATATAGTTGGGTGGCGGTCTAATGATCCTGCATCTTTAGATTGTACAGTTTATTTAAAAGTAAATCTCTTTTACATACCTTAGCATCGGCCATCCCTTCATGTAAATCAATCAATTTGTTCCAGAGGTCTTTGGCGCTAATGAATGGTCCGATGCGGTTAAGTTCCTCCTTGGACAAGCCACATTGCAATATTTGGGTTGCTCTTGCATCGGCTTCGATTTGCCTCTTGGTTGCATTTGTCCACTTGTTGAAATCCAAGGTCTCTCCTTGATCATTGGTGGGTAGAGCAAAGCCGGTTTGGATTATTATCCAAGTCTCGACTTGTGTTTTTAGAAAACACTCCAACCGACCTTTCCAATAACGGAAATCATTTCTGTTAAAGAACGGAGGTCGGGTGGTGCTATACCCCTCAATGTGAGCCATTAAATATCTTGCAAAATACGAATAAAAACCAAAGAGAATTCCAAGACTTGGTCTTAGATTAGTAGTGCAGGAAATAATAGGAAATAAACAGAAATAAATAAGGAGAATAAGAAATTAACAAAAACTCGAAACTTACGACCTTCGATGTCCCCGAAAGGGTAATAAACGTTGGATTTTGGGGCTGGAAACAGCTTGTTACAAGGGTAAACCCTGGTAAGAAATGTAGATCTTTCTGAGAGCTTCGATTTGGTATGTAGATCGTTATGTGAGTCCACTTGTGCGAAAAGTTATGGATGTTTTACCGTCGGCTACTTCAAGAGAGAAAACTTGCAAGCACACAACCAAAAGAAACGTACCAAGACTTCGTCTTGGATTAGTAGTGCGGGAGGAAAAAGACCAAAAAAAAATAAGAATCGAAAAATATGAACAGAAAACCAAAACGTGCTAGATTGGTGGTTTCACCAAATCTTAGCGCCCCCGCTCTGATACCAATTGTTGGATCGAGAAGCGTCGCTAGAGGGGGGTGAATAGCAATCGTAAATCTTTCGTCGAATTCGTTCGTTGAGACACAAGTAAATAAGTAAGCACAGCGGAAAATAAAATGGCACGTTTATTTTACTTGGTTCACAACCCAATGGTTGCTACTCCAAGGCCCTATCAGTCCTAGACCGCGTACGGAGGGCAAAGCACTATAACGTCTCCTCCTCGTTAGAGGTAGGAGACAACGATCACAAAATCCATGAATACGAGGATG
This sequence comes from Wurfbainia villosa, assembly GCA_025175895.1. Lineage (NCBI taxonomy): Eukaryota > Viridiplantae > Streptophyta > Magnoliopsida > Zingiberales > Zingiberaceae > Wurfbainia > Wurfbainia villosa. Next base: position 84,157,174 of record CM045988.1, read on the forward strand.
AGGCAACAAGCCTACCTCACCTCGTTACGAATAAAAATAATGAATACAATATTAAAATAAATTACTAGATGTTGCTGTCGACGAAGAAGATCTGAGGTTGTCGTCACGTCGGCGTTATGACGGTGTTGGAGCGTTGGCGTTGTAGGAGCACTTGATGAATAAACTTGATGTAATTTTGGAGTTGGAATCCTCCTCCTTTTATAGACTTTGGCCTCTGAATTTGTCTCCCTTTTTTTTGAACGGATCACGAAGTTGTCCAAATTTTATCACGAAGTGACCGCGTCAAACGTTATCTGTTTTGACCTAGCGCAAAGGCTGAGTCATCGCCATCAGTCGACTGATGCCTCTCATCGGTGATCGATGATACGATCGATACCTCTCATCATCAGCGACCGATCGCCCCAATGTCCAGATCAGTAACTCGGCTACCGCCACTTCCCTACGAGGGGTTAGCTCGGAAAATGATAAATGCGACGGTTTCTAACCGTCCGATCTCGACCTAGACCTTCCACAGGAAGTCTTAGTCGGATCATCGCCTAAGGTCATCCCCGTAAAGAGGACATGACCTTACCATCTCTCACTCACACGAGCTTACCTCGATACTTAATTTGTAGCTCTCGCTTCCAGCCTTCCACTCGATTCCTTCGGCTCCCTCCAAAGTCACTCGAGTGTCGCCCGACTACCGCGGCTTCCTCCGGGTGTCGCTAGCCTTCAGCTCTAGCTTTAGTACTTTTCTGCACACTCGATTTAGCTCGTGAGATAACGATGTAAACTTAACTTTGTGTCTTTTCCATAATCAAAACACAGATTCGATTATCTGGTGCCCCTGCACCAACAGATACCTTAGAAATAATCATAGTATTTAGTAAAAGGGTTGAAAATGAAAAGAGTCTCAAAATCAACCGGATCCGTAGTGATCATGGTGGTGAATTTGAGAACTCAAAATTTTCACAATTTTGTTTAGAGAAAGGGTACAAGCATGAGTTCTCTTGTCCTAGAACACCCCAACAAAATGGGGTGGTGGAAAGGAGAAATCGTGCCCTACAAGAGGCGGCTAGGACTATGCTTAATGCATATTCTCTACCTAGCTACTTGTGGGCGGAAGCGGTTAATACTGCTTGCTATATCCAAAATAGGGTTCAAATCCATAGGTTTTTAGGAAAGACATCATTTGAATTGTGGAATGGAACTATTCCCACAATTCACTATTTCAAAGTCTTTGGATGTAAAGTTTATATTTTAAACACCAAAGATAACTTAGGAAAATTTGAATCCAAGGCGGATGAGGGAATCCTAGTTGGATACTCATCTACAAGTAGAGGATATAGAGTCTACAATAAGAGAACCCAAGGGATTGAGGAGTCCTCAAATGTTCAATTTGATGAAACCACTAGTACCTACCCTAGAAAGTCCTCCATTGATAAGGATATTAATGATAACAATCAAGACATTACCCAAAAACTTCAAAATTTGACCATAAAGGGTAATGATCAAGGGGGAGGAAGAGTAGATTCCGATGATGAAAGAAGGGTAGAAGATAACAATGATCAATTTGAAACCCCTTCTAGAACCCTAAGAATTCATCAAGATCATCCACTTGACCAAGTAGTAGGAGATCTATCTCAAGGAGTAAGAACTAGGTCATTTCATAGACCTCCTACTAGTCAACTAGCTCTCATTTCACAAATTGAGCCCAAATCGATCAATGATGCATTACATGATTCGGATTGGATTTTGGCAATGCAAGATGAATTGGCTTAATTTGAGAGGAGTCAAGTATGAGAGTTAGTACCTAGACCCAATAATAGCACCATAATTACTACAAGATGGGTCTTTAGGAATAAGCTAGATGACCAAGGAAATATCACTAGAAATAAAGCTAGGTTGGTTGCTAGGTGATTCAATCAAGTTGAAGGGCTTGACTATAATGAGACTTATGCCCCGGTTGCTAGATTAGAATCTATTAGAATTCTTTTAGGATATGCTTCCTATATGGGATTTAAACTTTACCAAATGGATGTTAAATCGGCATTCTTAAATGGTTATATTAAGGAGGAAGTATATGTTGAGCAACCACCCGGGTTTGAGAACATAGATTATCCAAACCACATATATAAGCTTAGGAAAGCATTATATGGGTTAAAACAAGCTCCCCGGGCATGGTATGAAAGATTGTCATCTTTCCTAATTTCTAAAGATTTTAGAAGAGGTCAAGTAGATCAAACCTTGTTTATAAAGTCAACATTAAAGGATATCTTTATAGCCCAAATATATATTGATGACATTATTTTTGGGTCAACAAATGATGATCTTCTTCAAGACTTTATAAAAAACATGGAAAATAAATTTGAAATGAGTTTAGTTGGAGAGCTTAACTTTTTCCTAGGGTTACAAGTCAAACAAACCAATGAAGGTATTCATATTTATCAAACCAAATATGCAAATGAAATGATCAAAAAATTTGGTTTGGAAAATGCCAAAATTGTAACCACTCCTATGGCCACTAGCACTAGAATAGATAGTGATCATGAAGGTAAATCAATTGATCTTAAACTTTATAGGAGTATGATTGGTAGCCTACTATACCTAACCGCTAGTAGACCCGATATCTTATTTGCGGTAGGTATGTGTGCAAGATACCAATCTTGTGCCAAAGAATCACATTTAGTAGCTGTTAAGAGAATTTTAAGATATATTAAAGGCACCCTAAATGTAAGACTTTGGTATCCTAGGACTAGGTCGTTTGAATTGCTTGGCTATACCGATTCCGATTATGCCGGGTGCAAATTGGATAGGAAGAGTACTAGTAGTGGATGCCAATTTCTTGGGTCCTCCCTAGTTAGTTGGAGTAGTAGGAAGCAACATTGTGTTGCTTTATCAACCACCGAAGCCGAATATGTGGCTATGGGTGGTTGTGTAGCTCAACTACTTTGGATGAGACACACACTTGTGGACTATGAGCTACACTACTCTAACATTAAAGTTTATTGTGATAATGTGAGTACCATCAACTTAACCAAAAGTCTTGTACATCACTCTAGGACCAAGCACATTGAAGTGAAACATCACTTCATAAGAGATCATGTGGCAAGAGAGGACATTGAACTTAATTATGTAGAATCTAAGTCTAACCTTGCCGATATCTTCACCAAAGCTCTTCCCGAAACCGAATTTTCATCATTAAGGAGAGAGCTTGGTATGTGCTTTGTAGAGTAAAAGTCTAGGTTTGCATGATCCTATATTCATATGTTAGCTTTATACCTTGATGCATCTCACGAAAGCCTTAAGAAACCTTGATTTTTGTATTGAGACACTTAGAAATATGTGAGATGATAGGGAAGGTGTACTTGGCTCATCATGCTTGTTATGATGCATTACTATGAGCCAATGACATACCTAGAGACATGAATACCTTATGGACCAATCATTGGGAAGGCTTGTATTCAAGTAATGGATACATAGCTCTAAGAACATGGTTGGAAATTCCAAATCATATATATTTTAAACTATATTCATCATATTTTGAAAAATAGTTTTCAAGTGGAACACAAAAGTGATACAAAGTTTGCAAAATCTTTAGAACTTTTGTTAGGTTCCAAGTTTGTATCAATCTTGAAATCTAGAAAACATATATTTTTCAAATTAATTTTCCTTAATAAAGTATGATTCCAAAAATGTGTACGCAAAATTTCATGATTTTTAGAGATTTCTAGAATTTCTAACGCATTTACGAAGTTAAATGAAAAGGTGAAATTTGATTTCAGAGGAGTATGATCGGCGTAAACCAGTGATACATCGTATTTTCTGATAATTAGCTCCATTTTCTGATATTTAGTGTATCCTTGATGTCCTAAAACTATAGCATGATAATATTGAGTATAAACAAAGTTTTAAGACTGTTTAATGCAATGTTTTAGGGGGAGTTTCATAAATTATATCTTTTTCATCCCCAAACTTCCATTGTTGGTGCAAGTTAGGACTTAATTTTTGAATTTTTGTTATGCTTTGCTTCAAATATTATTTACACATCATGAGGCATGTCTTGGATTAAGGGGGAGCTTAATATCAATCTTATACCTTAGTCCAAGATACAACAATTTTAATTCCTTCATTTATGAATCCTTCTCTTTTTGATGTATGTCAAAGGGGGAGAAGGAATGTTTAAGTACGATTATGTGTATCTTTAAAAGACCTAACTTAAATGATTGCCAAACATCAAAAAGGGGGAGATTGTTGGTGCAACAATGCTCCAAGCATTTATATGTTTTGATGTTTGGATAATCATCTAAGTTAGGCAATGTCTTGTGATCTAATTACGAACATGTTTAAGTGACAGGAAAATCCAAGGATGAAGACTTAGTAAAAGAGAAGTCCAAGTATGATCTTGGCAAGGAAAGTCCAAGGGACGGACTTGGCAGCATAAGACCAAGCTTGTAGTCTTGGCAGCGTAAAGTCCAAGTGAACCTTGGCAAAGGAAGACCAAGTATGATCTTAGCAAAGGAAGTCCAAGGGATGGACTTGGTAGCGTAAGACCAAGCTTGTAGTCTTGGCAGCGTAAAGTCCAAGTGAACCTTGGCAAAGGAAGTCCAAAGTAAGGTCTTGGCAGCATAAGTCCAAGCTTGTATTCTTGGCGGCGTAAAGTCCAAGCATTTGGCAACCCAAGATATGACGAAACCGAAGGAAGATCTTGGAAGCAAAGCGCAAAGGATGAACAAGTCACAGACTCGGAGGGATCCTGGAGGCGCAAGGCTTAATGAGGAGCTAGAAGGTTGAGTTTAGGTCTAGGGTGTAAAATCAAGTATGAATTACTCATACTTGATGAGTATCAGTCGACTGATATGATGTATCGATCGTCAGTGCCGAGTCGGTGAAACCACGACCATCGATCGCTAAGATGGAAGTCGACTGATGTTGCAATCAGTCGACTGATCGGCGCAAAAATGAGCACAGAATGTAGTCGCACTCGACTGCGGCCTACGATCACTCGACTGATCACTCCATCAGTCGACTGATCACTTGGCCATTGGAAATTATGGCTACGAATCTCCGTGGATCTGATGGTTCAGAAGTCATTGGCTTCGATGACGATGGTAAGCATCACGATCGACGAGCCCAACGGGAAAAACAGCCCCTCTTCTATAAGAAGGGGCCTTGGGGAGCTTGGTGAAGCTAGTGCTCTCATTCCTAGCTATACCCTCATGCTCACCAAGCTTTCCCAAGTGCTTTAGTGATTCTAAATCTCCTCTTCTCTAGATTTTAATCTTCCATCATTGTAAAGAAGAGGAGAGCATTGTAAGAAAAGGTTTCTCCACCTTGGTTCATCCAAAGGAGGTTTTAGTGAAGATTGGCTAGGGCTAATCCAAAGTAGGAGCGTCATCTCCGAACCACGTACATCGGGTGTTAGCATTGCTTTCATTGTTTTCTTAGTTGTATTCTTATTTGTATTGTATTGCTTCCGCTAACATATTTGTAGAAACGAAGAAAGGCTAATCACCCCCCCCTCTAGCCATTACAAAGATCCTAACAGACTTGACTTGAGAGGGAAGATGAATGGTCAATTTTGACTTGACCAATTGCCATGTCATGGTGACATGGCATGGGGGTCGGCCAATGATGGTGTTCCACATCATCATTGACTTATCATGTGGTGCCACCTCATGAGGGAGACCAAGAGCCATTGGCTCTTGGAGTTACATGCATGCATGTAACCCCCCCCCCCCCATCCAAGAGTGGTCGGCCACTTTACTTCTCATTAGATGAGAATTCATTTGTGGTAACTCCATCTTCTTCTTCCTTGGGACTTCCTCTCAAGCTCTCTCTTCCAATCCTCTCTTTGGTCTAAACTCTCAAGGGTGCTAGCACACTCTAAGGTTTCTTCTCCACCATTTGTTCGTGTGGATACTTGTAGAGGAGTGTGCACTTGACACTCTTCGAGATCCGACAAAGCGTTTGGACGAGCGGGATAAGCGAAGGGCGTCGCTACGAGGGTAATGCTCTCACCATTTAGATCTATGGTAGATCTAAGTATTTTCATAACACATACATGTAGTTTTATTTTTATACCTTCGCACGGATCCGTGGCCAGGCTTCCGAGGTTTTTGCAACGCAAAAAGCGGTTTTTACGGCTCAAAAAACCCAACAATGTCAACCTACCATAATGTTCCATTTGATTATGGAACTAAGTCTGGGTCTAAGAAGGTAAAAGTCACAAGGGAGGCAATCTCTAGAGTTGACCTTAGGAAAACCAAAGTGACTAAGGCCTCTAAAAGGCCTAAGAAAGTCACTAGCAAGGTTACAAGGGGAGTTATGCCTAGAGTTAACCTTAATAAGACCAAAATGACTAAGGCTTCAAAACCTAGAAGGGTCATTAGAAATGTACTAAGGGAGGTTATTCCTAGTGAGTACCTTGTGAACCTAATGAGCTCACATAGATTTTGGATTCCTATGAGCGTGATTCCATCACGCTAGATGGATTTAGGGTGTGTCAACCTTGAATGGATAGATAGTTAACCTAATCATAGTAAAGGTGACACTTTATGATATTTTCGGAGTATTGCAATACTTTAAAAATGGGTTTAGATTTTAATCCTAAGGAATTTAGGATGTGCCAATAGAATTTAAGAAGTTTGAAAAATCAAGTGTAATTGACACAATTAGGTGTTAGAGTCAATGGTGTGTCATTTTGGATTTTTGGCACACTTAGATAATTGATGCATTATGAAAAAATGAGATTTAATCCTAGTAAATGGCAATTTGAATTGAAATCTAGGTATTCTTATGCCTTTATATTTTATTTGTCATATGTCATGTCATAACATCATGTTCTATATTAATCATTTACAATGTCATGATAAATTTTAAGTTAATATGTCATGTTTGTCCTTAGATTTATATTTAATACCATGACATCATGATTATTGGCTATACTTTAATTGATGCTATCATATATATCATGATCATATTTCATGCATTTAGGCTAAATAAAATTGAATTAAGGACAATGATGTAATTTGAAGTCTCATGATAAGGGAATCAAATAGAGTTGCCTAGATGAAATGCATGAGACCCAAGATTAGAAAGAACAAAAATCCATATCTTACAAAAATATCAGATTGACATGTGTGTGTATTGATATACCCTAGACACTGTGAGATATTGAGAAAATGAGTTAAGCTCAAGGTGCATAGTTCTTGAATCTAGATGAACTCAAACTCATAATATGATAATGATGAATCATGAGAAAAGCTAATGTATAAGTCATGTACATCTAGCCCATAGACCATGGTTTAAAATAAAGTTTAAAAATTATTTTAGAAAACCTTGGTGAAATTTATCTTTTGATAGCAATCACCATTGAACAATTTGGCACAAAGTTAGACAAAAATATTGAAGTTATCAATGGTTTTAAACTTTGTATCAATCTTGCAATTTAATGGGTATTTTAATTTAAAATTATTTTTCACCCATTGTAATTAATGTAAGTAATGTACATATGAATTTTCAAGATTTTTCAAAATATATATATTTACTTATGAATTTTGAAAATCTGATTTCTAAAATTGATTTTTGCACTTTGTAGAAACCAATCGACTGCTGCTTTGGACAGTTGACTAGTGGTGAGGTAGTTGACTGGTTGCTAACCTAGTCGACTGTTGATGCTGAGTTTGGCTGAACAAGGTTTGTTTAGCTATGAATCAACAAGTTTAGGCTACCATAACATCTCCTAACCCTAGGATATAATTTGGAAAGCATTGAAAGGGTAAAATATCATTGAAAATGATTAGGAGACTTATTTAGAGTGAGTATCGAACTTTAGAGAGAGGTTAAAGTTCAAGTTTGAACGTTTACCCTTTTTTTCGATGGTTTGAGTTTCTTATTGGCTTAGGAAATCTCCAAAGATATTGTTGGTGCAATAGTCAAGGGGGAGTAAGCCATTAGGGAGAGATTATCCATCAAGGGATGATGGATGAGTATTCCTCAAAGGGGGAGAAATGAAGGGTTTGAAACCGTCATTGTGCTCACCAAAGGAGGAGAAATGGAGTAGTGAGGATTGTCTCTCATTTAGTGATATGGGACTTATCACTATAAAGAGTGAAGGCATCCTAAATGTTTTTAGACTAAGGGGGAGAGTGAAGGATCTCATTGGGATATAAGACATGGATACCCTTGGTAGTCATTTTGATGTATGCCAAAGGGAAAAAAGTGAGGTTTAAGTTAGCTAAATCATCACTATGCTTTGGCATTGGAAGATTTAAGTTTGGGTTTTTGTTAGCCTAACTTAAAGGTATTGTCAAACATCAAAAAAGGAGAGATTGTTAGTGCAATCAGCCCAAGTCACAATTGACTAGACTCGAGTGGACTCGAGTAGGATTTTGATGTTTGACAATTGGATTGTCAATGTGTTTAACAATGGGTTTGACCATTGTTTGACCCCATGGTTGAGGAATCCAAGTCATGGGTACTTGGCATGGAAAGTCTAAGTCTTGGGTACTTGGCATGGAAAGTCCAAGCATAGGTCTTAGCATGGAAAGTTCAAGTCTTGGATACTTGGCATGGAAAGTCCAAGCATGGGTCTTGGCATGTGAAAGTTCAAGTCATGGAGACTTGGGAAGTCCAAGGGTAGATTTGGCGGTGTAAAGTCCAAGGGTAGATTTGGCGGCGTAAAGTCCAAGCATAGATCTTGGCGGTGTAAGTCCAAATGGATTTTGGTAATGTGAAATTCCAAAGGTGCAGGTTTAGCGACGTAAAATCCAAGCATGGGTGTTGGCGGTATAAGTCTAAATGAATCTTGGCAGAGGACCCAGTTAGCATGACATAGCCGATGGAAGCACCTGAAGGCTAACGCGAAGGATGAAGAGTCGTGGACTCGAGGGATCCGAGAGGCATGAGACTGATGGAGGTGGCTAGAAGGCTTAGGTCTAGGCTAAGGGTGGTCAATCAAGTATAAGGGGATCATACTTAGGTTAAACCTCATGGTTGAGGTTTATCAGTCGATTGGGATTATGGAACAGTCAACTGGTCGAGTGTTTGACACTCGAAAGCCTAGTTGACTCAGAGCAGTCTACTGGGATTATGCCCTAGTCGACTAGTCAAATGGTCCACAATAGTCGAATGCTAGTGTAGAGCAGTCGACTGGAATTAAGTGGTCAGGGCACCCCTCTAGCACAACGTCTGATCTCTACACATCCGTCTTATGAGTGACCATCGTTCGTTGTTTCGTCGATCATTTCTTGAGCAGTTGATGCTCATTGTCTCTTTATCGATAATAAAAAAAATATTGAACAACAAATGAAAAATTTAGGTTACCTTTTAATAATGAATTCTTTATTTACTACTGAGAAGAAAGAAGACGATATTATAGATAAATTTAGGATAAAAAATTAAATAAGTTATAATTAATATTGATACAATCAGTTGTTAGTCCTCTTGTGTCAAGTCCTCCGACAATGACATTTTCACTTGGCCACACTAAGATCCTGTCCAAAATAATATTGTTGACTATTCGGTGCACTAGAGGGGGGTGAATAATATTTCATCGATTTCGTACTTTGATCATGACTGCACTTGTATACAAAGTGTTAGCGCCATGGAATATACAAAAACAAATATGAAACACACAAACACAAGCACTACATAATGTTTTTATGTGGTTCAAAACCCTAATTCCTACTCCACGACGGTGCTCTAGTTATCTACTTTCATTATGAACTTCTCCTTCTCAGTATGACACCGGAGGTGGAGAAACCTCTTACAATGAGTTTACAAAAGTAAAATACAATCAAAATGAAATGCAAAAGCAAATACAAGTAAAGAACACTTTACAAAAAATTGTTTTGATTGCTTGATACTTTGATTGTTTTGGATGGCTTTTGAAGACCTGAAATGCAATAGCACTTCGCCTCAAAATCATCCAAGAACCGCTAGCTAAATCCTCCATCTCAAGCTCCTTATAACATCTTTGCTCGGGATGATTTTTAGCCTCCCAGTTGACTGGGCACAATGTTGTTATCTCACAACAAACTAATCCATGTCAAATTATTGCTCATCAGTCGACTGCCTTGACCTAGCAGTCCACTTCCATAGCCACCAGTTGATTGTCATAGGCTAGCAGTCGACTACAAAACATTCTATGTCCTATCCACTTAAGGTCAGTCGACTGCTGCCTCCTAGTAGTCGATTGCCAGTAGCCAATCAGCTGCTCAACCCTAGCAGTCGACTGCCAGAGCCACAGATTAGTAGTCGAGCCTCATTCAACTAATTAATCAATCGTCTGGGTCATAATCCAGTCGACTGCTCAAGTCAAACTAGGCCTTCTGAGTGTCGTGCACTTGACCAGTCGACTGACCCAAAGTCCTAGTCGGTTGATAAACCTCAAACATGAGGTTTAACACAAGTATGACATCCTTATACTTGATTAACTACCCTTAGTCTACACCTAAGTTTTCAAGCCACCTTCATCAGCCTCATACCCTCAGGGTCTATCTGAGTCCTCCACGACTCCTTCACTCTTCGCATTAGCCTTCAAATATTTCCATCGGCTATGTCACGCTATCGAGTACCCTTAGCCTAGACCTAAGCTCTCAAGCCACTTCCATCAGCCTCACACCCCCAGGTTCGAGTCTATGGCTCCTCACCCTTTGCGCTAGCTTCAAGTGCTTTCATAGGTTATGTTATACTAACGGGTCTCCTTTGCCAAGAGGTCACGCCTCTAGGACTTCTCTATTGTCAAGACTCAATGCTTGGACTTTCATCACCAAGACTATACACTTGGACTTATGTGGTCAAGACTACACCCTTGGACTTTTCTCTTTCAAATATTCATATTTGGACTTTCACTCGAGTCTCACTCGAGCTTGGTCAACCTTGACCAAAGGTTAATTGTTCCAATAATCTCCCCCCTACAATATCTCTCATATGATCTTGGATATCCTAATCATCCACTAGTCATATGATCAATATATGGTCAAACTCATTGTCAATCATATTGTCAAACATCAAAGCCCTACTCGAATTCCACTCAAGTCTGGTCAATCGTGACCTGGGACAATTGCACCAACAAATAATACTGATCAGAGGGTGTCGATGCTCCGGTAATGCTGTTCTGATGCTTAAGTCAGACAGGAGGAGAAAATGAAAGAAAAAGAATGTAGGTTGAATTAGCAAAATTTCAATTACTCTTTTCCATTTACCTGTCTTCCTCTTCTATAGTCTCTCTAATTCTCCATCATTACTGCACACCTTTTTGACTACCTTAAACTTGTTAGGGCAATCGAGATGAGAGTGAGCAATTGTAACCCGGGATGGGGTAGCTCATAGGTGAACTTGGCCGAATGGCTAAGTCAAATGTCGGACACTTAAACTTAAGGTTTGAGATTTTACCCGACAAGTCGGATGCTCAAACTTATGTTTGAGGTTTCACCCAGCATTTGGTTAAGTCGGATGCTCAAACATGGGTTTGAGATTTCTACCCAATGAGTGAAAGTGTCGGATGCTCAAACATATTGTTTGAGGTTTACCCGACCGTCGGATGCTTAAACAAATGTTTTGTTTAAGGTTCTACTCGACATCAGTCGACTGATATAGATATCAGTCTACTACTCTAGGTTGATGGCACTCGACTGGTGCTTGATCAGTGTTCAACTGATGAACCTCTGGCCAGTAGTCGACTACTAGGGTTTAGCAATCGACTGATGCACCATCAGTCGACTGTCAAGGGATGGCAGTCGACTGATTAAGGTGGTCACGGGCACAGAGGGTTTGAGAGTCGACTGATTGCCTAATCACTCGACTGATGGCTCTATCATTCAACTGATATGGATGATCAGTCGACTGCTGAGGGAGTTGTTGGTTGGACACCAACGTGGATGAAGTCGTTGTAAGGCAACAACTACAACATCAGTCGACTGATGGCTGCATCAGTCGACTGCTCGCTATCCAACGGGAAGAATGATCTCTTCCCTATAAGAAGAGGCCTTGGGTACTCTTGGGAGGCTAATTCTTAACTCCTAAACTTCTCCCAAGTGCCCAACACATTTCCACTCCTCTTCTTGTGTTTATTTCAATCTTATTGTAAGAGGGAGTGTTTCTTGTAAGAAAGGTTTACCTCCACATTGAAGGAGAGATTAGTGATTGTTGAGGGAGTGATTCGCCGAATGAATCATCCGTGTATTAGCTGCAAGGGTCGTGAACCACATTATACAATCTTGTTAGTGTTTGTTTTCTTTGCTTATCTTGTATTTTCTTAATTGTTTGTATTGTTAGTATTTCCACTGCGCTAATTTTAATTGTAGACGATTAAGACGCGATCAATTTCCATCTACACATCGAGGGCTATTCACCCCCCTCTAGCCGGACCACAATCCTCCAACAAGTAGTATCAGAGCCAAGATTGATTGTCATCGGACTTACTTCCACAACAAGTATGACAACAAAGATGGTCGGCTCGAACATTCATCCGTCTAAATTCGAAGGGGACTTCGCTTGGTGGAAAAAGTGAATGGAGATATTTTTCGAAATGGATTTTGATATTATGGTTATTATTGAAACCAATTTCGATATACCTAGGGATGAAGAAGGAAAGCCGATAGAAAAATCAAGATGGACAAAGAAGCAAAGAGAGGAGCACTTGGCAAATTCAAAGGCCAAGCACTATCTATACAATGTGCTCCCTCAACAAGAGATCAACCGAATAGGAGAATGTGTAAGTGCTAAGGAAATGTGAGAAAAATTGGTAGGGCTTTATGAAGGCACCTCCGAAGCCAAGTTAGCTAGAACCTCCTCCGCTCTCAATTAAATAATATCAAGCTAGATAAAGGGGAGAAGGTATTATCACTACACTCTAGGTTTAAAGAAATAATTAATGGATTGTCAAGTGTAGGTGAAAAGTTCTCCAACTGGGACATGATAATGAAATTCATAGATGCCTTTCCCCGGTCATCAAAGTAGAGCCCCATGGTGGACTCCTATATTTCAAGGAATCTAGAGGTAAGTACTCTAGAAGAATTCTTTTCTACTATGGAGCTTCATGAAACTAGACTTGAAGGTATAGTAGAGGAGCCAATAATTCAATCAAGAGGAGTAGCTCTAGTAGAAAACAAAGGAAAGAAGAAGAAGAGCACACCCTCCTCATCCGATGACGAATTATCTTCCTCCATGGATAGCAATGAAGAGTCTTACATGGTAAGGAAGGTAAGACATGCTCTTAAAAGTTTTAAATTTAACAAGTCTTATGATAGGAGGAGGAAGATCATATGCTACAACTGCCAAGGAGAGGGACACATGAGGGATGAGTGTCCCCAACTAAACAAGAGCAAGGAAGAGAAGAAAAAGGATAACAAGAAGAAAGAAGAAAGAAAGTCAAAGGAGAAGGAAAAGAAGTCAAAGCCCCGCAACCTTAAAGCCACATGGGATGATCCATCTTCATCGGAGGAAGAAGAGATGTCTCACATTTTGCGCTAATGGGGATTGATGACATAGCCTGTGAAATACGGCGAAAAAAAAAACATATATATAGGGATTATTTGGAATTGGGATTGGGCTTCACTTAGGTTAGATTTTCCTAATATTGGCTCAACCCAAAACCCATGGATGATGTGCAAAAGAGACTCAACCCCGATCTCAAATTTCCTCGTGCGATTTCCCTTCCTTTCCTTACCGCAGATTTCCTTTTTCTCTCGAGCGTTTATCTGCACACTACGCTCCTCAACCGTCACTGACTTCGCATCGCCCAACACTTCTTTCCGTTGCGGTTTCCCTTCTTCCTTTGTCGTTCTATGACTCCTCATCCTCACCCCACCACATCTCCTTCTCCTCGCAGATCCCCGTCTTTTCGAACACCCGTGGGTTGTAGAGCACGACCACTATGGTGCCAGGCAACTTCTTCTCCTCGTCTCCTCTGTTGTGGCCGACGGTTGTACAGTGGGAAATCCGGCAGAGGGAAGGTCACCGAGCGAGTAGAGCACGACCACTGTGGTGCCATGCAACTTCTTCTCCTCGTCTCTTCTGCTGTGGCCGACGGTTGTACGGTGGGAAATCTAGCGGAGGGAAGGTCACTGAGCGATTCCATTGGGGAGGGATTAGGGAGAATGCTCATTTGGGGCAGGAAATCGATAGCAGCTTTGTGGCTGCTAGGTTGGAAGTCGTCTCTGCCCGATCTCTGCGAGTGCTAGGGCAGCGCTATTGGCATTGGATTTTTTCAGCGAATAGAGCCTTTGGAGGAGAAGTGCTACCGGGGAAGCTGCAAACTCTGGTAAACCTCTCATTTTCCTTTCCCTTTTCTTTTCTGTCCAGTGTTGTCTTTGTGGCTGGGAAGAGCATTATCACTATAGCTCAGAACGGTTTGAAGCTTTAGATCGATGAATCGACAGTTCTTGTCCCCTACAGCATCTACATCCGCTTGTGGTAAATATCGATTTCTCTACCTTAGATTATTAGTGTGAGGATGCTATAGTAGAGGGAACTTGAATATCCTATGATTGTAGGTGTTAAGGTAATTGAAATGATTGTAGGTGTGAGGTTGCAATTCAATCGAATGATTCATATAGGAGAATTTTAGGTGGATCAAGGAGCTATGAAGCATTTTGAGGTAAGTTTTAATTTGGTTATGTTATAGTAATGAACTTCGTTGTGGTAGCAGAATGAATATGGATTGAATTGTTGTAGAATTGTAGCCATGAGTTAGTGTGGTGGTTAATTATAGCAAGTATGACATGATGGTGAGAAAGTGGATATTATGTGGGATGGGTGAACGAGACCTTAGTTACTATTCGTTTGGTAGATTGGAATACAAAATTGATGTAAGATTCGATTTGATTACTCGATGTACGATAGAACTTAATTATGTTCTATGTTGTGTACAGGATGTTGATTTGAGATAGATTCTTGGACATGAAGACAAATGATATTTTTAGATAAGTCTTTATATCAGGCGGGTAATTTCCTACCCTGGTCAGGTAGTTACTAATGCATGCAGATTTAGATATATGATCATGTTACCTTGACTCCGCTCTTATTTATTCTTGTGATTGATACTTTATCTTTGGCCTATTATACTCTATTGTTGTTATCATATTTCACTTCATCATGATTAGGAGTTACAGATGTGATGTAAGTAAACCTAGAATTTCTTAGTTATGTGCAAATAGTGAAATATGGATGACGACCTGATTTGTAAATTGGGTAAAAGGTCATCCGTAAGTAGGTAATGTTCTGAACGTAGGGTTGATATCAATACCCTTATGTTGCGTGTTACTACCGATCATGTGTTGTATAAATGGTTAGGTAAATTGTGATAAGTGTGTCGCTACGGACCGGTGGTCCTAGCTTGTTATGATCAGTTGAGTATGACTCTCTGCATGATAGAGAGTGTGTCGATTAGATTGGTATGACTCTCTACAGGATAAAGAGTGTTATGATCAGTTGAGTACGACTCTCTGTAGGATAGAGAGTGCGTTGATCAGATTGGTATGACTCTCTGTAAAATAGAGAGACTATGGTGGATGTCTATATGTGTGACTATGCATTCATGTCATTTGCATGCATGCTGGCGACGTGATCTCCCTTATGGTTGAGAGGGTCGTCAGTCATCCTGCCTCCACGATTACTCATAGGAGGAGTAACCGGTATGAGGGCAGAGCATTTGTGGTGTCACACTCTACCACTATAGATGGTGGTAGTTGGATTTGTGTGTCATTGTCCTGTGTGTGTGGCACTCGACCACTCATGGATAGTGACTGTCGGAGTGGACAATAGTAGGGACCCCCGTCGAGTAGCTTGGTCTTTATGCTTATATGCTACTCGATCATACTGCCCACTCGGTCACTCGAGAGTAGTGGTTGGTGTTGAGTTGGGACAGTTATCATGTCAAGCCACTAAGGCCACACTGGGGTCGTGGTAGCTTTAGGGTGAGCTGACATGACCATGCATGTTGCATTGTCGTGACTTATGGCTATATATATATATATATATATATATATATATATATATATATATATATATATATATATATATATATATATATATGCTTATTATGATGTTGCATTTGATTGTACTATGCTTTTTGCATTTGATTGTACATCATCTTCATACATGCTACCCGCATCTGTTATATGGTTGTGTCGGATACCTGTATACTTGTTGGTTAGACTATTGCACTCTTTGACCAGTATTTATGATATTGTATGGTATAGACCAGATTTCCTATTGTATACATATATTGTGGATATGTGCTCGGGTTGGATAGGTGTAGCGTAGCAGACTTTCAGGTATATCTATATTTTTCGTTGGCCATTTGGTTAGAAGGTATATACAAGGATATGTTTATCATGCTAGTATTACCTGATGCACATGTAGATATTTCTGTTGAATTACATGTGATATTTAATATATACATGTTTTTCCTATTACCTGCTGAGTTTTACTCACCACCACGGACCCTGAGTTTTTCTGTCGCCCAGGTAACAGGTAGAAGTCTTCGTGATGGCTTGGAGCTTCGTCGGTGATCCATCCATCTCACTTTCCGAGCCTTCCGTGGATTTTAGTTCTTTTTGTGTACTTCAGTTTGTATTTGGAGTTTTATGTACTATTTTGGTATTGTGGACTTGTTGGTCGGTGTACACCTATGTGGTTTCGAATTTGTATATCGGTATGTGTGGTTGTGGGTATGTGGTATTTTGTTTCCGCTGTGTTTTGATGTCGTTATGTTTATTATATTGTGATTGTGGGCCCAAAGGCCTTATATAAACAGGATATGTTGTCACGTACAGGGGAGATGTCGTCCGTTTTATTTTCGGTTCGGCATACTCTCGGGGCATGACATAGCCTCCACCTCATCCGAACAAGAAGGAAGCACAAGTGAGGAGGAGAGCTCAAATGTAGGGGGAGCATCATCATCTTCATCGGAATCAGAAGAATAAAATATGGTAAGTATGGTAAAACATCTCCCCACTCAAGAAATTATTTCCATGATTTCTAGTTTAACTAGGGATTTATTTAAGGCAAAAAAAGAAAAATAAATGCATCCTTGATGATATTAGGAAACTAGAAGAAAAACTTAAAAATGCATGCTCACATGATGATTGTATTTCTTCTAGTATTAATGATGCATGCTTAGTTGAAGAAAACAAGGCCTTAAGGGAAAATATAGATCATTTAACTAAGGCCTTAGAAAAATTTACAATTGACTCCAATACCCTAAATATGATCATTGGGAGCCAAAGAGCTAGTTTTAACAAGAAAGGTTTATGTTACAAGGGATCTAAAAATGAAAATGCTTACCATTGCTTAATTGCTAGAGGGCAATCAATGACAACAATGGTAGCTAGGAAATGGATCCCAAAGGAGTATTTGGTGAATCCTATTGGAAAGAACTTATATTGGATTCCCAAGTCCATCCTTAGAGGTTAGAGAAACCTAGGATAGTCGATCATAAGTGAATTTATTTCATATCATATTATGTGGTTGACTTATTATGAGTATGATGGATGATTTGAGTAATTATATTTGAATCATGATTTGTGATACTTGAGGATATATTTGATTAGTGATCATAATATGAAAGCATGGATACTATTTGGTTTATGATCATGATAGGGTTTTCAAGATGATACTTAACCTTTGAGTAGAATTGCATGAAATTTATGGTTAAGTATAAATACCTTTAGCTACATTTCACATTCACCATAAGGCTAACTTGATTGAAAACATAGCATGTGTGAAATGTTAGGATGATACAAATGACTCACTTATGCTTGTGACATTTTGATGGGTCATTAGATGTATCATAATAGAGCAATCATAGACCAATTATAGGGAAAGCATATGTTTAATTCATAGACATATTGCCCAAAGATCATGGTTGGATATTTCAAATATTTTGAAACCATTTTATGTTTTATAAACTGTGAGTTCATGATTTGAAACATTCTAAGGCAAAACCAGACTTTAAAGTTGATACAAAATTGAGACTTTTTGAAACTTTTGAGATTTTGTCTTATTTTCAAAATTTGAATGAATTTTCATGAAAAATTATTTTTCATTGATAAAGGAACTTATGAGAAATATATTTCCTAAATTTCATGATTTTTTAAATTTTTGGAATTTTTAATGCATTTCTGAACTTGGGTTCAGAAATAAAAAAGGTTGGTTTTTTTGTGTCAATCGACTGGTAGTCTGAACCAGTTGACTGATGGAACTGTGCACGAGCACAGCAGCCCAATTTTTGAGTTTTCAGGTATCTTTTGGTATTTTTATTCCTTTGGACTTGATGTCATGCTTGTATAACATATGTTAATGTTTTTATGATGTCAAAGGAGGAGAAATGTTAGTGTTTAAGTTAATCATGCTAGGAGGATAATTAGCATATGTTAAGGGGGAGTTGCATGTATTAAAGGAGAGTGTTTTGATACTCATATTATGTTTACATGTTTTCCTGCCTTATGTATTTTGGTTAATGTTTTATCTAACTTAAACAGATTGTCACACATCAAAAAGGGGGAGATTGTTAGGGCAATCAACCTATGTATGATGTGGTTTTGATGTGTATGGTAAAGGGTTCAAGTGAGGTTGTTATGTTGATTTGATATGTGCATTTAAGTTGTGCAGGACTTAGTAAATCGCACATGGTTAGCTTGATGATGGCATTGGTGAGTTCACCATCTCATGCCTCGGGTCCTTGAGTCGGTGAAGGATAGCATTGCGAAAGTCGTACACTTGGTGCATCCGAAGCCGCCGGCCGAGGAGCATTGGAGTAAAGCCAAAAGAAGTAGACTTTGTAGGATTGATGTGGTGAAGTGGTTGGCCGGCTAGAGAGGGGTGAATAGCCTTCTTTCGTTCGATGATGTAATTCGCTTGTCTACAAATATAATTAGC
This sequence comes from Wurfbainia villosa, assembly GCA_025175895.1. Taxonomy (NCBI): domain Eukaryota; kingdom Viridiplantae; phylum Streptophyta; class Magnoliopsida; order Zingiberales; family Zingiberaceae; genus Wurfbainia; species Wurfbainia villosa. The sequence goes on from CM045988.1 coordinate 84,176,041, forward strand.
ACAACGAAAAACTAAACAAGAAAATCAAAGCAACAAGAATAAAACCAATGCTAACACCAAGTCATAATGTGGTTCACGGCTACGCCGCTAATCCACGGTCCCCGATTCATCCTCGGTGAATCACTCCACAACCAATTCACTATTGGTCTCTCCTTTGCACCAAGCTAGGTGGAGGTAACACTTACAACTCAAGAACACTCCTTCTTTTACAATTGATGTGAAAGAAACTAGAATAAGGAGTTTAACACTTGTGGAGCACTTGGATGATGGTTTGGAATATAAGCATTAGCCATCCAAAAGCTCACACCCTCTCTTTTTATAGAGAGGGCTGATTTCTTCCCATTGGCCGCCACCAGTCGACTGCTGCCCTTGGCAGTCGACTGCCACCACTACAACGGCCTCCGAACACGTCGGATCCCGACCGTTGTAGTCCAACGGAACCCTTGGCAGTCGACTGATGTATCCATCAGTCGACTGATGCCTCGTAGTCGACTGCCTAGTCGGCTACGAGAGGTTCTATGGCCCGAACTCTCGACCCGATCGGCCATCGCCAGCCGATCGATGAGTCTTAAAGTCGATCGCCAACATATGGCAATGATCACGGGAAAACCCATTAGTTGATACCGGTCGAACCCGCTCGACTCGTAGCGCAATGATCGCCATTTCATGGCAATCGGCGGTGACTTAACATCCGTTTGAGCTTTCGGCGGTCAGGTAAACCTCAACCCTTGTGGTCGAGCCTCCAACACTCAGTCATTTGGCCAAGTTCACCTAATGAGCTACTACCCCTTCCCGGGTTACATTCGCTCACTCTCATCTCTTGGAGTCCCTCGCCTTTGAAGTTGTCTTCGTCCAGCCACATCCCTCGGATACGCCAAGCGCACGACTCTGCAGCGCCATCCTTTGCGTCTCGCCCTGAAGTCTACTTCCTCCGGCTTCACTCCAAGCTCCTCGTCCGGCGGTCCCTCAGATACTCCAAGCGCACGGCTTCCGCAAAGCTATCCTTCACCGACTCAAGGACCGAGTCATGAGAGGTGAAACTCGCCAAGGCTCCATGTGCGAATTACTAAGCCCTGCAAGACTCCAACGCACATATCAAATCATAATAACAACCTAACTTAAACCCTTTGTCACACACATCAAAACCTTATCATGGTAAGAGATTGCCCTAACAATCTCCCCCTTTTTGATGTGTGGCAATCCGTTTAAGTTAGGTAAAACATTTGATAAACTATTAAGGAAAGAAAGCATGTAAATAACATGATTAGTAACTCTCCCCCTTAATACATGAAACTCCCTCTAAATATATTCCCCCTTACTTAAACATACATCTTTCTCCCACTTTGACACCATCAAAAAGATTAAACAAAGTTTATATATCATGGCATCAAGTCTAAAGAGAAACAAAAATCAAAATCACTCAAAAATCTGATAAAATCAGTTTAATGTGCTTGTTCATAGTCCATCAGTCAACTACTATCAGTATGGCAGTCGACTGGCACAAAGAAATCAGGTTTTCTGATTTTCTAGACGAAATTCAGAAATGCACTATAAATTTCAGAAAATTTGAAAAATAGTGAAATTTAGGGAACACATTTCTTTTAGAGTTCTTTATCAATGAAAAATAGTTTTTCATAAAAAATAATTATATTTTCAATGATTTGCCAAAAATCCAAAAGCTTCAAAAATAACTAGTGTTTTGATCAAGTTTGTATCCATTTTAACACCTAGTTTTGCTTTGGATTGTTTCAAAACATGAACACAGATTTTAAAGTAAGAAATTGTTTTGAAAACATATGAAATATCCAACCATGATCTTTGGGAAATATGTCTATGAATTAAACATAAATCTTCCCCATGATTAGTCTATTATTGCTATTTTGATACTCTAAATGACCATCTAAATGTCATAGGCATTAGTGGACCATTAGTATCATCCTATCATCTCACCCATGCTAAGTTTTCAATCAATGTAGCCTATGTTGAGTGTGAGATGTATCCTAGAGGTATTTGTATATACTTAACCATTATTTTCATGCAATTCTATCAAGGTTAAGTATCATCCTAACAATCCTCATGATCATAAAGACATATATGAATGAATTTCACATTATGACCATGAAACACATGTATTCATCAATTAATGATCATGCATTAGGTATTACATCATGATAATAAGGCAAATATCACCTAAAGCATGATTTAACTATTTATAGGTGCATTATCATCACCTAACACTATTTCAAAAATTTGTCCCGCCATCCTAAGTCAACAAAAATATGATATAGATAAGGTCTATATGGTTGACTATCCTAGGGTTTTCCTAACCCTTAAGGATGGATTTTGGAACCCAAAATAAGTTCTTTCCTATTGGGTTCACTAAATACTCCTTAGGGATCCATTTTTTAGCAATTGTTTTCTTTTTATCTTGACCCCTAGCAATTAAGCATTTATAGGCCTTTTCATTTTTATTCTCATTATATCCTAGGCCTTTCTTATTGAAACTTGATCTTTGGCTCCCTATGATCATGTTAAGGGTGTTGGAACCTATTGTGAATTTTTCTAGGACTTTGGTTAAGTGATATACCTTTTCCCTTAAAGTCATATTCTCTTCCATACATGCATCACTTACATCTAATGGCACATAAAGATTATGTGAGCATGCATCATCATTATTAACATCTAAATATGCTTGTTCTAATTTATTTTCTAAGGCCTTAATTTGATCTAACATGCTCTTATTTTTCTTTTTGGCCCTAAATAAATCCCTAGTTAGACTAGAAATCATGGAAACTATTTTACTTGGTGAGAGGTTCATTACCATAGTCTCCATGTCTTCCTCTTCTTCGGATGAGGATGGTGAAGAAGCTCCCCCTTCACTAGAGCTCTCCTCACTTGTGCTTGATCCTTCATTTTCGGAGGAGGATGAGTCTAGGTCGTAAAAATCCAATAATGTCAAATTTGTGACAAAGGCATTCTCCTCTTCCGATGATGATGAAGATGAGGAAGAGGGGTCATCCCATGTCCTTGCTTTTAATGCCTTGGCCTTCCCTTTTTCTTTGGCCTTCTTCTCTTCTTCTTTCTTCTTGCTCCCCTTCTTCTTCTTCTTTTCTTCCTTCTTTCTCTTCTCCTCCTTGCTCTTGTTCAAGAGGGGACAATTATCCCTTATATGTTCCTCTTGTTGGCAATTATAGCAAATCACCTTCCCCCTTGGTCTTCTATGTTGGTGCAATCGGCCCAGGTCACGATTGACCAGGACTCGAGTTTGACTCGAGTGATGTTTTGATGTTCGACAAAAATATATGACAATGTAATTGTCAAGGTAAAGTCCAAGTCATGAGTACTTGGCATGAAAAGTCCAAGTGGGACACTTGGCACATGAAAAGTCCAAGCATGGGTCTTGGCAATGTAAAAGTCCAACATGGGTTGGCAAGGGAAAGTCCAAGCATGAGTCTTGGCAATGTAAAAGTCCAACATGGGTTGGCAAGGGAAAGTCCAAGCATGGTCTTGGCATTTGAGAAGTCCAACATGGGTTAGCAAGGGAAAGTCCAAGCTTGAGTCTTGGCATGAGAAGTCCAAGGGGTTTGATATTGGCTGCGTAAAGTCCAAGCGGGAGTCTTGGCAGCATAAGTCCAATGGTTGGCGTCGTAAAGTCCAAGCGGAGTCTTGGCGGCGTAAGTCCAATGTGCCTTGGCGGTGTAGACACCGTTAGCATGACATAGCCGATGGAAGCACCTGAAGGCTAACGCGATGGATGAACAAGTCATGGATGACTTGGAGGGATCCGAGAAGCGTGAGGCTGATGGAGGTGGCTAGAAGGTTTAGGTCTAGGCTAAGGTTGGTCTAGCAAGTATGGGGGCACTATACTTGGGCTAAAACCTCATGTTTGAGGTGTGCCAGTCGACTGGTGTCATGTGGCAGTCGACTGGACCGAGTCAACTAGGGTTTGACTACGGGAAGTGGCCTAGCGATCATTGCCGGAGGATAGCGATCGTGATGGCTCAGCAATCGATCGTGATTGCATAATCGATCGGTGGTGCTGGGAATTCAGCCACAGTGTAGTCTCACTCAGGGACCACGATGAGTGAGAACCATCAGTCGACTGATGGGTTTGATCAATCGACTGATGGTAGATCCGTTGGACTTATCCAGCGTGGATCTAGCTGTTGTCTCACGACAACAGTGGCATCAGTCGACTGATGGTCCCGAGCAGTCGACTGATCAACTTTTTCCAGCACAGGTTGAATCTTTATAAGGAACTCGTGATGGAGGAATTTGGCATCGATTTCTTGGACGTCTTGAGGCGATTTGCTGTTGCAAATCAGGGTCTTCAACCATGATTCAAGCGATCAACAAGCAAGCAATCCAAAGGCATTTGTAAAGTTGTTTTCTTTACTAGTTTTGCATTGTATTATTGTATATTGCTTGTATTCATCTCTTATTGTTGTAAGAGTAGTTTGTAAGGGGTTTCTCCGCCTCCGACTTGTGTCGAGAAGGAGTGTTTTATAGTGGTGTGTGATTGGCATCGCTAGGGTTCGTACGAACCCGATCTGTGGAGTAGGAACCGTGCGGTTTCGAACCACATTAAACAATTGTGTTCGTGTGTGATTGTTTATTTCGTTATTGTATTATTTCTATTTCCACTACGTACTAACAAAATTGTAGAGACGATCACGATCGAATTCCATCAACAAACGAACACGCGCTATTCACCCACCCCCCCCCTCTAGCCATTACAAAGATCCCAACAAGTGGTATCAGAGCCTGGGGCTCTTCTACGGACTAACCGCCGGGAGCTAAGACAAAAGGCTAGAGGGTGAAGATGGAAGAACCATTGGGATGGGATATCAACACCTTAATTCCCTATTCATTCTATGGACGAGAAGGCTTCAATTCTTGGAAGAAAAGGATTGAAGATTTTTTATGGTGAAAGATTTTGAGGAGTGGTCAATATTAATGGATGGATTCGAATATCCAAAAGGACCAAGGGGTGGTTTCCTCAAAAAGAAGAGATGGACCGAAGAACAAGTCCAAGCCTTCAAGAAAGATGATAAGGTATTGAAGTTTTTAATTGATTTACTACCTAAAAATATCTTGTGCATGTTAGGCAATTATATGGATGCTAAGGAGTTATGGAGCCAAGTGGTAAAGCTCCATGAAAACTCATCATCGGTCCAACAAGAAGAGGAAGAGGAGGTGAAAGAATTGGAGGAGACCTCCACCTCTAGGATTGAGGGGGAGAAAGTTAGACCATCCACTTCGGAGCAAGAGCCAAGTCAAGAAGAAGCTTCTACTTTCGGTCAAGAGGAAGAGCAAGCTCGAGCTTCCGCCACGGCCCTAGGTAACTCAAACATATCAATTTGTAATAAAAATCATATCATGTGTTTTGAGTGTAGGGAATTTGGGCACTATAAGAGCAAGTGCCCAAAGAAGGTTAAGAAAGCTCCTCCAGCGTCCAAAAGTCAACAAAAGTCAAAGGATGCTAATTCCCCAAGTCAAAAGAGCAAGGAGCATATCATATGCTTCAAGTGCAACTCAAAGGGACATTACCGGAGTCAATGTCCTAGGGGGAAGAAGAAGGGACAAGATGGAGCATCACAAGTAGGGGGAGCCTCTAGGGCAAACCCTAAGGTATATTTAAACAATGCTTGTTCCTTAAATTTTAGTAAAAAGCATGCTAGAAATAATTTTAGCAATCTTGCTATTTATCACAAAGAGAATGTTAGACATAAGGAATTTTGTCTAGGAGCCAAAAATATCAACCTTAGGAAGAAGGAGAAATTTGGGACTAATGTCCCTAGAAATATTTTACCTAAGGCCAACCCTAGGTCAAACAATTCTAGACAAATTTTACCTAGGGAGACGATTAGAAAGGTACAAGATCATCTAGGTCTTAATCCTAAATGGACTAGACATATGCCTAGAAAGTCTCATGCCCATGATTTAAATCAAAATTCTAAAATTGGGCAATTTGAATTAGAGAACCAAGCCTTGAGGTCAAGGCTTGAAAAATTAGAAAAGACCCTCAATAAGATCCAAAATCAATTTCAAGGGTCTAATGGTCAGAATCAAAGGTCTAGGACTCAAAGAAAACACCTAGGACCTCAAAGTCAAAAGTCAACCAAGGGCAAGCAAGGTTTGGGTCACAAACTTAAGCCTAAGGTGGCTTACCATAGTGTTCCATTTGATTATGGAACACAAACTAGGTCTAGGAAGACCAAGGTCAATAGGGAAGTCATCCCTAGAGTTGACCAAAGGGTGTGCCTAGTGGGTAGGGTTTCTAGGAAACCTAGGGTGGCCACTAAGAAGGTTGCAAGGGGAGTTACCCCTAGAGTCAACCTAGGTAAGACCCAAATGACCAAGGCTAACAAGCCTAGGAGGGTCATTAGGAAGGTATTTAGGGAGGTTATCCCTAAGGAATACCTAATAAACCCTAGGAGCTCAAATCAATTTTGGGTTCCTAAGAGCATGATTGATTCACGCTAGATGGATTTAGGGTGTGCCAACCTTGATTGGATGGGTAGTTAACTCAACCATGATAAAGGTGGCACTTTAGGTTGCCTTGGAAATACATTTGAGTCTTAATCCTAAAAGATTTTAGGATGTACCAATAGTATTTGAGAAGTTTAATAAAATGATCAAATTGGCACAATTTAGATTTAGAGGTTAGTGTGCCATTTTGGGTTTTTGGCACACTTGGGAGAAAAGTAGAAATATGGAAAAATATGATGAATTATATCAAATGGTAATTAATATTAAGATTTAGGTATTATTATACCTATATATTTTATATGTCATGCTTTGTTTGTCATATAACATGTCATGACATCATGCTTACGTTTATTCATTGTATATGTCATGTTCATGTTTTAGGATTAAGGTTTTAAATGTCATGTGTTTTTAGATTTTCTCATATGTCATGACATCATGATCATTGGCCATGCTTAATTATTGCTATCTTTATGTCATGATCATTTCATGCATTTAATTGATTAAAATTAAACTAAGGACAATGGCATGACTTGAAGTCCCATTTATAAGGGAATCAAGTAGGGTTGCCTAGGAAATGCATGAAACCCTAGATTAAATGAACCAAAACCCACATCTCACATCCAATTGACATGTATGTATATTTATACATCCTAAATACATGTAAGATGCTAGGATATGAGTTAAGTTCAAGGTGCATAGTTTTTGTATCTAGTTGAACCCAAACTCATTTTAACTCAACATATGGATCATTGGGAAAGCTTGTGTACAAGTCATGTGCATAGAGCCCAAGGAATATGATCCAAAATAAGGTTTTGAAAATATTTTAAAATCATTTTGAAAAACCTTGGTGAAGTCTATCTCTTGATAGCAATCACCATTGATGAGATTGATACAGAGTGAGCTTAAACTTTAAAGTTTTTAGTCACTTTTGGATTTTGTATCAATTTCGCTATTTTATGGGTAAAATATTTTTCAAACATTTTTCACCCATTGTATTGGTCATAAGTATTATACGTATCAAATTTCGTGATTTTTCGATATACGTATAATTAGTTATGATTTTCCAAAACTCATTTCTGATAACTAAAAATCGAGATTTTCAGTAATCAATCGACGCCTCGGGTGTCGATCGATGATGGTCGACTGATTTCTGAATCACTCGACTGATAGCCTGATTTCGGGGTAACCAAGGTTGTTTAACCCGATTTCAGTTGCGGTTAAGGTCCCTAACCACTCCTAACTCTAGGATATGCTTTGGGAAGCATGATGAAGGGTGAAAATCCATTGGATATGGATTAGGAGAGGTGTTTAGGGTTTGTATCAATTTTAAGGTGTTGGAGAGTTCAATGTTGAATTTCTAACCTTAATTTTGATGGCTTAGAGTTTCTATTGGCTTAGGGACTTCCCAAGGATATTATTAGTGCAATGGTCAAGGGAGAGCAAACCTTTAGGGGGAGGTATCCATCTTGGGATGATGAATGTGTCTTTCTCCTTGAAGAGGAGAAGTTATGGGAGAATATGAAATCAATTGGGAAATTGATGAGACTTTTAGAAACCCAATTTGGAAATTGGGAGAGTGAATAGGATTGCCTCTCTTGAGTGATATGGGACTTATCACTAGGAAGATGGTAGGCATCCTAGGTATTTTTGGACCAAGGGGGAGATTGTAAGATCTCATTGGGACATGAGACTTTGACCTCCTTGGAGAGATAACCTTTTTGATGTTAGTCAAAAAGGGGGAGAATGTTTGGGGGAGAACATTTGGAGAATGCTTAAGATTATCAATTTGGGATAATTGGTAAGGGATTTGAGTTAGTGTTCTAACTCAATGATTTGTTTGGTTTTTGTCAAACATCAAAAAGGGGGAGATTGTTGGTGCAATCGGCCCAGGTCACGATTGACCAGGACTCGAGTTTGACTCGAGTGATGTTTTGATGTTCGACAAAAATATATGACAATGTAATTGTCAAGGTAAAGTCCAAGTCATGAGTACTTGGCATGAAAAGTCCAAGTGGGACACTTGGCACATGAAAAGTCCAAGCATGGGTCTTGGCAATGTAAAAGTCCAACATGGGTTGGCAAGGGAAAGTCCAAGCATTAGTCTTGGCAATGTAAAAGTCCAACATGGGTTGGCAAGGGAAAGTCCAAGCATGGTCTTGGCATTTGAGAAGTCCAACATGGGTTGGCAAGGGAAAGTCCAAGCTTGAGTCTTGGCATGAGAAGTCCAAGGGGTTTGATATTGGCTGCGTAAAGTCCAAGAGGGAGTCTTGCCAGCATAAGTCCAATGGTTGGCGTCGTAAAGTCCAAGCGGAGTCTTGGCGGCGTAAGTCCAATGTGCCTTGGCGGTGTAGACACCATTAGCATGACATAGCCGATGGAAGTACCTGAAGGCTAACGCGATGGATGAACAAGTCATGGATGACTTGGAGGGATCCGAGAGGCGTGAGGCTGATGGAGGTGGCTAGAAGGTTTAGGTCTAGGCTAAGGGTGGTCTAGCAAGTATGGGGGCACCATACTTGGGCTAAAACCTCATGTTTGAGGTGTGCCAGGTGTCATGTGGCCGATCGACCGTCAACTAGGGTTTGATCGAAGTGGAGTGGCAATACGCCGGAGGATAGCAATGATCGATGAGCTCAGCGATCGATTGCATGATCACCGACCGGGTGCTCGAATTCATCCACGAGTGTAGTCTCACTCGGCCGACCAAGAATAGTGAGGACACCATCGATCGATGGGTTTGATCACGATCGTGATGGTAGATCCGTTGGACTTATCCAGCGTGGATCTAGCCGTTGTCTTACGACAACAGTGGCATCAGTCGACTGATGGTCCCGAGCAGTCGACTGATCGACTTTTTCCAGCACAGGTTGAAGCTTTATAAGGAGCTCGTGATGGAGGAATTTGGCATCGATTTCTTGGACGTCTTGAGGCGATTTGCTGTTGCAAATCAGGGTCTTCAACCACGATTCAAGCGATCAACAAGCAAGCAATCCAAAGGCATTTGTAAAGTTGTTTTCTTTACTAGTTTTGCATTGTATTATTGTATATTGCTTGTATTCATCTCTTATTGTTGTAAGAGTAGTTTGTAAGGGGTTTCTCCGCCTCCGACTTGTGTCGAGAAGGAGTGTTTTATAGTGGTGTGTGATTGGCATTGCTAGGGTTCATACGAACCCGATCCGTGGAGTAGGAACCGTGCGGTTCCGAACCACGTTAAACAATTGTGTTCGTGTGTGATTGTTTATTTCGTTATTGTATTATTTCTATTTCCGCTGCATACTAACGAAATTGTAGAGACGATCACGATCGAATTCCATCAACAAACGAACACGCGCTATTCACCCCCCCCCCTCTAGCCATTACAAAGATCCCAACATTCTCCTCCTATCATTAGAGTTATTAAATTTAAAACCTTTTAATGCACGCCTTACCCTCCTTACCATATAGGCTTCTTCCGTACTATCCATGGAGGAGGAGGAGGATGCTTCATTGGAGGAGGAGGGGGTCTCCATCTTCTTCTTCCCTTTGTGGGCCATCAAGGTTACTCCTCTTGAAGGTTGAATTCTAGGCTCTTCTACTATTCCTTCAAGCCTTGTTTCGTGGAGCTCCATTGTTGTGAAAAATTCCTCCAAGGTGCTAACTTCTAGGTTCTTGGAGATGTAGAATGAGTCCACCATAGAGCTTCATCTTGAGGACCGAGGAAAGGCATCTATAGCCTTCATGAGCATGTCCCTATTTGAAAGCTTCTCCCCTACACCCCTACACTAGATAAACCGGTTATTATCTCTTTAAATCTAGAGTGTAGTGAGGTTACCTTTTCTCCCTTTTCTAATTTGATGTTTGATAATTGGGAGCGGAGGAGGTCTCTTCTTACAAGCTTGGCCTCCGAGGTACCTTCATGAAGCTCTACTGGCTTCTCCCACATCTCCTTGGCACTAGAGCATTCCCCTATCCTATTCACTTCTTGTTGAGGGAGTACATTGTAGAGGTGGTGCTTGACCTTTGAATTTGCCAAGTATTCTTCCCTTTGCCTCTTGTTCCACCTTGATTTCTCCAATGGCTCCCCTTCTTCATCCCTAGGCAATTCGAAACCGTTTTCCGTAATTAAAAGAATTTCGAAATCGGTTTCGAAAAATACCTCCATTCTCTTTTTCCACCAAGAGAATTCGCCTTCAAATTTTGGTGGGTGAATGTTGGAGCCGGCCATTCTTGAATATGCTTGTTGTGACGGTTAGTCCTGTTAGTAATATATGAGAGATGTCCTAAGGCAATCGCCTTATGTATGAACCATTTATATGATAAATGAAGATTCACTATTTGAGTATACATGTTTCATGTATTTGATTGGATCTTAAACTCATTTACTGAATGTCCACGATGCGATTCACAGCATGAGAAAATTTGTGATTGGATCACAACTAGTGAGCATCTCTACATGTGTAATTGTGATATATCGGAATTATCCCTAGTCGATGAATTGATGAATTTGGACACCATCAATTCTGTCGAGACTAGCACGAGGTATACTCCTTGGTGTATCCAAGCAGCTGATTCTCACTGGCTGGAGACATTGTGATGTCCGGAGTTGATCGTGGATGCTAGTTATGGTAACTAGTTCATTGGAGTGATCAGCCGTAAGACTTCATATGGTTATCTGCATATATAGATATGTCAATAAAGTTCTTACTGTAGCTTAAGTGCGATGTTCCTTTGACTTGCGGTATTCAAGTCATCTTGATCATGGAGACTTATGCTTTGACATCTTAAGCAAGCATCTCTAAGGAGATGTGGACCCGGGATGATTGGGTATAAGTCGAAGTGATCGAAGGTGTTTGAATAGCCTATAAAGGATTCACCACTCCTTGCGAGGAGATATATACCCATGGCCTCTCGTCGGATTGTTACTAAAGTCTTTGGCCAAAGCATTACATGTTTAGAGTAAGGTACTCTTCGATACATGTGCAGTAACTAGAATCCGTAGGACGAGGAAATGATACTTGGGCTAGGTGTGACGTAGTCAGCCTAGTGGGGACTGACACTATAGACCATATCCTGAACCAAGTGGGTATAAGATGAGTGAAGGGAATGGGGCACGAATCATTCGAGCTGCTGAAGGGTTTCAGAAATAGTTCTGGATCAACCGTTGATCTTTTCGGTTAATTGGGGATCATGATGTACTACTAGGTGCCACTCATGATCGTTCTATAATTAATGGTTAATTATAGACGGCCAACATAAACCGAGAACCTATTTGGTCACACGCATAACGAGCGTAATCCAAAGGATTTAAAACGAGCTTGAGAATGGGATTCTCAGACCGAGAGAAACTAGGTTTGGTTGGACCAAACATGAAGCGAGCATGAAATCGTTTCAGTCGCAATGGAAGCGTGGATGGGTCATGTCTTATGAAGACATAATGGATAAACCAAAATGGTTTGGTTCTAATCCAATGGAGGAGAATAAACCAAAGGGTTTGGTTTATTTTAAACGAATGAACCAAAAGTTGGTTCAGTTCGTTTTAACTTAAAATAAACCATCATGGTTTGGTTTATTTTAACTTATATTAATGGAGCGGGTTAACGGGCCTCATGGTTATGATCCAATAACCATTAAGAGAATTAGTTATCTATAAAAGAGGGCTTAAGGGATAGTTAAGCCCTAATCCAAAACCCTAGCTTGTGGTTGCCGCCCACCTCTCCATCCTCTCCTTGGATTTTCGGCGCCAACCCTAGGATTGCCGCCCAGCCCCTTGTGCCGGCGTCCAAGCTTCAGTCGGTCATCCTCCGGCGACCCTCCGGTGATCTTCCTAGGCTTCGGCGATAAGGTGAGCACTTGGCTTCCCTTGGTTGGTCGGCACCTACTCCTCCACCAAAGCTGTCCAATTTTTCTGGACAGCTTGTTCTTCTCTCGTCGGAGCATCATTTGGACGACGGTTAGAGCTCCGACAGTGCCTAACTTACCGGGGATTCGATCTCCGGTAATCCTCTGAGGTGGAGGACGAAGGATTCGTCAAACGGTTGACGAATACCTCTCCGGAGAAGCGAGTTTTGAGGACTCAGTTTTGGATCCGAATTTGGATTCGGATCGTGATCATCTCTCGATCACGTCGTCTTCAACACGAGACTAGTAACCCGTACGAAGACGAAGCTCGTGACTTAGCGAAGTCATCCCGAGGATACTCGGCGTGGATACGGATAGAGAAGATTCTAACGAGGATCGTTCCGATTGATGTCGTTCCCGCTACACGTGATACGAAAGGTATAACGTAGTTAAATTTCCTTTTATTGCAAATTTAAATTTACAGTTATGTCTACACATGTTGTACTATGCATGCATGTGATGTGTGTGTTGTAATAAATATAGATTTATTATTTTTATTGCTTTCGATGTGCACATGTTTACGAAACATGATCGAACACACACTCGCCGCGGTGTCGGAAACCCAACAAGTCCTCGATAAGCTTTCCTTGGCTCTGATACCACTTGTAGGATCGATGTGGTGAAGTGGTTGGCCGGCTAGAGGGGGGTGAATAGCCCTCTTTCGTTCGATGACGTAATTCGCTTGTCTACAAATATAATTAGTGCAATGGAAAACTAAACAAGAAAATCAAAGCAACAAGAATAAAACCAATGCTAACACTAAGTCGTAACGTGGTTCACGGCTACGCCGCTAATCCACGGTCCCCGATTCATCCTCGGTGAATAACTCCACAACCAATTCACTATTGGTCTCTCCTTTGCACCAAGCTAGGTGGAGGTAACACTTACAACTCAAGAACACTCCTTCTTTTACAATTGATGTGAAAGAAACTAGAAGAAGGAGTTTAACACTTATGGAGCACTTGGATGATGGTTTGGAATATAAGCATTAGTCATCCAAAAGCCCACACCCTCTCTTTTTATAGAGAGGGCTGATTTCTTCCCGTTGGCCGCCACCAATCGACTGCTTCCCTTGGCAGTCGACTGCCGCCACTACAACGGCCTCCGAACACGTCGGATCCCGACCGTTGTAGTCCAACGGAACCCTTGGCAGTCTATTGATGTATCCATCAGTCGACTGGTGCCTCGTAGTCGACTGCCCAGTCGGCTACGAGGTTCTTGCCCAAACCTCTCGACTACCGATCACGCGCCATCGATCGATCGATAGTCTCGGCAATGACTACCGACATATGGCCGATCACCGGGCCAAAAACCCATCAGTTGGATACCAGTCGAACCTCGTTCGACTCAGAGCAGTCGACTATCATTTCATGGCAGTCGACTGGTGCCGTGTGAAACTCAAACTTAACATCCGTTTGAGCTTCCGGCGGTCGGGTAAACCTCAACCCTTGCGGTCGAGCCTCCGACACTCAGTCATTCGGCCAAGTTCACCTAATGAGCTACTACCCCTTCCCGGGTTACATTCGCTCACTCTCATCCCTTGGAGTCCCTCGCCTTTGAAGTTGTCTTCGTCCGGCCACATCCCTCGGATGCGTCAAGCGCACGGTTCTGCAGCGCCATCCTTCGCATCTCACCCTGAAGTCTACTTCCTCCGGCTTCACTCCAAGCTCCTTGTCCGACGGTCCCTCGGATGCTCCAAGCGCACGACTTCCACAAAGCTATCCTTCACCGACTCAAGGACCGAGTCATGAGAGGTGAAACTCGCCAAGGCTCCATGTACGAATTACTAAGCCCTGCAAGAATCCAACGCACATATCAAATCATAATAACAACCTAACTTAAACCCTTTGTCACACACATCAAAACCTTATCATGGCAAGAGATTGCCCTAACAGACTTCAGGGCGAGACGCAAAGGATGACATTGCGAAGTTGTGCGCTTGGTACATCCGAGGGACATGGTCGAATGAAGAGAGCTTCGAGGCGAGGGACTCCAAGGGAGATGTAACCCGAGATGGGGTAGCTCATAGGTGAACTTACCTGAATGGCTAAGTCAAGTGTCGGACGCTCAAACTTAAGGTTTGAGATTTTACCCGATAAGTCGGACGCCAAACTTATGTTTGAGGTTTTACCCAACATTTGGTTAAGTCGGATGCTCAAACATGGGTTTGAGATTTCTACTCGACGAGTAGAAGTGTCAGATGCTCAAACATATGGTTTGAGGTTTACCCGACTGTCGGATGCTCAAAAAAATGTTTTGTTTGAGATTCTACCCGACACCAGTCGACTGATATAGATATCAGTCGACTGCTCTGGGTCGATGGCACTCGACTAGTGCTCGACCGATGTTTAACTGATGAACCTCTCATCGAGTCAATCGCTAGGGTTTAGCGTGATCGATGCACCCATCACCAATTGCTAAGGGCCTAAATGACTAATTAAAGTGGGCGCAGGCACAGAGGGTTTGAGAGTCGACTGATTGCCTGATCACTCGACTGATAGCTCTATCAGTCGACTGATATGGATGATCAATTGACTGCTGAGGGAGTCGTTGGCTGGACGCCAATGTGGATGAAGCTGTTGTAAGGCAACGACTACAATATCAATCGACTGATGACTGCATCAGTCGACTGCTCACTGTCCAATGGGAAGAATGACCTCTTCCCTATAAGAAGAGACCTTGGGTGCTCTTGGGAGACTAATGCTTAACTCCTAAACTTTTCCCAAGTGCCCAACACGTTTTCCACTCCTCTTCTTGTGTTTATTTCAATCTTATTGTAAGAGAGAGTGTTTCTTGTAAGAAAGGTTTACCTCCACCTTGAAGGAGAGATTAGTGATTATTGAGGGAGTGATTTGCCGAATGAATCGTCTGTGAATTAGCGGCAAGGGTCGTGAACTACGTTACACAATCTTGTTAGTGTTTGTTTTCTTTTCTTATCTTGTATTTGCTTAATTATCTTTATTGTTAGTATTTTCACTGCGCTAATCTTAAGTGTAGACGATTAAAACGCGATCAATTTTCATCATACACATCGAGGGCTATTCAACCCCCCCCCCCTCTAGTCGGGCCACGATTCTCCAACAAAACTCATATACTCCATGCCTTTATTATGTAATCACGTCTGCATATACCCTCTCATCTCGTGACCAGCTTCACAAACACCATTTTGATATGTTTCCATGTTCACAACTATCACATGTCTTTATTGTAGCCTTCCCTCATAGACAAATATTCTTCAAGGGATATTAAAAATGGAATTATGTCAACCTCGACTTCTAATAACTCTTCATGGTCCCACATCTATGTTGGTGCAACAATGCCCCAAGCATTTATATGTTTTGATGTTTGGATAATCATCTAAGTTAGGCAATATTTGTGATATAATTGTAAACATGTTTAAGTGACAGGAAAATCCAAGTATGAAGACTTGGTAAAGGAAAAGTCCAAGTGTGATCTTGGCAAGAGAAGTCCAAGGAAAGGTCTTGGCGGCGTAAGTTCAAGCATGTAGTCTTGGTGGCATAAAGTCCAAGCAGACCTTGGCAAAAGAAGTCCAAAGGCAAGTCTTGGCAGCGTAAGTCCAATCATGTAGTCTTTGCGGCGTAAAGTCCAAGCGTACTTTGGCAAAGAGAAACCTAAGACATGACAAAATTGAAGGAAGCTCTTAGAAGTAAGAGCAGAGGATGAATAAGTCACAAACTCAGAGGGATCCTAGAGGCGCAAGCTAAAGGAAGAGCTAGAAAATTAAGTCTAGGTCTAGGGGGTTAGTTCAAGTATGATTTATTCATACTTGAAGAGTATCGGTCGACCGGGTGCGCATCCCGATCGCTTCACCACTGACCGAATTGGCCGAAGTTCAGAGCTACATGATCGCTAGTACTTAGCAATCGATTGGTCCACCCATTAGTCGACTGTTATACCTAGCAGTCGACTGTTGTAAGAGAATTTCGGCACAGAAAGGTCGTCAGTCGAGTGATCGCTTGGAACACTCGACTGATCGCCTAATCAGTCGACTGATCAGCCTCCCATTGAACAGTGACGATTGCGGATCCGGCTTGTCAAAAGTCGTTGGATCGCATCGGCTACAGTATCAATCGACTGATCGAGCTCAACGGGAAAATCTGCCCTCTCTCTATAAAAAGAGGGCATGGGGTGCTTGAAGAGGCTAGTGTTTATCTTCCAATTTTACTCTCAAGCTCCCCACGACTTTTTAAGCTTTCTAAGTGTTCTAATCCTCTTCTTCTCCAATCTTCATCTTCATCCATTGTAAAGAAGAGGAGAGTGTTGTAAAGAAGGTTTTCTTAGTGGAGATTCTTTGGATTGATCCACCTTAAGGATTGTCGTGGAGTAGGAGCTTAATCTCCGAACCACGTAAAAGTCTTCATGTTAGCGATTGTATTTTAGCTTCTTAATTTCGTTTAGGATTTTGTTTTGCTTCCACTAACCGTTCTTGTAGAAACGAAAAGAGGCTATTCACCCACCCCCCCCCTCCCCCTTCTCCTCTAGCCTTCCAAGGATCACCAACAAATCTACTGTACTCCCGCCTCCTTAGATTCTCGACTCCTAAGCTTTCGACTCTTTGAGATTCTGACTTCCTAGTTTCTGACCTACTAGACTTTTGATCTCTTATACCCTCTACTTTTTGAGCTCTCATCTCCCCTATGACCCAACTCCTTAACTTGATAACTCAAACTCCTAACTTTCTGAGTCACTGAGCTCTCGAGTCCCTCAACCTCCAGGGATGTTGCTTCTTTTATGACCCAAATTCTTAATTTAATCATTCAAGTATATTGTCTGATATCTTATCGATATATAATATATTTATTAATTTATAAATATAATATTATTTATAAAATGTATTAGTCTAATTTGATATTTTATTTTTAAAGTGAACTATTTTTAATTTATTATTTTAAAATTATAAGAAAACAATAAAATTTATAATTAAATTTGAAAAAAATATTTTTTTTTTCAAAAATTGGGTGGGGTTGGAGTCCACCCTAAGCCCATGGATGGCTCTGCCCAAGCTTAGGACTAACTCAATTGTCAAATGCAAAGGAGTTTATCTGTAGTGAACAGAAGTTAAATCTCAAGGAATTCATCGCCTTGGACTATCAATGATCCCTTCTTTTGTGTTTGTCAATTAGAATCCTAATGAATCCTCCTTCGTGGTAAAGGCAGCGATAAAACTAATGTGACATTTTCATATTTTATTTAAACGTTCAAATGCAAGAGTTACCAGTATTATTTGATTTAAGTTAAGGCTCACTTCAAAATATTTTTTTTTGATAGGATAAAAAATTTGAATTATTAAACCGTTGGATGTGAATATTTTTGATTTTTTTTATAGAGAGTTGAATTTTTTTTTATTGAATTGAATCGGTCATTTCACAATTAGTCAATCCGATGAGACAAATATTTTCAAAAAGAAAAATAGAATTTTGACCATAATTGAATTTTCCTATTTTTTTTATCATTTACAAAAAAAAAATTAAAAATAAAAATTTTATCACGTCATTAATTTTTAAAATATATTAAAAAAAAGTCTAAAGTATTTATTTTATTTATCTTTTAACTTTTATAATTTATTATTTTAAATAAATTTTTCAAAAAAATATAAAACAAATAACACTTTAAAATTTTGTTCAAAGTAGGAGCGGTGTATCTCAAAATTGCATCACAGTGATTAGTTATGCCTAATCAAGTCCATTCAGGGTCAATTAATGGTTTGTTGAGCACAATCCAAACTACCCCAACATGAGCCCAAACCTAGGTTGAATTCAGATGAACCATTTTTTTAAAAAATATTTAATTATTTTTAAAACTAGTAAAAGTTAATAAATATAAAAAAAATCTAAAAAAAAAAACATTGGAAACGATATTTTTATCAAACGGTATTAAATATGTTGAATATTTAATGCTAATGTTTTATATAAAAATATGGCTGGCCAAGCTCAACCCACAGGCCATGTTGTACTGCTCTGGGGCAAGACAAGCCCAATCCAATCTTTTATTGGACCCCAGGCCTGCCTAACTCGGCCCATTTACGTCCTTACCCAGGTTGCCCAACGGAGTTACCACGTCAACCCAAGAAAACTAGAGGGAAAAAGATTGGAGTGGCATGGAAAAGAAAGCCATGTTCCAGTAGTAATTTTCTTCAACCAAATTACACGAACTGTGTTGTGTGAGATCAAAATAACATTTCCAACAAGCTTTTGTGTGTGTGTATGTGTGAGAGAGAGATCAAAACAACATTTCCACAAGCATTTTTTTTTCCAGATAATGTGGCAGTGAAAGCCTCAAAAGCTCTCATCTTTTTCTGATGAAAGCGAATTTGACAATCTCCAAAGTTCAACCAGCTGAGCGAGACCCTCTTTCTCATTAACATCTATCAATACAAATACATCAGATATCTGGAAATGACATTTTTTTTTTTTTTTTGAAAACGCCAATTAAGCAATGATTCTGTAGTAGCAGGAAATTTCCTTTTTCCTTATTACAAAACTCGTGAAGTCGCCGCTGTTAATCTGCTAGCTATTTTACTACCTTAGAAAATGCTCGAACCTGACCAAGGAAAGAACTGTGCAAGTATTTGAGGAAAACATCCACTTCAATGGAGTATTGTCATCCATTGTACAAGTCCTGAGATGGCAAAAATGACTCGAGCTTTAGTTCTCTTCGCCTTGAGCTGACACATTTAAGGAAGTGGGCTCAGAACCATGCACCCTAAACCGATAAATGCATGTATGAGTTGAGCTCCCATGGTTCGAGAAGAAATCGAGTCGAATCACATTGACGCGTTCTGAAGCAGCTTTTTGAATGTGAAATGTCTGTGCATTACTCTTTTCCAGGCTATACGAGAATTCAGCCAGGATGAACTTCTTCTCAGAACCATTTGATGGATCACTGCTAGACCTTTCAAACCATGCTGTGACTGTGCAATCTTTTGGAGCACTCAACCTATCGTAAGCCACCATCTTTGCATTGTGAATCCAGACAAGTTTGTTAGTTCACTAGTCAACTAAAAGCATAATAAACCAGAAGCCAATGCAAGAAAGCCAGACGACTTGAGAAAAACACAAGAGAGAACTGAGACATAGGAAAAGAGAGCATACTTGAACAGAGCAACCTAAATATTTTATCAGTTTACATATGCTTTGCAGCCAGTTCTGAAATGGTGAAAATTTTAATGGGCCTGGGCAAAATAATAAAAAGGGGCCTTTTAATAGTGAAAATTTTTATTTTTATAAAATTTAAGCCCTTTTTGTGAAAGATCAAATTTTGGGGCCCGGATGTGAACCCCAGCAACCCTCCTCTAGGGCCGACTCTACTTTTGCTGATCTGGAAACTTACATGTCAATGATTCTAAAAGTACAGAATGAAAGCCAAGACTGACACTCTGATATTGTGAAAGAAATACAAAAATAAAAATGTTAAACCAAGGTATGCAGCTTAAACTGAAACATTCAGGTGTCAAGATAAAATTGAGTGTAACAGGAATGTGGCTGATGTAGCCATGTAGGATATCAAACAAACCAATTAAAGAGTGAACACACAACTGATTTCTTCTTTGTTCTCAACCAGCTTGAAGCATACTTGGATAGCATTTGTTACTCAACCATCACAAAAGTTTCTGTATCTCAAAATACCAGTCATAAACTTCATTGGCTATAAAAATTCAAATATTTTCCTTTAAATCAATCAAAATGAACATGATGTATTCCAGATAATAAGTAAATTTCCTGTACAATATTGAAGTGATGTTCATCTTTAATTGTTAATTATCTTAGGGTTTATCACAATAACAATATTCATCACATACTACTCCAAACCTTCTCAATCATCTTCACCACAATACCTAATAAATAATTAAATCATTTAACAACTATCCCTGAGTTAGTAATTTAATTTAAAATTATCATAAAACTAATCCACTTATAAAACGCAAGTTGAATCTCAGTCAAGTGCACCTCCTTCACGTGCCTACCTCCACTAATTATCTCTGCCCCTTTGCTGCACATTTAGAGTGGCCAAATTCTCAAATCTCATTTATTGGGGGCATCATTGTCCTTTTATTTTTTATCCAGCTTTCCCATCACCCTTTTCATCCACCCAAGTCAGAATCAATGATTCGAGCAAGATCTCTGAGTTACTGTCATTCAAATCTCCTCAGACATTTGATTTTGGCCAAACTTGATATTCTTTGGTCATATATGATGTTGTTTTAATACTTTGGTAGGATCCCTTCAGGTTATTGTTTTCTCATGGAAAAAAAGATGGATATTTGTCTCCATTCAACTTGGATGATCAGGTAATATATAGATTTCAATTTCGAACTGCACATACAGTGCAGTCACATTATTAGAGTGGTTTGACTAATTTGAAATTTCAAATATCTTGCTTGGGCTGGGGGTGGTGTTACTCTTCTCTACCCTGTAAAATTGTACATCTTATTCCACAAAGAATTGACGTTGCATAGAATTAGACTTAAATTTGATCAAAAGAGAGAGCTTCCTGTACTTAGTGTGATTTGATCTAAATATTTTTCTTAATGCCTAAAAAAAATGCCCACAAGAAAAAAAATCTAATTTCATTAAATTTATATTTATCAACTATCAAAGATAGTAGAATGAGAGCTTTAGCGTAACAGTAAAATTGTTGTCTTGTGACTTAGAGGTCACGGATTCAAATCCTGAAAATAACCTCTTGCAAAGCAAAGTAAGGATGCATGATCCTTCCCCGGGACCTCGCATGGCAAGAGCTTCGTGCACCAAACTACTTTTTTTTTTTTTTTAACTATCAAAGATAGTACAAAATTAGTAAAACGGTCGGTGGTAAAGAGTCAGTTTTTTAACAGGGCAAGGACCATATTTAAATTGATAGACCAGGTGGGGTAGGGTGAAGATAGTTTGAACACAAACTAATCCGTCTCTACCTCGTTGTCATTTCTATTTCTATCTCACATGTTTTGCAATTTAATCATAGAAATTGCATACCTCTTAATACAATTTCACAAGTTCATCTTGTCATTCCCACAACTCAAATTCCCTCTGGGCATGAAACAAGCAAGAATTGAAAAGGCTAAACATAATAGGATCTTGTTAATTTTCTCATATATCATATGCACACTCTATTACTTCTTAAAAGTAAAGGGATAAACAATATGAAAAACATAATGCTTTTTCTGATTGGATTCAGATAGTTGAATACATGAATATCAGCAAAAGAGGTTGCAGAATAAAAACCATTACCTTGGAGACATGCTCAAGTGTTACTGCCTCTGGGACAATTACAGTTCTAAGCTTAATCTCAACAAAGCCATTGTTGCCATGCAAAGCAAAGCACTGCCCAGGCTCCCCAAAACTTGGTTCAAGTATTTTCTTAGCATTAGGGTCAGGGTGAACTCGGTTGAAACTACTTCCAATAGCCAGCCAGCTGCTAGACTTACCAACAAGGTAGGGCTTTGAATGATTAATTACATTTGCCCCCCCAGAAGCCAAAGCATAATCAACCCTTCCTAACCCATCAGCTGCATGCTTATCAATCTCTTTTTCAACTATCTCTTTAGCAAAGTTTCTAATATCATCCAATATTCCATGATTGCTACCACCTGAGCATTTTTCTTTATCTTTGAACTTGTTAGAGAATATCTGCAACTCTTCCTTTGTCAAGTATTCCATGGCTTTTATCTCTGAAAGCGATTTGTCCAAGTCATCAGTTAGAGAGAGAAACCACTTCAACTTCTTCTCAAAGAGCAAATCTTTCTCTTCCACTTGCTTATTCAGCTCCTTCTTTGCAACCCCTACCTCAGCCCCAATTTTTTTGTCAACAACATCTAACTGAGCCTGCAACCTTCTTGCAGTGTTTTTCAAGGATGCTTCCACTTCTGATAACCTGCCATCACTGTCAAAATCATATAATCCCTTGCTATATTTAAGCATATTTCTCCATTTCCATATCAACAAACCAAGCCATAAAATTGCCACTAATAGCAGGCAAATCTTGAAGAAAACGCTTAGATAAAACTGCCACTTGGGCTTCTCTGGTCTTGATCTGAATTTTTTATGGCCTGAACCAAATGCTGAAACAAACAACTCTCTCTTCAATTCTGTCATACGTTTCGATCTATCATGCAAGGACTGCACCATAATTTTGTCCTGAAGGTCATTCACAGTATTAGGGTTGCTCCCACTAATTCCTTCCCCTTTTAGAGTTTCTGAAGTCAACCTTCTTCTTGGTGCATCAGGTGTAACTTTCAAACTTAAGGGCGATGAAACATTAAGTCTAGGACTTGGAACTGCAGAATTGGATGCAGACATTCCTGTGGTTTAACTCCTATTTGCCTTCTACAAATGACAAAAAAAAGAACTGCAATCTAGTTAAAACAGGGGAAAACGAGACTAAACTATCAGTTCAAATCCGAATAGAAAAAGAGAACAAATCTCCTTTTTTTTTCCCCAGAGGAGTTAAAGAGAGAAAAAAATAATCAGGTCCGACGCAAAAGTCATTCGGTTTGTCTTTGATCGCTTCACCAAATTTCGAAACAAGGAGAAAGGTAACAATTTTTCGACATAAACACCAAATCAACTCTACAGGCTATCCCAACAAGCAGTAATTCCGACACGTAGTGCATCAATATGCTTAATCGGCCACATCCAAACTAACAATACTAGAATCAGAACAACTCAAGCCAAATAACTGAACTGAACATTGTTTTTTAGAAAACTATTAGGAACTATTCTAAAATCTCAGAATCGAGAATCAGCAGGATATTGCAAGTAACTAGAAGAATCGCCCTATTAAGCAATCCACAAAAAAAGCCTAATTTATTGTAACAATGACACAGAAATATCTGCAGAACAAAACGAAATAAGTTACGAACCCCATATTTTGAAATTTATTTACTGTTTTGTTGAGAAATCAAGAGGAGAACCGAGACAGAAGTCGGAATCGTAAGGAAGAGGCAATCGAAAAGGGCAAGAGGTATACCGTGCGTATTTGACTGACACCCACGGGTCCAGGAACCGCTCGATCGCCAATCGTAGGGTTTGGGAATAGATTCGTTTCCCTTCTGGCCACTTCGATTTCCTCGTTAGAAAAACAGGAAACGGAGGAAGGGCAAAAGTGTCTTTTTCTACAATCTACTAGATGCTTCCGTTTTTTTTTTAAATTAATACTAGATATCTCGACATAATTAATTTAGTAGGTCTACAGACATTAAATACTTCGTATTTGTGATATATACTTCCATAACTACTAAAATAGATCATAAAAATATTTACGATTCAACAGTTAAAGTCGATAATATGACCATATTATTTCTATAAGATAAGTCTAAAAGATGCACTTAATCCAAAAAGATAAACTTTTGTCTTGTATCTTGTTCTGTCCAAATTTTTTGAAAATTTAAAATTGAATTTGCTTCAATAAAAAATTGAATAGTATTAATATTTGAGATATCACTCCACTTTATCATTGCATTGTATTTATGGACTTTTCATTCCTTTATTTTGTACATTATAAAATAAGAATACTCAAGTTACATTCGAATCTAAATCTATTTTACAACAGGAAAAATAAAGATGAAGGCATGACATGCAAGCCGCATTATGAACTACAACATACACACACAACACACAATCATATTGGGTCCTAGGTCATAACTATGCATCATGCATCATATCATTCATAATGATATGATTTTATAAAATTGATTATATATACACGAATTTTAAAACCGCTTTGCCGATAAGCCGCAACGTCACGACGGTCCTGCTAGGGTGAACAGTGGTATCCACGGCTAGGTCGTATACTCCCTGTTTTGCCTCTTTAGGACAATTGCAAGCATAAAATTCGTGTACCCATAATACACACATTTTATATCTCATATAAAACATGAAAATCTAAATTTATATCACATATAAATTATATAAATAACAAAATGTATGTTTCGCAAGTGGCCCTGATACCACTGTTGGGATCCTACTATGCGTGCAAACTGATTCGCAAAACTGCAGCGGAAATAAAATTTTAGATCCTACCAGAGATCCAAGCGAAAACATATAAATTATTTTTAACCATCTAGATCCTATCTAGAAGAAGTATTATACCTTTGAAGTGAGCCCTTCACAATCCCGGTAGTCCAAAGTTATCGGATCTAATTACGGTAAGGATAACCGTATCTCTAAGATATCTACACTGACACTCAGCCCTTTTGGAAATATGATTGTGCTAGCAACCTTTGTAGAACAATTAGTCAAAATTATGAGGATGAAGAAGTGAAGAAGAAGAAAGAACACTCAACTCTTTGATCTCTCTTTTCTCTAAGGCAACACTTGTACACACATGCCAAAAACCTTCTCACCCTTTTCTTTTCTCTCACCAAAACCAATATCTCAACGTTGAAGTCCATTTTATATTATCATGCTTGAATTCCAAAATCAATACATCAAATGCATCATTAAAAATCCACTAGCCTCTTCCCATTCTACATGTTGAAAATCAAATGTATTGAATTGTAATCAAATGCATTATTGAAAAGCTACTAACCTCTTCCAATTCTTCACGTTGAAATCCAATGCAATTTTTAATGCATCATGCATGCATTAAAACTTTTTGCATGTAACTTGGATTTAACTCAAGTCTAACTTGAGTTTTGCATGTGATTTGGATTTAACTCAAGTCTAACTTGAGTTTTACATGCGAATTGAGTTTAATTCAAGTCTCACTTGATTCTAACTCAAATCTAGTCTTCATCCATCCAATTTAGTTTGAGTCTAACTCAAAAGTAACCCGCTTGAGTCTAACTCAACCAACTTGATTTTGACTCGAGCCTTGACCATTCATTATTCTCATTATTCTTTTAGTCAAACTAAAAGAACTCATTTTCAAAATAAAATGTCATTTGTGTGTGACCCTATAGGCTCTTGTAACGTTGACAATGTATCTAAAATCCCTTTTAGACACATAAGCAATGAGCGGCATCTAGCAATACATCATTGCTACCCAAGTTACAAGATCATCGAGATCCGACAATTTTTTGTAGGGGATCGATTGGATGCTAGAAGGGGGTGAATAGCGCGTGCTAGTACCGATGATGGAATTTGATCGTGATCGCGTCTACAAATCGTGTTAGCACAGCAGAATAATAATAATGAAAGCAATAACACGAAACACAATAACACGAGATGTAACGTGGTTCGGAACCGAATGGTTCCTACTCCACGGATTGGGTTCGTACGAACCCTAGCGATATCACAAACACCACTAAGCACAATAAACTCCTTGACAACACGTCGGAGGTGGAGAAACCTCGTACAAAGATTACATTAAGTAATACAAAGTAAGACAAGCAAATACAACAAGAATACAATAATCTATGCAAAGAAAACTTTACAAATGCTCTTTGGATTGCTTGCTTTTGGTTGCCTTGGACTAGCCTTGAAGGACTGGAAAAGCACCAACTATTCCCTGTTAGGGCAATCTCTTGCCGTGATATGGTTTTGATGGTGTGGCAAAGGGTTTAAGTTAGTTTGATATGTTGATGTGATATGTGCGTTGAAGTCGTGCAGGACTTAGTAATTCGCACATGGAGCCGTGGCAAGTTTCACATCTCATGACTCGTGCCTTGAGTCGGTGAATGATAGCTTTGCGGAAGTCGTGCGCTTGGAGCATCCGAGGGACCGCCGGACGAGAAGCTTGGAGTGAAGCCGGAGGAAGTAGACTTCGAGGCAAGAGACGCGAAGGAGCATTGCAGAGCCGTGCGCCTGATGCTGCCGAGGGACGTGGCCGAGAACGAAGAGAACTTCGAAGGCGAGGGACTCCGAGAAATGAGAGTGAGCAATTGTAACCCAGGGAAGGGTAGCTCTTAGGTGAAACTTGGTCATTTGGCCAAGTGTCGGATGAGTTTTCGACACCGATCGCCATGTCATGGCGGATCGCTTCCGAGTCGAGTGAGTTCGACTTGATATCGATTGGCGGATTGTGGCGTGATCGCCATACGTGGCGGTCGCCAAGACCATCGATCGGCTACGAGCGGCTGATCGGTGTCAATAAGGGTTCGACCGCAGAACCGTTCGTAGCCGATTAGGCGTCGACTACGGGAGGCGTGATCGGGATGAGGTCCATCGATCGCCAAGAGTTCCGTTGGACTACAACGGTCGGGATCCGATGTGTTCGGAGGCCGTTGTAGTGACGGCAGTCGACTGCCAAGGGCGGCAGTCGACTGATGGCGACAAACGGGAAGAAGTTAGCCCTCTCTATAAAAAGAGAGGGTGTGAGCCTTTGAGAGGCTAATGCTCATACTCCAAACAATCCTCCTAGTGCCCCACAAGCTCTAAACTCTTCTTACTTGTCTTTACTTCAATCCTATTGTAAGAAGAGTGATCTTGGTTGTAAAGGTTACCTCCACCTAGCTTTGTGCAAAGGAGAGACCGATAGTGATTGGTTTTGGCGGAGTGATTCACCGTGGACGAATCGGACCGTGGATTAGCGGCGTAGCCGTGAACCACGTTATACCATCGTGTTAGCGTTTCTTTTATTGTTTGTCTTTTGCTTTGTATTTGTATATTCCGCTTGCGCTAATCTTTTGTAGACGAGCAATTTACGACGTCTAACGCACGAGGGCTATTCACCCCCCTCTAGCCGGCCATATCGATCTTCAACAAGTGGTATCAGAGCCGAGGTTGCTTGTCACCGGACTAACCGCCACAACAAGCCCTACATCAAAAATGGCCGGCTCCAACATCCATCCTCCGAAGTTTGAAGGAGAATTCGCTTGGTGGAAGAAGCGAATGGAGGTATTTTTCGAAACGGATTTTGATATAATGATTACAATGGAATCCGGTTTCATTTTGCCTAGGGATGAAGAAGGGAAGCCAATAGAGAAATCTAGGTGGACCAAGAGGCAAAGAGAGGAGCACCTTGCAAACTCCAAAGCCAAGCACCATCTCTACAATGTGCTCCCTCAACAAGAGATCAACCGAATAGGAGAATGCCTAAGCGCCAAGGAGATGTGGGAGAAGCTAATTGAGCTTCATGAAGGCACATCCGAGGCAAAGCTAGCAAGGAGAGATCTCCTCCGCTCCCAACTATCCAACATCAAATTAGAAAAGGGAGAAAAGGTAATTTCACTACACTCTAGGTTTAAAGAAATTTTAATTGGGCTAACAAGTGTAGGTGAGAAGCTATCAAACCGGGATATGGTAATGAAGGCCATAGATGCCTTTCCCCGGTCCTCAAAGTGGAGCTCCATGGTGGACTCATTCTATATCTCAAAGAATTTAGAAGTGAGCACCTTGGAGGAGTTCTTCTCAACAATGGAACTCCACGAAACTAGGCTTGAGGGAATACAAGAGGAGCCTAAAATTCAACCCTCAAGAGGAGTAGCATTATTGGCAAGTAAGGGGAAGAAGAAGATGGAAATCACCTCCTCCTCCGATGACGAAGCATCTTTCTCCTCCTCCATGGATAGCACCGAAGAAGCCTATATGGTAAGGAGGGTAAGACGTGCATTTAAGAATTTTAGATTTGATAAATCAAATGATAGGAATAGAAGACCAAGGGGGAAGGTCATATGCTATAATTGCCAAGGAGAGGGACACATAAGGGACAATTGTCCTCTCCTAAACAAGAGCAAGAAAGAAAGGAAAAAGAAAGAAGAAAAGAAGAAGAAAAAGGGGAGCAAGAAAAAGAAGGAAGAGGAGAAGAAGACAAAGGAGAAGGGAAAGGCTAAGGCTCTCAAGGCAAGGACTTGGGATGATCCATCCTCATCCTCCTCCTCATCATCGGATGAGGAGAATGCTTTTGTCACCAATTTGGCCTTGATGGCCTTTGAAGACTTGGATTGCTCTTCATCCGAAAATGAAGGATCAAGCTTAAATGGGGAGAGCTCAAGTGAAGGGGGAGTTTCATCATCCTCATCATCCGAAGAAGAAGAGGACATGGAAACTATGGTAACCAATCTCTCACCTAGTAAAATAGTTTCTATGATTTCTAGTTTAACTAAGGATTTATTTAGAGCTAAGAAGAAAAACAAAAGCATGCTAGATCAAATTAAGAACCTAGAAAATAAACTAGAAAATGCATGTTTAAATGATGATATTTCTTCTAGCTTAAATGAAGCATGCTCACATTATATGCCTTTGGATGTTAATGATGCATGTATAAATGAAAATAGGGCCTTAAGGGAAAAGGTAGATTATTTAACCAAAGCCCTAGAGAAATTCACAATTGGCTCCAACACATTAAATATGATCTTAGGGAGCCAAAGAGCTAGCTTCAACAAAAAGGGCCTAGGCTACAAGGAAAAGAAAAATGAAAAAGCCTACAAATGTCTTATAGCTAGGGGACAAGATAAAAAGAAAGCAATAGCTAGAAAATGGATCCCCAAGGAATATTTAGTGAACCCAATAGGAAAGAATCTATTTTGGGTTCCAAAATCCATCCTTAAGGGTTAGAATAACCCTAGGGTAGTCAACCATATGAACTTGACCTATATCATATTTTGGTTGACTTAGGATGACGGGACAACATTTTTTAGATAGTGTTGGGTGATGATAACGTGCCCATAAATAGGTAATAATGCTTAAATCATGATGATTGATGTAATTCCTATGTATGTCTTAAATCATGATTTATGATTTTGATATTTGGCATGTTATCATGAGAAATAGGGTTAAATCATGCTTTAGGTGATAATTTGTTTATTATCATCGTATAATACCTAATGCATGACTATTATTTGATGGATACATGAGTTTCATGATCATAATGTAGAATTGATTGGTATATGTCATTATGATCATGTAGAATGTTAGGTTGATACTTAACCATGATAGAATTGCATGAATATATGGGTTAAGTATATACAAATACCCCCTAGGATACATCTCACACACACTATAGGCTAACTTGATTGCAAACTTAGCATGGGTGAGATATTAGGATGATACAAATGTCCACTAATGCCTATGGCATTTAGATGGTCATTTAAAGTATCAAAATAGCAATAATAGACCAATCATGGGGAAGACTTATGTTTAATCCATAGACATATTGCCCAAAGATCATGGTTGGATATTTCATATGTTTTCAAAACAATTTCTTACCTTAAAATACATGTATTCATGTTTTGAAACAATTGGATGCAAAACTAGGTAGCTAACTTGATACTAGAATGATCAAAAACCTAGTGGTTTTTAGAACTTTTGGATTTTTGGCAAAAACAAGAAAATATAATGAGTTTTCATGAAAAACTATTTTTCCTTGATAGATATACTTAAAATAAATACGTTCCCCAAATTTCATGATTTTTAGAATTTTCTAAAATTTATAATGCATTTCAAATTCATCCTAAAATCGTAAATTTAGATTCTTTAGCTACATTCGCCATACGATAGCAATGATCGTGGCCTGTAAATCAGAATATTGAAGGCCGAATTTAGTTTGTAAACCTACAACAAGTGGTAGAAATATACTTAATGCCATCAACAAGTGGTACCCAATTTTAAATCAACTTGTCATATTTTTCCTTTATTATACTTGATGCCATGAGCTTATAACTTAGTGTTAATCTTTTTTGATGGTGTCAAAGGGGGAGAAATAATTATGTTTAAGTTAATTATTTTAGGGGGAGAAATATACTGTAGGGGGAGAAATATATGATAGGGGGAGAAAATTCATGGAGAGTTTCATGGATTAAGGGGGAGTTGCATGTTGCTATATCATGTTTATCTTTACATGCTTTCTTACCTTAGAATTTATATCAAATGTTTTTACCTAACTTAAACGGATTGTCACACATCAAAAAGGGGGAGATTGTTAGGGCAATCTCTTGCCGTGATATGGTTTTGATGGTGTGGCAAAGGGTTTAAGTTAGTTTGATATGTTGATGTGATATGTGCGTTGAAGTCGTGCAGGACTTAGTAATTCGCACATGGAGCCGTGGCAAGTTTCACATCTCATGACTCGTGCCTTGAGTCGGTGAAGGATAGCTTTGCGGAAGCCGTGCGCTTGGAGCATCCGAGGGACCGCCGGACGAGAAGCTTGGAGTGAAGCCGGAGGAAGTAGACTTCGAGGCAAGAGACGAGAAGGAGCATTGCGAGTCGCGTCGCTGATCTTTGAGAGGGCGTGGCGAGAACGAAGAGAACTTCAAGGCGAGGACTCAGAAAGGAGAGTGAGCGATTGCAACCCGGGGACGGGTAGCTCTTAGGTGAAACTTGCCAATTTGGCCAAGTGTCGGTGGGTTTTCGACACCGCCGATCGCCATGTCATGGCGATGACCGCTTCTGAGTCGAGTGAGTTCGACCGTATGGCATATCGGCCGATGGATTGGCCAGCGATCGCCGCATCGTCGCGGTCGCGATCAAGACATCATCGGCCATCAAGCGGCGATCGGTCAATAAGGGTTCGACCCGCAGAACCGTTAAGTAGCCGGAGGCAATCGACTACGGAAGGCAGCCGGATCGGAGGTCCATCGTAGCCCTCTCTATAAAAAGATAGGGTGTGAGCCTTTGAGAGGCTAATGCTCATACTCCAAACAATCCTCCTAGTGCCCCACAAGCTCTAAACTCTTCTTACTTGTCTTTACTTCAATCCTATTGTAAGAAGAGTGATCTTGGTTGTAAAGGTTACCTCCACCTAGCTTTGTGCAAAGGAGAGACCGATAGTGATTGGTTTTGGCGGAGTGATTCACCGTGGACGAATCGGACCGTGGATTAGCGGCGTAGCCGTGAACCACGTTATACCATCGTGTTAGCGTTTCTTTTATTGTTTGTCTTTTGCTTTGTATTTGTATATTCCGCTTGCGCTAATCTTTTGTAGACGAGCAATTTACGACGTCTAACGTACGAGGGCTATTCACCCCCCTCTAGCCGGCCATATCGATCTTCAACATTCCCCTTCAAATCTCCCAAGAAAATGCTTTTTTTTGAAACCCTCCACGAATAGCTGCTTTTAACCTGCATCGAGCTGGATTTCCGCCGATCAGTCGACTGCCATAAGTCACCATTCGACTGATGTCACTGTTGTCGTGAGACAATGGGTCGATCCACGCTGGAAAAACTCCAACGGATCTCTTGGCGCCGACGCCTGCGGCCACGAGCACTCGGTGCATCGCGATTAAACCAGAATGATCGCTCCAATGAGCAATGATCGCGCAGCAATTTCAGCTCTAAACCGACAGTCGAACTCTAGTCGACTCGCGGCAGTCGAACCGGCCATAATGTCAGTCGACTGCCAACCTCAAACATGAGGTTTAAACCCAAGTATGGTGTCCCCATACTTGCTAGACCACCCTTAGCCTAGACTTAAGCCTTCTAACCACATCCATCAGTCTCACGCCTATCAAATCCCTCCAAGTCATCCATGACTTGTTCATCCATACGTTAGCCTTCAGGTGCTTCCGTCGCCCATGTCATGCTAAGTCGGTCTATACCGCCAAGACACATTGGACTTGCGCTGCCAAGACTCCGCTTGGACTTTACGCCGCCAACCATTGGACTTATGCTGCCAAGACTCCACCCTTGGACTTTACGCCACCAATATCAAACCCCTTGATGTCACGCCCCGAGGGAGTCCCCGCCAGACAAAAATCCGGCAACATCTCCCCTGTACGGGTGACAATATCAATTTTTATACAAGGCCTACACGGCCACTATACATCGGTCAACACGACCGGAACAAAAACATCTACACACGCAGATCATAAGGCCTCAGGCCAACCATCATAGTAAATAAATGAAGTCTATAACATCTAGACTTACCCCTTCTGTCATCTGAGCAGGAACATACAACCAAACTAATTGAATAGTCCATAAGGACACCATAATTATTCCCAAACTTCCATAAGTACATAACCACAACATCAGGACCTATACATATCCTCTATACAAAATCCAAAACCAATAGACCAATAAAACCTATTCATTTCGACGAGGGGGATTGGCAGCTGAACTCTCTCGACAAAGATCATCCTCGAAATAAATATAAAACACGGGTAAGTTCAAAGAACTTAGCGGATACTAGTCGATATGAATAGTAAGAAATAGCTAACAATACTAATCATGCCAAGATACTCATATATGTGGTAAGCAAGAAATAAATGCAAAAGGATCAGTACTCACAGTCTCCTACCGATATAGGAGCATGTGCCTTACTATAAGGGATAAAGTCATCACCATATAAGAATATGAATCCTGTATGCATGACAATCATATGCAACATCCAAGGCATCAATAAAATGCAGCAAACACAATACAAATGCGATCCATGCAAAAATGCATGCCGTGCAAATGACATGGTCACCCCTGACGCTACCACCGCCCACACGCTGATGGTGAAGCCGAGTGGGTAGGGCTATGACAACTGTGCACTCTGCCATCACTGCTCCTGAGTGACCGAGTGGACAGGATGCTGTCGGAGTACACCTATCCTCCTACCCCAAACAGAGTGGGGGAGCTAAGCTCTCATCTCCCGGTGTCATAGACCAGAGGAGGGATCCCTGCCCGCTACCACGCCGCTGCCACCCATGAGCGGTCCAATGAGCTCGACAGAGCAATCGCACACACACCTCCCGATGTACCACTAACCCATGAGTGGCAAAGTGGTGTCATGTAACTGGCTGCGGGCTCAACAATAATGGAACCCCGTCCAGCCAGCATGCAATCATGCAAGATGGTGCATGATACTAAAGCATGTCAATCCTACTC
The DNA here is from genome assembly GCA_025175895.1 of Wurfbainia villosa. NCBI lineage: Eukaryota > Viridiplantae > Streptophyta > Magnoliopsida > Zingiberales > Zingiberaceae > Wurfbainia > Wurfbainia villosa. Next base: position 84,209,115 of record CM045988.1, read on the forward strand.
AAAATATCTATCCGAATAATATGTATAATCGATATGTACATATCCATAATCCAAGTAACTATGATCCAAATAAAAACAGGGAAGGTATAATCATAACCTATCATATGCATGTATCAAGTAGGCACCAAAACATACTAGGCATATAAACATGAAAATTATTGCAAGCTATCCTAACTAGCATATCAACTTGACTATATCTAAAAGATAAGTCAAAGTACCCGCCTGCTATAATGATCGTGAAAACAACGAAACCCGTCACGATCGTGGACTCGCCTCGTGATCAAACTCGCAGCAAGATAACTATAGTTAAGCACAAAATATACAATTCAACGACAAATCGAATAATTAATCGATTTCCTTTATATCTCAATTAACCCAAACGATTTCCAATTTTTCCTTGTCCACAAATAATCCATACAATTTAATTTAGCCCAAATCCCATATCCTCCGAGTAACACATTTTTGAACCATTCTCGCTCACTAACATACCAATCAAACGAATAACACCGTGAATCAACCCAATCGCAGCCAACCAAAACCCCAAGTTCAGCCCCAAATTGACCACAACTCCGACTAACCCTTGTTTTCACAAATTACACATCCACCCACACCCACTACCATCCGACCTTGCACGACCACTCTCAAATTGACCCAAATTCCTCACGCCCTAATGAATAACACCATCCATACTCACCGATCGACCAAAAATAGAAAAGACCCTTACCTACTCCGGCGACCAACGGCCGTAAATCACTGAAGGGGAAAATCGATTGGCTCCGACGGCGGCGGCAGAGGAAATCGGCGAGCACTGGCATGGGTCCGGCGCAGAGGGACCGACGACTGGCAGGAAGGCGGCCGGCCACTGAAGAAACCGACGATCGCTTCGGAAAGAAGGGCGCTTGGTCGCTTAGGCAGAGGAAGCTCACCGCGGACGGCAAGGAAGAGAGCTCGGCGGTGACGGTGCTCACGGCGAGGAGGACGACACCGTCGTCTAGGGCAGAGGTGGCCGGCGAGGTGCTGGGCTGTGGCGGTTTCGCCCGAGGGGGAAGAAGGCTCGGCCTCGTGCTCAGAAGAAGGCGTCGCCGGCGTCGGGCTGCTGGCGGTAGACGCAAAGAGAAGGCCGTCGCCGGCGAAGAAGAGGCGCCGGCGGAAGTTGGGCTCGCGCGAGAGGAGAAACCGCCGAAGGAGGAATAGGGGTTGCGGCGGGGAAAGGAAAAAGGGAAATAGAAGATATAAATTAGGTTTTCCATATATTTATCCCCTTTAAATAGACCCCTCTAAAGCCTATTTATTTTATCCCCGTAAAAATCTCGTACGGAGTCCGTTTAAATCCAGAAAAATTCCTAAAAATCCTGAAAAATTTCCAAGATTATTTCTCAAAATATTTGACCATTAAATTTTGGTATTTTAAATTTCAGTATTTAACACTTGAACTTCTCAAATACCAAGACTCAAGCTTGGGTTTTCCCTTGCCAACCCATGTTGGACTTTCCATGCCAAGACCCATGCTTGGACTTCCCTTGTGCTAAGTACTCAAGATTTGGACTTTCCCAAATGTCAAGTGTCCCACTTGGACTTTCCATGCCAAGTACCCATGACTTGGACTTTACCTTGCCAAGACTCATGCTTGGACTTTCCCATAATCACATGGTTAACCCTAGTCAACCATCAAAGTCTCCCTCGAGTCAAACTCGAGTCTGGTAAATTATAACCTGGGTCGATTGTATAAACAATCTCCCCAAAACATTAACCGACATCAATGTCAAACATACTATGTCAAACATCAAAACATCACTCGAGTCAAACTCGAGTCTGGTCAATCGTGACCTGGGCCGATTGCACTAACAATCTCTCCCTTTTTGATGTTTGACAAAACAAACCTTGAGTTAAGCCCCTAACTCAAACTCCCTTACCAATTTCCCAAATTGGTAATTTCACTTTCTCCCCCTTTTTAACATACATCAAAAAGGTTATCTCACCAATGATGTCAATGTCTCATGTCCCAATGAGATCTTACAATCTCCCCCTTGGCCCAAAAATACCTAGGACGCCTACCATCTTCCTAGTGATAAGTCACATATCACTCAAGAGAGGCAATCCTATACTCTCTCCCAATTTCCAAATTGGGTTTCTCAAGATCCCATCAATTTTCCCAATTGATAACATTCTTCCCATAACTTCTCCCCTTCAAGAAGAAAAATACATCCATCATCCCAAGATGGATAACTCCCCCTAAAGGCTTGCTTCCTCTTGACCATTGCACCAACAATGTCCTTGGGAAGTCTCTAAGCCAATAGGAACTCTAAACCATCAAAATTAAGGCTTCAAAGTTCAAACATGAACTCTTCCACCCTTAAATTTGATACTTTGACCTAACACCTCTTCAAATCCATATCCAATGAATTTTTACCCTTTATAATGTTTTCCAAAGCATATCCTAGGGTTAGAAGTAGTTAGAAAACTTTACTATGGCTGAAAATGGGCTAAACAACCTTGTTTTTCTCGAATAATCACTAGCGATCGACTACTTACAGAATCACGATCGCTAACCCTTATCGATTGATCGCCACTAAGAGTAATCGATAAACTGAAAATCTCGATTTTCAATTATCAGAAATGAGATTTGGAAAAGCATAAATAATTATACGTAATTCAAAAAATCATAAAATTTGATACGTATAATACCTATTACCAATACAATGGGTGAAAAATGATAGAAAAATATTTTACCCATAAAATATCAAAATTGATACAAAATTCAAAAGTGAATAAAAACTTTAAAGTTTTAGCTCACTTTGTATCAATCTCATCAATGGTGATTGCTATCAAAAGATAGGCTTCACCAAGGTTTTCTAAAATAATTTTAAAATATTTTTAAAACCTTATTTTGGATCATATTCCTTGGGATCTATGTACATGACTTGTACACAAGCTTTCCCAATGATCCATCATTGAAATTAAATGAGTTTTAGTTCATTTAGATGCAAAAATTATGCACCTCGAACTCAACTCATATCCTAGCATCTCACATGTATCTAGGGTGTATAAATACACATACATATCAATGTGATGTGAGATGTGGGTTTTGTTCTCCTTAATCTAGGGTTTCATGTATTTCCTAGGCAACCCTACTTGATTCCCTTATAAATGAGACTTTAAGTCATGTCATTGTCCTTAATTCAATTTTAGTCAAATCAAATGCATGAAATGATCATGACATAATGATAGCAATAATTAAGCATGACCAATGATCATGATGACATGACATATGATATAATTTAAGCATACATGACATTTATCCTAACCCTAAGCATGATTATGACATATAAAAGATTAAAGATAAGTATGATGTCATGACATGTTATATGGCAAACAAAACATAGCAAATAAAATATATAGGTATAATAATATCTAAATTTTAATATTAATTGTCATTTGATATAATTAAATATATTTTTCCATATTATCACTAATCTCTCAAGTGTGTCAAAAACCCAAAATGATACACTATAGCCTCTAAACCTAAATTGTGCCAATTTGATTGATTTTTCATAATTCCAAAAATGTATTGACACATCCTAAAATCTTTTAGGATCAAAAATCAAATCTATTTCCAAGGTATCCATAACCTTGAAAATAATCCTAAAGTGTCACCTTTGCCATGGTTGAGTTAACTACCCATCCAATCAAGGTTGTCACACCCTAAACCCATCTAGCGTGAATCAATCACGCTCTTAGGAACCCAAAACCTATTTGATCTCCTAGGATTAATTAGGTATTCCTTAGGGATAACCTCCCTAGATACCCTCCTAATGACCCTCCTAGGCTTGTTAGCCTTGGTCATTTGGGTCTTACCTAGGTTGACTCTAGGGGTAACTCCCCTTGCAACCTTCTTAGTGGTCACCCTAGGTTTCCTAGAAACCCTAGCCACTAGGCACAAACCTTGGTTACTCTTAGGGATAACTTCCCTAGTAACCTTGGTCTTCCTAGACCTAGATTGTGTTCCATAATCTAATGGAACATTATGATAAGTCATCTTAGGCTTAGGTTTGTGACGCAAATCATTCTTGCCCTTGGTTGACTTTTGTTTCTTGGGTCCTAGATGTTGACTTTGAGATATTGACCCTTGACTTTGACCATTAGACCCTTGCATTTGATTTTGCATAATCTTGAGGGTCTTTTCTAATTTCTCAAGCCTTGATCTCAAGGCTTGGTTCTCTAATTCTAATTGCCCAATTTTAGAATTTTGATTTGGTCTTTGGGCATGGGACTTCCTAGGCATGTGTCTAGTCCATTTAGGATTAAGGTCTAAGTGTAAAATACGAAAAAAAAAATAAAAATAATAAAAATAATAATAATAATAATTAACCCTTTAATTAATTGGGTTTAATTAGTAGACTAATGGGGTTAATTATCTAGTTGGGCTGAGTTCATTGGGCTGATTTTGTTGGGCCCAAATTTCTGGGCTTAAATTGGCTGAATCGGTTGAACTGAACCAAATTGATGTGAGTTTAATTGAGTTAGCTAGAACCGGATTGAGTTGGATTCGGTTTGGCTCGAACCAAACCGAAGGAATGACATTTAAAACAGAGATGAACCGATCGCGAGCTCATCCCTTCCCGATTTTCACTCGCAACCTGTTTCCTTTTCTCTCTCGGTTCTTCTCGCTGTCTTCTTCTCCGCGCGATCGCGTCTTCCCCTTCAGCTCGTCGGCGATCCGAGGAGAGCAAATCGATTAACGCCGCCCTTAGATCTCTCGACCGAGGAGGTCGAGGTTCTCGCTTTAGGGATTTCTGGCTTTCGCTCGGTGGATCGGTGATGTTGTCATCGCGCGGTGAGTCGCCATCGTAAGGGTCAATCCTCTTCCTCTTTTGAGACGAAATTTGCAGCTAGTTGTGCGTTTTCGGGTTGAGCTTAGATCTATGGTTTTTGGGCAGTGTTTTGGAAATGGGATTTTTCTCCGGTGAACAGAGGTTAAAGGAAGGGGGATTGCCGGTGGAGAGCTATGCCCGGTAAGCTTTGTTTTCCTATAGCAATTGTTGTATTGTTTGTGGTTTTGTCCAGATGGTGATCTGCGCTTTCGGTTATCATCGCCGGAGTAGTTTGTTGATCGGGCAATTTTCTTTATCGCTGATTGGTTAGATCCGTGTTGTGGACATGTTGGTTGTCTTCGTTTTCCTTCGATCACGAGCTGCTGCTATTTTGGATTCCGACGACAATCATTTTCGCACCCTCAGATCAAATGAGGGAGGAGCTCGGTTTCACCTTCTGTTGACCTTGATGTGCAAGTGGCAACACTGGTGTTAGCGATGTTTTAGCCGGTGGATCCATAGCAAGAGCGAAGGGAAAACACAAATTCGACACAGTCCATTTGGGGTGGAGGTATGTGAAGCCACTAATAAATTCCTTATGATTTAATTATCAGATGTCTGTTATTGTGAATTTGGTGGTTGTCTTCAGTTCATTTGGATTGAGCAAGTTAGATTCGTTAGAGGGAATTAAGAAGTTGTGGTTGATTGCAATGGGTAAAGGTAAGCCCTGAATTGTATGTTATACATTGAATGTGTGATTAGAGTAACTAACTCTTGAAAGAGAATGCACAATTGTGTTGCTAGAATTATTGATCAGTGTGTAAATCATGAGTAGATTTTGGTTAATGTCATGGGATTTACTTGCAATGATTTAGAGATTTAGGTCAGCTTGGATGGTTGTGAGTAGTGTTTAGATCCATATATTTCAATTGATCTATGTAGTGTATCGGATTGGGATAGTTGGAGTTAACACGTATTCGGAGGGGAATGCGAATATAGAAAGAATTATTATTTTGTTCGTATAATTATCGGAGATGTGTACTTAACCATGATTGTTATTATTGTACAGGTTTGGGATACGAAGTGGGTCTGCGGCCGTGAGGATTAGTCGAGCTTTGTATCAGGTGGGTAATATCTACCTGGTCCGGTAGTTTGATCAATTCCAGTGCATGATCTTAGATTTATGTTTATACCTGTTTACCTTAAATCCACTCTTATTTAATCGTATGCTTGTACTGCCTTTGACCTTTAAGATATATACTCTGTTACTTCATTGATTATCTAGCACGGATAGAAACTATAAAACCCTATTATGTGTTAGCTGATAGATGTTTAGTAAGTACATGTGGTTAGGGTTATTTTTATGACCTCAGATTGGGTTACTGGGTTGCATCACTAGGTTAGGTGATGAGTCCAAATTATGAGGTCGGTCGTTGTATCGTATACATATCAGTGTTAGTTGACTGGATCTATTTATCCGCATAGGTAAATAGGTTGTGATTACTGATTAGTCGTCCTTGCATGGTTGACTTTTTGGTTGACTAGGTCTCCCGTGAGTTAGGGAGTGTTACGAGGATTTGTGTGTGAGTTATGCATCATTACATTTCATGCATCGCCGACGATGCCTTGTGGTTGAGACGAAGTCGTCACCATCCCGCCTCCCGACCACTCGGGGTAGTGGTTCTGCAGGTTGAGGCGAGCATTGTTGTGCGCGGCTGCCTCGCCACTATAGATGGTGGGTAATGGAGATGCGCACTTAGCCACCGCCATGAGTGGTAGTTAGCGCACTCACCCACTATGCAGTGGTCGTGTGATGTGCGCTTGTCCTGGTGCGGTGCTCGTCTACTCATGGGTAGAGATGGAGCGGCTAGCGTGAGGACCCCGTGTGGGTAGCATATAGCTCTATATGACAGCTAGCCATCTTTTCATACTACCCAACCTTCGGTCACTCGAGAGTGGTGGCGGTGAGTCGGAATAGTTGTCATGTTGCCACCTAGCCACCCAGGCCACACTCGTGGTAGTGTAGTGAGTTGGGTGCGCAGGCATGACCATGCATATGCATTGCTGATATATATGTATGCATGTATTTGATATATGTTTTACATATGCCTGTGAGATGCTGCATTTGATTGAGCTATGATTGCTGCATATGGTTGTTCATCATGTTACATGTCATTTGCATTTTATATACTGCTATGTGTTGAGCATGATACATGCGTTGATTCAGACTGTTATATGCATTTGATTAGCATCATGTCATTGTGCGGTACGGACCGGGTTGTTATTACAGGTGATCATATACTGTTCATATGTTGGAGTATTGGTCAGGTATGAGATTGACTTAGTATGTTATATGGGTTATGTTATTGTATATCTGTTCAGGATGATATAGCTTATGATGTTGCAGACCATCAGGTACGTTGGTACATTACTTTATGTTCAGTTGATCAGTTTAGTATATATATTGAGTATGACTTTACCGTAGTTACTTGTTATTAGATTTGGATATGACTGTATGTCTATTGGACTCATGTTGTATACCTATATATCTTCACATGTATACTTGTAGATCTATCCTTATATGTTGTTCATGCACTTTCTATATATTACCCCTGAGTTTATACTCACCACCCCGGGACCCTGGGCTTCAGTCGCCTGGATAATGTGAAGATTCCTTGACGCTCGAGTTCAGCCACCGATCCCATCTCACACCGGACGGATGGATATTTAATTCGCATTATGGTATTTGTGGATTGTCGTTTTGTGGTTTTAGCCGTATTATTTCCGTATCTGTGATATACGAACGTGTTGTATATATTTGGCTTTCGATGTGGGTTCTATTATGTTTCTTGTTGTGTTAAGTCACTCCGGAGTGCACAGTTGGGTCATTGTATATTGTTTTATCTGTTGTATGTTTCCGCTGCGTTTGATATGTTGATATATGTGTATATCATATTGTTGTTGTGGGCCTACGGGCCTTGTATTAACCCGATATGTTGCCACGTACAGGGGAGATGTTGTCCGTTTACTTTTCGGCACGACATACTCTCGGGGCGTGACACTAAGTGTTCTCCTATTTTCCTAATAGACTCCCTTGGAAGGACGTTTCTAGGGACATTAGTCCCAAATTTTTTCTTCTTTGAAAGGTAGACATTTTTGGCTCCTAAATAAAATTCTCTATTTCTAGCATTCCCTTTTTGATAAATAGCAAGATTATTAAAATAATTCCTAGCATGCTTCTTATCCCTAGAAATTGAAACTGCATTAATAAATTTTACCTTAGGGTTTGCCTTGGTGGCTCCCCCTACTTGTGATGCTCCATTTTGCCTCTTCTTTTCCCCCTTCGGGCATTGATTCCGGTAATGTCCCGGTTGTCGGCATTTGAAGCAAATGACTTGCTCCTTGCTTTTAGTTGTTGGGGGACTGGCATCCTTTGACTTTTGTTGACTTTTAGGTGTCGGAGGAGCTTTCTTTACTCTCTTTGGGCACTTGCTCTTGTAGTGCCCGGCTTCCTTACACTCAAAATATATGATATGATTTTTATTACAAATTGATATGTTTGAGTTACCTAGGGTCGTGGTGGAAGCTTGAGCTTGCTCTTCTTCTTGACCGGAAGTAGAAGCTTCTTCTTGACTTGGCTCTTGCTCCGAAGTGGATGGTCTAACTTCCTCCCCCTCAATCCTAGAGGTGGAGGTCTCCTCCACTTCTTCCACTGATCCAAAAATTGATTCCCTATCAACTTCCGAATCCTCAAGCTCTTTAGATAACGATGTACTTGCTTGAGCTTGAGAGGGTGAGCACTCCTCTTCTTCTTGAACCGTTGATGAATTTTCATGGAGCTTTGCCACTTGGCTCCATAACTCCTTAGCATCCATATAATCCCCTAACATACACACAATATCGTTAGGGATCAAATAAAAAATAAACTTTACTACTTTCATGTTTTTCTCGAAGGCTTGAATTTGATCTTCACTCCATTTCTTCTTCTTGAGGAAACCACCCTTTGGTCCTTTTGGATATTCAATCCATCCATCAAAATAGACCATTCTCTCAAAATCTCTCATCATAATGAAATCTTCAATTCTTCCCTTCCAAGAATTGAAGCCTTTTCGTTCGTATAGGGTGTAAGGCACCGGTGTGTTGACGTCCCATCCTAGTTGTCCTTGGACTTCCATCTTCACCCTCTAGCATGCTCCCTTAGTTGTTAAACCTTGAAGAGCGGTCTTGCTCTGATACCACTTGTAGGGGACCGATTGGACGCTAGAGGGGGGGGGTGATTAGCGCGTGCTAGTACCGATGATGAAATTCGATCGTGATCGAATCTACAAATCGTGTTAACGCAGCAGAATAATAATAATGAAAGCAATAACACGAAACACAATCACAAATACAATGACACGAGATGTAACGTGGTTCGAATCAATAGTTCCTACTCCACGGATTGGGTTTTATCAGAACCCTAGCGATGTCACAAACACCACTAAGCACAATAAACTCCTTCTCGACAACACGTCGAAGGTGGAGAAACCTCGTACAAAGATTACACTAAGTAATACAAAGTAAGACAAGCAAATACAACAAGAATACAACAATCTATGCAAAGAAAACTTTACAAATGCTCTTTGGATTGCTTGCTTTTGGTTGCCTTGGATTAGCCTTGAAGAACTGGAAAAACACCAATTATTCCCCTTCAAATCGCCTAAGAAAACGCTTTTTTTGAAACCCTCCACGAACAACTATTTATATCCTGCATCGCGCTGGATTTCTGCCGATCAGTCGACTGCCATAAGGCACCAGTCGACTGATGTCACTGTTGTTGTGAGACAATGGCTCGATCCAAGCTGGAAAAACTCCAACGGATCTCTTGGCAGTTGACTGCCAACATTGCGATCGCTACCGCGTAGTCGATCCCGATCGGATTACGGAGCACTCTGCTCGCGATTAAACCAAGAATCGACTTTCGTCCCTTGGCGGTTGGATCGCCGACATCGATCGGCTCCAATGAGCAATCGATCGCTAGAGCAATTTTAGCTCTAAACCAGAATAACTCTAGTCGATCGACTCATGGCAATCGAATCGACCATAATGTCGGTCATTGTCAACCTCAAACATGAGGTTTTAACCCAAGTATGGTGCCCCCATACTTGCTAGACCACCCTTAGCCTAGACCTAAGCCTTCTAGCCACCTCCATCAGCCTCATGCCTATCGGATCCCTCCAAGTCATCCATGACTTGTTCATCCATACATTAGCCTTCAGGTGCTTCCGTCGCCCATGTCATGCTAAGTCGGTCTATACCGCCAAGGCACATTGGACTTACGCTGCCAAGACTCCGCTTGGACTTTACGTCGTCAACCATTGGACTTATGCTGCCAAGACTCCACTCTTGGACTTTACGCCGCCAATATCAAATCCCTTGGACTTCTCAAATGCCAAGACTCAAGCTTGGGCTTTCCCTTGCCAACCCATGTTGGACTTTCCATGCCAAGACCCATGCTTGGACTTCCCTTGTGCTAAGTACTCAAGACTTAGACTTTCCCAAATGCCAAGTGTCCCACTTGGACTTTCCATGCCAAGTACCCATGACTTTGACTTTACCTTGTCAAGACTCATGCTTAGACTTTCCCATAATCACATGGTCAACCCTAGTCAACCATCAAAGTCTCTCTCGAATCAAACTCGAGTCTGGTCAATTATAACCTGGGTCGATTGTATAAACAATCTCCCCAAAATATTAACCGACATCAATGTCAAACATCAATGTCAAACATACTATGTCAAACATCAAAACATCACTCTAGTCAAACTCGAGTCTGGTCAATCGTGACCTGGGCCGATTGCACCAACACCTTTCCGTGGCTATTATCATATATGACGGTGTCCTTCTATCTCTGATATCTTAGATCGATCAATGAGGCATAGACCGTGTCATCCCCTTATCGATCTTTATGTTTCTTGATCCCCAAGTAGACACACTCAAATAAATGAGCTCAATATCTCATATTGACTCATTTGAGCATGGTCATATATTTCGTGGTCCTACTCTATCGAGAGGCCAAAGATATCACTCCTATCATATATGAGGGATAGATCTCATCTATATCATTCACATCCCTCCGCATAATTCATTACATACCTAGTAATCGTCGTTATAGTGTACCCTGTTACGGTGTGATGTTAGACGATACCAAAGTACATAATTTCTTATGTAGGGAACCGTAGTGACTTCAGGTCTAAGGACTATTCATACCAATAGTCACATAAGAAAGTATATGACACTCATATAACGATCCATGACACTTTCTCATGGTGGGTCAATTCAGTATATATATTCTCCAATATATATACTCATGTATCAATGTGATATCTCATACTCATGACTTGTGAGATCAAGTCATTCATTAACCTACATACTAGTCTCAATGTATTAATATTGCCCTTGTCTATTAATACTTGACTACGAATATTAAGAATAGTGTTCTTTATAGCTTCTCATAATCAATTCTACCAATTAATATACTGTGAGTAAGAACCTACTATTTAAGGGCATTATTATATTTATTTAGCTGGTACATGCATAAAGTAAATATAATAACCAATGTTTGCCTATATTAATATAAGATATGATACAAAAATTTCCCTCACCAATCATCTCATAATTGGCACTAAGGGCTCATACTAACAATCTCCCACTAGCACTAGTGGCAATCACTGTAATATCTCATACCCAGTGATCTGGTATGACCATCATGCTTTCTCTGTGTCAAAGCCTTGGTCAAGGGATCCGCAATGTTAGCATTAGAATATACTCTGCATATTCTCACATCTCCTTGATGATCTCCCGAATAAGATGAAACCGTCGTAGTATGTGTTTGATCCTCTGATGAGAGCAAGGTTCCTTAGCCTGAGCAATAGCCCCATTGTTGTCACAATAGAGGGCTATAGGATCTGCTATGTTAGGAACCACCCCAAGTTTAGCAATGAACTTCCTTATCCAAACAGCCTCCTTTGTTGCATTAGATGCAACAATGTACTCGGCTTCTGTTGTAGAATCTACGACTGTGTCCTGTTTCGAACTCTTTCAGCTTACAACACCACCATTCAGACAAAATACATACCCTGACTGCGATCGCGAATCATCTCTATCGATTTGGAAGCTTGTATCACTGTAACCCTTTACAACTAGCTCCTCATCACCTCCAAAGATCAAGAAATATTCTTTTATCCTTCTCAAGTACTTAAGAATATTCTTGACTGTTGTCCAGTGACACTCATCGGGATCTAACTGGTACCTACTCGTCATGCTCAAAGCATATGAGAGATTGGGGCGAGTACAAATCATGACGTACATTATAGATCCTATAGCAGATGCATGAGGGATCTGATCCATGCGTTGTTTCCCTTCCGCAGAAGAGGGACATTGAGTCTTCGAAAGACTTACACCATGTGACATTGGCAGAAAACCCTTCTTGGAATTCTGCATGGCAAAACGCTTAAGCACCTTGTCAATATATGTACTCTGACTCAGGCCAAACAATCTCCTAGATCTATCCCTATAGATCTTGATGCCAAGAATATAGGTTGCTTCACCTAAGTCCTTCATTGAGAAACAATTCCTAAGCCAAGTCTTCACAGACTCCAGCATAGGGATATCATTTCCAATGAGTAGGATGTCATCTACATACAAAATGAGGAAAACAACTTTGCTCCCACTAGCCTTCTCGTAGACACAAGATTCATCTTCATTCTTAATGAAATCAAACGTTTTGATTGCATCATCGAATCGAAGATTCTAACTTCTAGAAGCTTGCTTTAAACCATAAATGGACCTATGCAACTTACAGACCTTTCCAGCATCCTTTGGATTGACAAAACCCTCAGGCAGTATCATATACACATCCTCAAGTAGATTTCAGTTAAGAAATACAGTTTTGACATCCATCTGACATATTTCATAGTTATAGTAAGCAACAATAGCAAGCATGATCCGAATAGATTTGAGCATCGCAATTGGAGAAAAGGTTTCATCATAGTCAATACCATGAATCTGCTTGAATCCTTTTGCTACCAATCGCCCTTTATAGGTATGCACATTGCCATCCATGTCAGTATTTCTCCTAAAGACCCACTTACACCCAATGGGTTTGACCCCTTCAAGTGGATCAACCAAAGTCTATACTTGGTTAGTGTACATGGATTCTATTTCGGATCTCATGGCCTCAAGTTATTTCTCAGAATCTGGGCTCATTATAGCTTCCTGATAGGATGTTGGCTCATCAAGCATGACACCATCGTTGTCATCCAAGAGAAAAGAATATCTCTCAGGTTGACGACGTATCCTATCAGACCTACACAGAGCTTGGTCTACCTGAACAGGTTGTACCACAACTCCTTATGATGACCTTGATTCATAATGCTCATCACCTTGTGGTGTTTGTTCTTGTTGCATTAAGGCATCAGTGCTATTTTGTGTATCTTGAACTTCTTCAAAATCAATTTTACTCCCACTAGCCTTTCTATAAATAAATTCTCTTTCTAGAAAAATATCATTTCTAGCGACAAACACTTTGCCTAGCGTGGGGTTGTAAAAGTAATATCCCTTACTTTTCTTGGGATATCCAACAAAATAACATCTATCTTATTTGGGGCCTAATTTATCTGAAACTTGACGTCTCACGTAAGCTTCACATCCCCAAATCCTCATAAAAGACATCTTGGGACTCTTCCCAGTCCATATCGCATATGGTGTATTTATGACTGCCTTAAATGGAACACGGTTAAGTGTGAAAGCAGTTGTCTCCAGAGCATATCCCCAAAAGGAAGGAGGAATATCTGTATGACTCATCATTGATCATACCATATCAAATAGAGTATGATTTCTCCTCTCGGATACACCATTCAATTGTGGTGTTTTGGGTGGAGTGAGTTGAGATCGTATCTCACACTCAACTAGATAGTCATAAAACTCTTGGCTAAGGTATTCCCCACCTCGATCTGATCGAAGCATCTTAATACTCTTTCCAAGTTGGTTCTGTATTTCATTCTTGAATTCTTTGAACTTTTCAAAGGATTCTAATTTGTGCCTCATAAGATACACATATCCATATCAACTGAAATCAGCAGTAAATGTAATGAAGTATTGATAACCACCTCTGGCTGCGACTTTGAAAGGACCATAAACATCACTATGTATGAGGCCTAACAAATCTGTCGCTCATTCGCCTTGTCCACTAAATGGAGTTTTGGCCATCTTGCCTAAAAGACAAGATTCGCATGTCTCATATGATTCAAAATCAAATGAGTCCAGTAATCCATCTCTATGGAGCTAGGATATGCGACTTTCATTTATGTGACCCAAGCTACAATGCCAAAGATATGTCTGATTCAAATCATTAGATTTGAATCGTTTGGTATTTATGTTATAGACTGGGTTTTCTAGATCTAGAACATAGAGTTCATTCATCAAATGTGCACTGCAATAGAACATTTTATTTAAATAAATAGAACAACATTTGTCCTTTATAGTAAATGAAAAACCTTTCTTATCCAAACAAGAAACAGACATAATATTCTTAGTTATTACAGGTACAAAATAGCACTCATCAAGTTCTAAAATCAAACCACTCGGCAACAATAAGGAATATGTTCCGACAGCTATAGCAGCAACTCTTACGCCATTGCCCACACGCAGGCCCACTTCTCCTTGCGTCAATGATCTACTTCTTCTCTGGCCTTGCACATTAGTACAAATGTGAGAAGCACAACTAGTATCCAATACCCATGAAGAAGAAATAGATAGGTTAACTTCTATAATATGTATACCTCATGCAAAAGTCTCACTTTGCTTTTTCTTGACTTCCTCAAGATATTTTTTACAGTTCCTCTTCCAATGTCCAGCTTCCTTACAGTGGAAGCAAGTCCCTTCCTTGGCCACCCCACCTTTGGGCTTCAATGCTTTCTTGCCCTTTTCTTGGGTCTTGCCTTTAGACTTCTTCTTACCTTTGCCCTTTTTAACCATAAGTACATCACTAGTACTAGGTTGTATCTTCTTAAGATTGCTCTCAGCATTTCTTAACATGCTTAAGATCTCAGGCAACGGTTTGTCAATTTCACTCATGTAATAATTCATGACAAATTGACTAAAGCCTCTAGGCAAGGACTGCAGAATAAGGTCAGTGGTCAACTCTTGGCCTAAAGGAAATCCTAATCTATCAAGGTTCTCTACGTACCCAATCATCTTGAGTGTGTGAGTTCCTACGGGTGTTCCTTCTTGCATCTTGCATTGAAACAATGCCTTAGATACCTCGGATCTCTCGTGCCTCGCTTTCCCTTGATATAGTTGTTTCAGGTGTACAACCATAGCAAAGACATCCATGTTCTCATGTTGCTTCTGAAGCTCAGAGTTCATGGTTGCAAGCATAAGGCATGATGCATCTAATGCATCATCTTGATGCTTCTTATAAGCATCCTTATCAGCACAAGTGGCATTGTTGGTGAGTGGTTCAGGAATGGATTGCTCTAGGACATAGAGTTTCCGCTCCTGTTTGAGAACTATTCTCAAATTCCTATACCAATCAATAAAGTTTGCTCCATTGAGTTTGTCCCACTCAAGGACCGATAGCAGAGATAGGGTATTTGACGTATTTGAAGACATAGTGATCTACAACAGAAATAATATGCAAAAAAAATGAGTATTATATCTTTAAATTATTTAATTAGGACTTTGATTAAATGAGACTTCCACTGAATTATAGATGCATGTGGGGCAAAATCCACATCATACTTCACCTTAAGTTAGCTTTGGCTAATCGCCCAAGACTTAGTATGACTAGGTAGGTAACAATTTACCAATTGCATCACATGCAATTCTTGCATAAAGAGGGGCCAAGATCCATATTACACATCATCTTGAGTTAGCTTTGGCTAATCGCCCAAGACTTAGTGTAGATGCTCTCTAACCCATGTTTCCTAACTATTAGGATATGCCTCTAGGTGTTTCTCAATCTAATTGAGACACTTAGTTAAGTCTCATCCAAAATTTGATAGCGGGACATCACAATTGTCCTCTTGCACTCTACCAAGATAAAATGCGTTGCTTTGCTTTGGCAAACCCAACAACAAATGATCGAGGTAGTTTATGAGTACCAAACTTTGGTAGGCATATTAAATTGACTTAATTTAAAATAAGATTATTATTTAGCATCACATACACACATAGCACATACATGTATCACATACACACATAGCAAATAATCTTAAACGTGACATGTTTATGACCTTAATCTATGATCTTCTCAAGCCAATGAGAAGAGCGAATGGTGAACCTAGAGATGACATCTTCTCCAAGTGCTTCCTTCGGTCACCTTGTGTTGTCAGCATCCTCCTTGTAACTTCATCCTTCAATGGACTTTCCATTTCTTTATTTTGTACATTATAAAATAAAACACTCGAGTTACATTCAAGTCTAAATCTATTTTACAACAGAAAAAATAGAGATGAAGGCGCGACATGCAAACCGCATTATGAATTACAACATGCACACACAACACACAACCACAATCATATTGGGTCCTAGGCCATAATCATGCACCATGCATCATATCATTCATAATGATGTGATTTTATAAAATTGGTTATACATACACGAATTTTAAAACTGCTTTGTCGATAAGCCGCAACGCCACGGCGGTCCCACTAGGGTGAACAGTGGCGTCCACGGCTAGACCGTAGACTCCCTGTTTTGCCTCTTTAGGACAATTGCAAGCCTAAAATTCGTGTATCCATAATACACACATTTTATATCTCATATAAAACATGAAAATCTAAATTTATATCACATATAATTATATAAACAACAAAATATATATTTCGTAAGTGGCTCTGATACCACTGTTGGGATCCTACTATGCGTGCGAACCGATTCACAAAACCGTAGCGGAAATAAAATTTTGGATCCCACCAGAGATCTAAGCGAAAATATATAAATTATTTTTAACCATCTAGATCCTATCTAGAAGAAGTATTATACCTTTGAAGCGAGCCCTTCGCAATCCCGCTAGTCCAAAGTTGTCGGATCTAAATACGGTAAGGATAACCGTATCTCTAAGGTATTCACACTGACACTCAGCCCTTTTGGAAATATGGTTGTGCTAGCAACCTTTGTAGAACAACTAGCCAAAATTATGAGGATGAAGAAGTGAAGAAGAAGAAAGAACACTCAACTCTTGGATCTCTCTTTTCCCCAAGGCAACACTTGCACACACATGCCAAAAACCTTCTCACCCTTTTCTTTTCTCTCACCAAAACCAATATCTCAATGTTGAAGTCCATTTTATATTATCATGCTTGAATTCCAAAATCAATGCATCAAATGTATTATTGAAAATCCACTAGCCTCTTCCCATTCTACATGTTGAAAATCCAATGCATTTGATGCATTGAATTGTAATCAAATGCATTATTGAAAAGCCACTAGCCTCTTCCAATTCTTCACGTTGAAATCCAATGCAATGTTTAATGCATCATGCATGCATTAAAACTTTTTGCATGTGACTTGGGTTTAACTCAAGTCTAACTTGAGTTTTGCATGCGACTTGGGTTTAACTCAAGTCTAACTTGAGTTTTGCATGCGACTTGGGTTTAACTCAAGTCTAACATGAGTTTTGCATGCGAATTGAGTTGAATTCAAGTCTCACTTGATTCTAACTCAAATCTAGTCTTCATCCATCCAATTTAGTTTGAGTCTAACTCAAAAGTAACTCGCTTGAGTCTAACTCAACCAACTTGATTTTGACTCGAGCCTTGACCATCCATTATTCTCATTGTTCTTTTAGTCAAACTAAAAGAACTCATTTCCAAAATAGAATATCATTTGTGTGTGACCCTATAGGCTCTTGTAACGTTGACAATGTGTCTAAAACCCCTTTTAGACACATAAATAATGAGCGACATCTAGTAATACATCATTGTTACCCAAGTTACAAGATCGTCGAGATCTGACAATCTTTTCTTGGCTATTATCATGTATGACGGTGTCCTTCTATCTCTGATATTTTAGATCGATCAATGAGGCATAGACCATGTCATCCCCTTATCGATCTTTATATTTCTTGATCCCCAAGTAGACACACTCAAACAAATGAGCTCAATATCTCATATTGACTCATTTGAGCATGACCATGTATTTCGTAGTCCTACTCAGCCAAAGATATCACTTCTGTCATATAGGAAGGATAGATCCCATTTACATCACTCATATCCCTCCGCATAATTCATTACATATCTAGTAATCATCATTATAGTGCACCCTGTTACGGTGTGACGATACCAAAGTACATAATTCCTTATGTAGGGAATCATAGTGACTTCAGGTCTAAGGACTATTCATACCAATAGTCACATGAGAAAGTATATGACACTCATATAATGATCAATGACACTTTCTCATGGCAGGTCAATTCAGTATATATATTCTCCAATATATATACTCATGTGTCAATGTGATATCTCATACCCATGACTTGTGAGATCAAGTCATCCATTGACCTACATACTAGTCTCAATGTATTAATATTGCCCTTGTCTATTAATACTTGACTAGGAATATTAAGAATAGTGTTCTTTACAGTTTCTCATAATCAATTTTACCAATTGATATACTGTGAGTAAGAACCTACTGTTCAAGGGCATTATTATATTTATTTAGCTGGCACACGCATAAAGTAAATATAATAACCAATGTTTGCCTATATTAATATAAGATATGATACAAAAAATTTCCTCTCCAATCATCTCATAATTGACACTAAGAGCTCATACTAACAAAATAGAATATAAAAGTATATAATACCTAAATTTTAATGTTAATTGTCATTTGTTATTATTAAGTCCATTTTGTCATATTATCACTTTTCTTCCAAGTGTGCCAAAAAACTCAAAATGACACACAAAGACCTCTAAACTCAATGTGTAACAATTTGATTGATTTTTTATAATCTCCAAAATATATTGGCACATCCTAAAATCTTTTAGGATTTAAAATCAAATCTATTTTCAAGGTATCCATAACTTTGAAAATAACCTAAAGTACCACCTTTACCATGGTTAGGTTAATTACCCATCCATTTAAAGTTGGCACACCTAAATCCATCTAGCGTGAATCGATCACACTCTTAGGAATCCAAAACTTATTTGAGCTCCTTGGGTTAATTAGGTATTTTTTAGGGATAACCTCCCTAGATACCCTCCTAATGACCCTCCTAGGCTTTGAAGCCTTGGTCATTTGGATTTTTCCTAGGTTAAATATAGAGGTAACTCCCCCTTTGACCTTCTTAATGACTTCCCTAGGTTTCTTCGAAATCCTAACCACTAGGCATACACCTTGGTTACCCTTAGGGATGACTTCCCTAGTAACCTTAGTCTTCCTAGACCTAGGTTGTGTTCCATAATCGAATGGAATACTATAGTAAGTCTCCTTAGGCTTAGGTTTGTGACCCAAGCCTTTCTTGCTCTTGGTTGACCTTTGTCTCCTAGGCCCTTGACTTTGACCATTTGACCCCTTAAATTGATTTTGTATTTTCCTAAGGGTCTTTTCTAATTTCTCAAGCCTTGACCTCAAGGATTGGTTCTCCAACTCCAATTTCTTTAATTTGGTGGGTCCATTGTTTATTTGATCATTTTTGCCCTTCCTAGGCATATGTCTAGAATTCTTTGGATTAAAGCTTAGATGATCTTCTATTTTCTTAATAGATTCCCTAGAAAAGGTTTTTCTAGGGACATTAGTCCCAAATTTCTCCTTAGTTGAAAAATTAAAACTCTTAGCACATAGACAAAAGTATTTGTTATTCCTAGCATATTTTTCATGATAAATAGCAAGATTACTCCTAACATGTTTTTGACTATTAATTAAAGGAGGTGCATTAATAAATTTTACCTTATGGTTATCTTTCAAGACTCCCCCTACTTGTGATGTTCCCGCTTGAGTCTTCTTCCCTCCCTTTGGGCATTGACTCCTATAGTGCCTCTTTTGGTGACACTTCAAGCACACCACGTGCTCTTTGCTCTTCTTGGTGGGGACTCCGACTTCATTGGTCTTTTCGTTGACTTTTGGTGTCGAAGGAGGTTTCTTGATCCGTTTAGGACACTTACTCTTGTAGTGTCCGGATTCCCTACACTCAAATCATATTATGTGATTTTTATTATTAGTCGACATGCTTGAGTTACCTAGGTCAATAGTGGATGTTTGGGCTTCTTCCTCTTCTTGACCGAAGGTAGATGGTTCATGTTCTTCTTGCTCCGGCATTGAGGATGATCTAATATCCTCCCCCTCAATCCTAGAGGTGGAGGCTTCTTCCACCTTTTCTTTCTCTTCCGATCCGGATCCGGATGTTGATTCCCTATGAACTTTCGAATCCTCACTTTCTTGTAAGGAAAATGATTCTTCTTCTTCGGGCTCTTGGACCGGTTGAGGGTCCTCATGGAGCTTGGTCAATTCACTCCAAAATTCCTTTGCATCCTTGTATTCTCCTAATTTGGACACAACATCGTTAGGAATTAAATCACTCAAAAATTTAATTACCTTGTTACTCCTCTCGAATCCTTGGAGTTGTTCTTCGGTCTACTTCTTCATTTTGAGGAACTCTCCCTTAGGCCCTCTTGGAAAGTTAAATCCCTCCATCAAAATGGACCATTCTTCAAAATCTCTCATCATGATGAAGTTTTCAATTCTTCTCTTCCATGAATTGAAGCATTCTCGTCCATAAAGTGCATAAGGGACCGGTGTGTTGATATCCCAACCAAGTATCTCTTGAAACTCCATCTTCTTGCCCTCTAGCGTCTTTTCCTCCCGGCGGTTAGTCCATAGAAGAGCTCCTAGCTCTGATACCAATTATAGGGGATCTCGTGACCGCTAGAGGGGGGTGAATAGTGTCGTCGCTTGTTGATGGAGTATCATTCGATCGTGCTTGCTACAAAATATTAATACGCAGTGGAAATACAAAATATACAATGAAGATAAATATAAGCACAATCACAACACAAGATGTAATGTGGTTCGAAATCGAATGGTTCCTACTCCACGGATTGAGCTCTACGAGCTCGAGTGATGATAATACCACTAATAAAACTCCTTCTCGACAACACGTCGGAGGCGGAGAAACCTCGTACAAGTGTTTACAACAATAAACAAATAGATACAAGCAATTACAATAATGAAATGCACTACAAGTCAAGGGAAAACACTTTGCAATTGCTCTTTTGATTGCTTGATCTTTGGTTGCTTAAAATGCACTTGGAGACCCTGATTTGCAGCAACAAATCGTCCCAAAGACGTCCAAGAACCGGTGCCAAATCCTCCCTCCACGAGCTCCCTTTAAAGCTGTTCTTTGGGCTAGATTTCGCCTAGCAGTCGACTGATCGGGACCATCAGTCGACTACTCCTGTAGCCATTGTCTCACAACATCATAAAACACGTCGGATAAGTCCAATCGATACACCATCAGTCGATTGATCATACCCATCAGTTGATTGATGGCTCAATCAGTCGAGTGCTCGCGTTGATCACTCGGTGAAGAAGTGCTCGAGGGAATTCGATCTCGGATCGATCATTGCTAAGACCATCGATCATTGTCGATGCTAGCATTGATTGCTAGGCGATTCCGGCTCGAACTCCGTTAACTCACATCACTCGACTGACCCATGGTCCCAATCGACTGATACACCTCAAACATGAGGTTTTAACCCAAGTATGGTGCCCTCATACTTGCTAGACCACCCTTAGCCTAGACCTAAGCCTTCTAGCCACCTCCATCAGTCTCATGCCTATCGGATCCCTCCAAGTCATCCATGACTTATTCATCCATACGCTAGCTTTCAAGTGCTTCCATCAACTATTGTCATGCTAACGGTATCTACACCGCCAAAGCACATTAGACTTACGCTGTCAAGACTCCCTCTTGGACTTTACGCCGCCAACCATTGGACTTATGCCGCCAAGACTCCTGCTTGGACTTTACGCCGCCAATATCAAACCCTTGGACTTTCCAAATGTCAAGACTCAAGCTTTGACTTTCCCTTATCAACTCATGTTGGACTTTCCATGTCAAGTACACAAGACTTGAATGTTCCCAAATGTCAAGTGTCCCACTTGGACTTTCTCAAATGTCAAGTATTCATGACTTGGACTTTACCATGACAATCACATTGTCATACATTTTGTCGAACATCAAAACATCGCTCGAGTCAAACTCGAGTCCGGTCAATTATGACTTGGGCCGATTGCACCAACATGATTAAATTGAACCGATCAAAATTAAAAATTTGATTCGATTTATTCAAAATTCAATTTTTATTTTTAAAAATATGAGAATTTTCGATTAATTCGATTCAATTTTGAATTTCGGATTAAAAAATCTGTTTAACTAATAAAATCGAATTATAACTTATTAATTGATACTATAACAATCGATTATTACTGTAGTATTAGTCAATAATATTATAGTATCCGTTTGTAAAAATTAGGATTTTAAATATTAGTTGATTGGTACTATAGCATCAATAATTGATATGGTAATATTAATCGATTGATTTTAAAAATTATTTTTTAAAAAATTTTAATCGAATTAATTAATTTTTTAGATTGATCTATTCAATTTTTATTAAAAATTCGATTAACTAAAAAACTTCAATTTATTTGATTTCGTTTTAATTGATTCAATTAATAATAGGTTGGTGCAGATCCATTTGTAAGCCTCCCTAATAAAATTAGGGGGAAAATAAAAAAAAATAGCTATTATTATTATTATTTTTGTCAAAAAATATTAAAATAACAACTATAATAATTTTTTAATCTGAAAATCCTTTATTTCAGTGTTTTTAACAGTGTAGTAAGTAGTGGTTGTGGTTGTGAAAATTATAATGAAATATTATTATATTAAAATACTCTTTATTAATATAATTAAAAATGTTATAACTTATCACATCTTTGATTATAATTTTTTCAAGAGTCTTAAATCAATTTTAATTAACTTAAAGTGATTTTTTTATCAAGTTTAAATTATTTTGATTAAAAGTATTTTAATAATCTATCTAATTGTATTTTGACAAATCAAAGCAATTTCATTACTATCATCATTGCTATGACTTACTCCATTATAAAGACAATTCCTTTCCTTCCTACCAAGGAGGAAATCTATTTTAGCAAGATCAATTATAGATGATTCGTTTCTTCAAATGTGCAAAAGTAACAAATAGAATAAAGACACTATTTAAAGAGAAAGTATTTATGTCGACTCTAATAATCTATCCAGACTCTACTACATTCACAAGACCAGAAAAAAAAACTTGGAAATTAAAAAGGCCACACGAATCTACATACTTGATGACAAAACACCATGCTAGAAGTCATATATACGGCTACTTAACGTGGATTCCTTGAGTTATTAGTTGCCTTGATTCAGACGGATCAACAGGTGTGTTCATGCAAAAATAAGAGCAAGCACAAAAAGCACGAGGAGAATGTAAATTTAGATTATGTCTTTTTAGTGGCAATAATGTCTTTTGGTTAACATTTATTAAGGCTTATTCTTGAAACTCAAATGCACTTTGATAAAATTAATTACCTTTGTCCGAGAGAGGATAAATTGGATTTCTCGCATTCAAAGGCTAAAGTTGGAGATTAAAATGTTTAGATTCAACTAGGATGCTTCCTCAATCTCTATATATTGCAATCTCCTACAAATTCACAGGCAAAGAAAATTTGGAGGTCGCAAGAGAGGTAGAGACATGGTTTACTTGGATGTGCGGCGCATCTTGTTCGACATGCTGCCTTCCCCTGCAATCGTGGAGCAAGGCCGCACCCGGGGGCTGGCACACCACCTGGAATCCATCCGCCTTCACCTCTGGGCCATTAACGCGGCGACCATGGACGCCGAGCTACGAGGGCAGGAGGACTGGATAGCCACCGTGGCCGCCACCATGGTGGACCTCGAAGTCCTTCTCGCCCGCATCGCCGACTGGCACGAGACGGCTTCTGATCGCTGGACTTCCGGCCCTTTCCTCGGCCTCTGCGCCTCCTTTCGCCTCAAATGCAAGCTCACGAAGATGGTGCGCAGGTTGCGCGGCCTGGTCGTCGGGGCATCCGCCTTGAACCTTCGCAAAGACACGATGCAGTCGATGGATCCTTTAGTGGAAGACTACTCCGACATCCTCGAAGAGGAGGTCTTGGGCAGAGACGGAGACAGGGACGAGATCGTAAAGATGATCCAGCAGCAGAAGCGGAAGGAGGAGGAGAAATTCGGCGACGCGCCTCCCTGCGTCATCATCATCTACGGTCCCAGTGGGATGGGGAAGACGACGCTCGCTCGGATGGTCTACCACCACGAGTGGGTGCGCCGCTGCTTCCGGCACCGCATCTGGGTCGACGTCTCCAACCTCTTGTCCTTCGACATGGTGAGCGTCGCTACGGAAATTGCGAGGTCCGTCGCCGGAGCCGGGCCCTGCATGAAGCTTCAACCGCACCCGCAATCCATCTTGGAGTTCGTTCTCGGAGCTCTCGCCGGAGACCGCTACCTGCTCGTTCTCGACGGCATCGACATCAAAGGCGAAGCCGCCGACTTTGAGACGTCCCAATCCAAGTTAACCCAGAAATGGGATCAAATGACGCTGCAAATATTCAGCGTTAGAGTGCCGGGAAGTACTATCATCGTCACCGTCGCCAACCAATATCAAGCTGAGATATTTAAATCCGCAACGACACACAATCTGACGGCTCTGTCGGAAAATGACTGGTTGGTTTTATTCAAGAAGCATGCAATAAAAAACCGGCCTGATAAAGACGAAGAGAGAGCCGCCGCCGCAGCCGCCGAAGATACTCTGCTCCCATTCCTGAAAGGATGCTATGAAGATTACTCGGGTTCACCCTTGGAAGCGAAGCTGTTGGGGTCGGTGTTCAGGTACACTGAAGTCAAACGATGGCGACGAGAAATAGCAGATCTTGGTCTTCTCATAACCAGCATTACAGCATGGCTTCCTTTCATCATCTCCCCACTCGTTCTGCTCGGCTGCAGCTCTACTGTTCACTTTTTCCAGAATGGAAGAGAG
Source organism: Wurfbainia villosa (assembly GCA_025175895.1). Lineage (NCBI taxonomy): Eukaryota > Viridiplantae > Streptophyta > Magnoliopsida > Zingiberales > Zingiberaceae > Wurfbainia > Wurfbainia villosa. Next base: position 84,234,022 of record CM045988.1, read on the forward strand.
CCACCCCACTTGAAGATTTCATGCATATGATGCTCGTTGAAGGCCTCGTTCCGGATTCAGGCGACAGAGATGAAGCAATACGGTACCTCAAGAACAATGTGGTTGCAACATTCCATCAACGACTGACAAGAAGCCAACACTACTTCACTTTGGAGGTCGGTCAAGAATATTCATCAAGAATCCCCAAACAATGCCGCCATTTATGCTTACTTCTCGACTCCAATGCGTCCATATCCGCCACAGTCTTGCAGGGTGCGACCAAGCTGAGAACATTGATTCTGCGAACAACAAAGAACATGCAGCAAAAGCCTCAAAAGTATCAATTCGCAGAGTTACCGGAAGCCATCTTTGTGCAACTTGCATATCTTCGTATATTGCATTTAGCAGATAGCAAAATTCCAGCTCTTCCTAGAGCAATAGAGAAGCTGAGTGACTTGAGATACCTCAATCTCTCCAATTCGGAGATTGAAGAACTTCCTGGATCGTTATGCAACCTTCGAAATTTGCAGGTTCTCAAGCTAGCTCACTGCAAAATGCTTCTCGGACTACCTGGCGAGATCCACAAACTTCAAAAACTGCGAATTTTGAAACTGGCTCACTGCGAAAAGCTTCAAAAGTTGCCGGACTCGGTCACTTCTCTTGTGAATCTGCAGGAGTTAAATGTGAAGGGTTGTTGTTTTCTTGTCGAGTTGCCTGAGGATTTCAGTGGCATGCAAAATTTGACAGAACTAAATATGCAAGAATGTGCATCCTTGATTCGAGTGCCACGCGGAATAGAGCAGTTGAGCGAGCTAAGAAGATTGTTGGGATACCCACTAGTACATCCCATTGGAACTTGGATAAATTTTACAGGACTCAAGCAACTTTCGTTGGAGAAACTTGAACATGACATGTCGATGCAGAATATTGTTCGGACGAAGCCGCTGCAACAGATTACAAATCTCGAGAATTTGGCTCTGCATTGGCAGTGGTCGGAGAGGAGTGATGCCTCCAATAATGATATCCAGTTAGATTCACTGATCCTTCTTGACCACCTTGAACCTAGAGACGGTTTGAAGAAGCTAGAGATTTTTTCATACTTTGGGGTTGCCTCTCCAAAATGGATGGAACCTGGAAGGTCCTCGTCTCTCGACAATTTGGTAGAGATTAGACTAGTGAATCTCAAGGCATGCATATCGCTACCGCCACTAGGACATCTACCTCGACTCCAGATTGCTGTGATAAGCGGCATGGAAATGGTGGTGACGGTGGCTGATAGCTTCTACGCCGGCGGCAATTTCCTCAGGTTAAGAAAGCTCACATTCTCTGAAATGCCAAGTCTAAGAATATGGAATGCGCCAGGATCAGAAAATTCTGGAAAAGAAGAAAATGAGGAGTATTTTCCGCTCCTCGAGGAACTAACACTGTTTCAGTGCCCAAAGTTGAAGGAACTCAATGTATTCCTTAGCGCATCGAGATTGAAAATGTCACTGAGCAACGGGTTGCTACTGGCGTCCCAAATTCAGAAGAGTTGGGATAACCTCAAACATCTCAAGGAGCTGGAGATAGTTGGCTGTCACGAACTGGAACGCCTTCCAGCTGCTATGGCCAATCTCAAGTACCTTCGGAAGTTGACAATTATATGGTGCAACAACTTGGTGGCCTTGCCGAATTGGCTGCTGGAGCTGAGTTATCTGTCGCGTTTGCAAGTCTCTGACTGCCCCAATCTGTCTTCGATTCCGCAGGGACTTAAAAAACAACAGCCAGGAATTGCTGTCGGTGTTCATGACTGTCCCAACTTGCAGTGGTACTGACTTTCATTATTCCCTCCAGCTAAACTCAACTGTGTGTGTAAACATCAAACTATGCCTGTGCTTTCTATTCCACGGGCTCTATGGTTTATCCCCTTGGTTAGTTTTGTGCTGTAGATTTGATTGGCCACCATGCATTGAGGAAGATCTCCACCTCTGATTTCAAGTTATATATATACTGTTTGGTCGTAAAGATCTATTGATTGAGTTGATATGAATCAGTGAGATGTCAATTCTGAGAATATGTTATAACATGAAAGTATCCTTTGTTGGAATTTGAATGAAAATTATAGAAATGTAAAGGAAAAATGAAGAAGACGTTTTGACATCCTTTCAAATTCATTATTTGATAAAACAGAAAGATGAGGAAAACGTTCACTACCAGAACAATAGTCTTTAAGAATCCTCATAAATGTCCTTATAGTATATTTTTAGTGACACTAACATTTTAGTGACATCATTAAAAAACGCCCTATAAAGTGATATCGTCTTAGACCCGATTCACTTTCCTGACATTTTATAATGTCATTACACAATATAAATACTAACATAAAAAGTATCTTAATATAGATATATAATGACATGCTAAAATGTAAGAAAAAGTCATATTTTAAGGACATCTACATGTGTCTTATTATCATTGTAATAAGGACATCTACGTGTCTTATTATCATTGTAATAAGGACAAAACTTAATGTCACCTAAACTTATTTATTTTGACATTTATAAATGACTTATATTTTTTTATAAGGACAATAAAAATTGTCAGTAAAGATAATTTATAAAATCATTTTAAAATGTCACCTTAGTTAATCTATAATGACATTTATTAATATCATTATAAAAATTTATAAATACATTAAAATGATCTCTAATTTAAGCATGAATCCAATATTTATACATCATCACAATTCATCCCCGGTTCAGAATATAAAAAATTATAAAATATAATTTAAAGTGATTATAGAAAATCTAAATTCATTCCATAATCATTGAGTTTTGATGTGAGCAAAATATATAAAGTTTTAGGAGTAGTTTTTGCTCACAACTCATTTCATTTTATGTTTGTTTCATGCATATTTTACTTTATTTTGTATGCATTTCCTATTTTCTAGTTCGGAGATCTGCTTTTTGTACTTTTGTGTGCAGGATAGCATTTCATGGGGAAAACGACACACTTACGGAGCGAAAAAGAGCATTTGGTAGCTGGATGCAATAGGGCATACGACCAGAGCGTGTGGCTACATACGACCGTGTCTGAATCTCGAGATTTAACACCACAGGGCCACACACGACCTAGCCGTGTGGAAACACACGGTCGTGTGGCAGCCTAGTGTTATGGCACGATTAGGTCTTTTTCTAGATTTCATGAAGAGACGACCTCATATCTATATAAAGAAAGTCATGCCCAAACCCTAGGGAGGAGGCATGATGTCCGGGACAACACTCCGAAGCCCTAAAAAGCTTCGGAAACTCGCAACGAGGAGGAAGGAAGCGCTCAAGATCCAAGTTCTTCACCTCAATGCCAGAGAGAAGAGCCTCAACGCATTGTAATCTATATTCTTTCCATACTTTATCCTGTATATATGAATTCGACAATACTTTGTGATTCTTTTCTCGCATTCATGGAGTAGATTCTCTGATTCTAGAACTAGGGAGAAGTTTGTGTTGAGTTAGAACATGTTGGTTCAAATATCTTTTTGTTCTTAAATCTATATTTGCAATTGGTGTTTGGTTTAGATCTATAGCTATTGTTTTGGTTTTTGAGTCACCGTTAGTGATATGAGGGTGACAACCCTTGTATCAAAGATTTAGGGGAATTTAAAGGGGAACCTAGGGATCGATTCATAGGAAATGCGCCCCATTTTCGACTCATCGCAGGGATCGATTCAGCATCCTCGTATCGACTATCCCGTCCTAAAGCCAGGGGTTGACCTGGTATGACAGAGGTAGCTTCTGATAGATGCGAAGGCTCATCAGGGGAGTGTATGATGTCCTTTCCACAAAACTGTAGCTAGAAACCTAGACAAAACCCAATTGACAACGTGTTCTGCGACACACAAACGAAACTGAAATCCTAGAATCCATCCAAAGACTCGTAGCATCCCTTCTCTTCCTCCGTGTGACACCGTACTAGAGTTAGGACCTGTCACGCCCGCCCTTTCCTAGGATCCGGAAGGGCGGCGCGACGCGATCGTACATACATACATTACAGCGGAAGACTACACATATCGTACTTCTTACAGCGGAAGACTTTAGACATATTTTTTCTTTTAAACATAAACATGCATCGTCATTTCATAGGTACTTCTTCTTAAAATAGAGCATGCATCATTATTTCATAAGTACTTAGTGCTTAATTCAAGTCCATAAACAAAATCATCTTAGGGAAACATGCATAAAGAACATGACAGATCTCCTCCACCATGCCACTACCACACACACTTTGCCCCTCCTATTGCTCCCTTTAGTTTATCCACCTTTTACCCTTATCTACAGTACAAGGGAAAATAAACTATAAGCACAAAGGCTTAGTAAGATCCTGTCCTACTCACAAAATCATTCATCGACATTAAGTATAGCACGTAAACATTCGTAACATATAAGCAAACATAACATGTAACATATATGACATAAACAAACATAACATGTAGCATATGTAACATAAGCAACATAACATGCAACACATATAACATAAGCAGGTAAACATTCATAACATATAAGCAAACATAACATGTAACATATATAACATAAGCAAACATAACATGTAACATATATGACATAAGCAAACATAACATGTAACATATATGACATAAGCAAGCATAACATGTAACATATATAACATAAGCAAACATAACATGTAACATATATAACATAAGCAAACATAACATGTAACATATATGACATAAGCAAACATAACATCAAGGTATATGCAGGATGCTCTTCGAAAATATATATCATAGGTAATTGAACATAAATCTCAACATATTGGGTCCGGCATTGTACCACATCATCATCATCATAGCGCTCATCCCTAAATAGACCCGAGGTAGCTAATCTCGAACCTACTAGGTTACTAGGCACGATCTTAGTCCGTCGACCTAGGGGCCATCATCATAACATAGAAGTCCATCCTAGGCCCGATCTTAGTCCATAGACCTAGGGCATCTGGGAGCCCATCCCGTACTAGGCCCGATCTTAGTCCGTCGACCTAGGGGCAATCATAACATAGAAGCTCATCCTAGGCCCGATCTTAGTCCGTTGGCCTAAGGCAACTTAGGAGCCCATCCCTTTGGACCTTGTTAGGGTCCTGGTACAAGTCATGCAGAAGGTAAAATACTTACATGCTTCTTATCATAACATATCATATTTCATTTCGCAAACATATCATATTTCCTTTCATAAACATATCATATTTCACTTCATGAACATATTATATTTCATTTCATAAACATATCATATTTCACTTCATACCATATCATGTTTCATTTCATGAACATATCATATTTCATTTCATAATCATATCATGTTTCATTTCATGAACATATCATATTTCATTTCATAATCATATCATGTTTCATTTCATCACATATCTTAGATAACACACACACACATAGGACATGGCACAAGGCATAAACATCAAGAGCAAGTAGTTTTAAACGCCAAACAACTTATATATATGTATGTTCTAACTAAAACACATGTTAATTCTTTAACATATAAAGCATGGCATAGGACATATTATCTTCCTCTAACATCAAACATGGCACGAACTCATTTCAAACCTAACCTAGAGCATGTTATCTTCATCTAACATCATTTAACATCACAAGTTAACATGAACTCACCTAAAGCATAAAACACATATTAACCTAACCTAGAGCATGTTATCTTCATCTAGCATCATTTAACATCACAAGTTATCATGAACTCACCTAAAGCATGGCATAAAGAATACATTTGGGGGTCTTGGCCGAATGGTTCAAAAAGGGTTTCATGGATTAACCACTTAACTAACTCATCAAAAAAAAAAAATCCCTCATCAACATATTAATACAAGATATAGCATGGATCATCATGGTAAGCCCTAGTTATGGTCTTGGCCGAATGTTCAAAGGGGCTTTTAGGGTTAAACTCTTAACCTAATCCATCTAACATCCTAACATCATCATATTCATACAAGTATGGCATGGAACTTCATGGAAAACTTCAAGTAAAGGCCTTGGCCGAAAGGTCAAGAGGGCTTTTAGGGTTAAACTCTTAACCTAATCCATCTAACATCCTAACATCATCATATTCATACAAGTATGGCATGGAACTTCATGGAAAACTTCAAGTAAAGGTCTTGGCCGAAAGGTCAAGAGGGCTTTTAGGGTTAAACTCTTAACCTAATCTGTCACGCCCCGAGGGAGTCCCCGCCAGACAAAAATCCGGCAATATCTCCCCTGTACGGGTGACAATATCAATTTTTATACAAGGCCTACACGGCCACTATACATCGGTCAACACGACCGGAACAAAAACATCTACACACGCAGATCATAAGGCCTCAGGCCAACCATCATAGTAAATAAATGAAGTCTATAACATCTAGACTTACCCCTTCTGCCATCTGAGCAGGAACATACAACCAAACTAATTGAATAGTCCATAAGGACACCACAATTATTCCCAAACTTCCATAAGTACATAACCACAACATCAGGACCTATACATATCCTCTATACAAATCCAAAACCAATAGACCAATAAAACCTATTCATTTCGACGAGGGGGATTGGCAGCTGGACTCTCCTGACAGCATCATCCTGAAATAAATATAAAACCACGGGGTAAGTTCAAAGAACTTAGCGGATACTAGTCGATATGAATAGTAAGAAATAGCTAACAATACTAATCATGCCAGTACAGTCTCATATATATGGTAAGCAAGAAATAAATGCAAAAGGATCAGACTCACACGAAGTCTCCTACTACGATATAGGAGCATGTGCCCTACTATAAGAGATAAAGTCATCACCATATAAGAATATGAATCCATGCATGATCATATGCAACATCCAAGGCATCAATAAAATGCAGCAAACACAATACAAATGCGATCCATGCAAAAATGCATGCCGTGCAAATGACATGGTCACCCCTGACGCCAGTCAGTCGCCTCACACGCGATGGTGAAGCCGAGTGGGTAGGGCTATGACAACTGTGCACTCTGCCATCACTGCTCCTGAGTGACCGAGTGGACAGGATGCTGTCGGAGTACACCTATCCTCCTGCCCCAAACAGAGTGGGGGAGCTAAGCTCTCATCTCCCTGTCATGGACCGGAGGAGGGATCACGCCACTTCTACCACGCCTCGCCGCTACCATGAGCGATCCGGCGAACTGAGACAGCTGCACACACCCTCCTGATGTACCACTAACCCATGAGTGGCAGTGTATGCAGGTCATGTAACTGGCTGCGGGCTCAACAATAATGGAACCCCGTCCAGCCAGCATGCAATCATGCAAGATGGTGCATGATACTAAAGCATGTCAATCCTACTCAAAATACCTATCCGAATAATATGTACAATCGATATGTACATATCCATAATCCAAGTAACTATGATCCAAATAAAAACAGAAAGTATAATCATAACCTATCATATGCATGTATCAAGTAGGCACCAAAACATACTAGGCATATAAACATGAAAATTATTGCAAGCTATCCTAACTAGCATATCAACTTGACTATATCTAAAAGATAAGTCAAAGTACCCGCCTGAATATATATCCGCAAAAATAAGAACGTCACGACCGAGGACCTGCCTCGTGACCGAAACCTGCATATAGCATAACTATAGTTAAGCACAAAATATACAATTCAACGACAAATCGAATAATTAATCGATTTCCTTTATAACCCAATTAACTCATCACTTACAAAAATATCCTCAAGATCTAACATTATCACCCAAATCTCATATCCTCCAATACTACATACCGACCAACCAAGAACAGGAATCAGCCCAAATCGACCAATCAAGCTCACCCGCCCTAGGAATTCCACCGACAGCCGATACCCCCAAATCAAACCCTCACAGCCTCTCTCACAGCCGGCCCCCAAGTCCTTCCCTACTGCCCTGTTCACCATCACCAACCACACTCACCGATCAACCATAACAGAAAAGACCCTTACCTACTCTGGCGACCACCGGCCAGAAGGGCAGAGGAGGAGGCGTACGCGTAAGAGGCCGGTGCCGCCGTCTAGGGCAGAGGAGTCCGGCGAGCACGGCACGCGTGGCTGTGATCGGCGAGGAAGAGAGCTCGGCGGCGGTTCGATGGCTGCGGTTGCGACGAACCGGCGGCGGTCTGAGCACCGTGAAGGCGAGCGTCGGCGGCGAGGAACCGGCGAGGATCCTGTGGCCACGGACTGTGGGTGGCGACGCGAAGAAGAGGGCTCGGCAGTGGTTGCGGTGGTTCGGACGGCGAAGGAAGCAAGCGCCGGCGAGGCGGCAAGCTCGCGTCGGGCGGCGGTGGGCTGCCGATCGCAACGAGGAAAGGGGCGCCGGCGAGAAGAAACTGCCGAAGGAACGAAGTCGCGGCGGGGGAAATAAAAGGGAATATAGAATTTTTAGGTTTTCTATCGTGTATTTAACCCCTTTAAATAGACCCCTCTAAAGTCTATTTATTTTATCCCCGTAAAAGTCTCGTACGGAGTCCGTTTAAATCCAGAAAAATTTCGGGAAAATTTCTAAAATTCCCTAAAAATCCCGAAAAATTTCCAGGATTATTTCCTTAATTATTTGACCATTTAATTTACTATTTTACATTTTCCAGTATTTAACATTCTCCCCCACTAATAAAAATTTGGCCCCCAATTTCTTACTCAAATACTAACAAGCAATGTCACACTCAACTCAAGTACTTGGGAAAACCACACATTAAGTACTAAGTGGGGTCTTGAGCTTGAATCTTTCCTCAAGCTCCCAAATAGCCTCCTCATCGGTGTGGTGACTCCACTGACCTTGACAAGTCGCACAACCTTGTTCCATAGTGCGTTCCTTGAAATCCAAAATCCGTACCAGAACCTCTACGTAAGTAGCATCAGGTTGAATGGAACCTGATACATCTGATAGAATGTGTAGAGTCTGACATATACTTCCTCAGCATGAACACTTGAAACACATCCTGGATGCCAGCCAAAAACGGTGGTAGCCCTAGACGGTGCTGCTCCGATGCTCTCCAAAACCTCAAACCAATGTATCTAGGAGCTAGCTTACTACGAAGGTCAAATCTCTTCACCCCTTTCGTGGGTGAGACTCGCAGGAATACATGATCACCAACAGAAAACTCCAAGGTCTCCGTCTACGATATGCATAACTCTTCTGGCGATCATGTGCCTCTGCCATCCTACGTCTGATAGTACGGACCAACCCTGTCTCCTACTGAGCTCTATGGGTCCTAGCAACTGATCCTCCCAGTTGCCCCCGAAATCCATAACACAGGACCCCAGCAATCCTCTAGTATCTAAATGGTCCGCTCAGACTGTCCATCTATCTGCGGATGGAATGCAGTACTAAAACGAAGTTGCCTGCCTAAGGCCTGCTGCAGACTCTGCCAAAACTGAGACGTGAACCAGGGATCTCTATCTGATGAAATGCTCAAAGGGACACCATGAAATCTGATGATCTCCCGACGATATAACTCTCTGTCAATCGATCCTAAGAGTCGGTCTTCTGAATCGCTAAGAAGTGCGGATTTGGTTAGTCGGTCAGCGACAATCGCGTCATGGCCTTGATGTGTCCTAGGCAAACCCACCACAACATCTATAATAATATGCTTCCACTTCCATTCCGGAATCGGAATTTCCTGAAGCATCTGTTCCTTAAACTAATGCAACTCCGGAAACCATTATCCTCCTCGAAGTCAGAGATGGTAGTCCATCTACCGTCCAAAATCCACTCCACCACACACTCTGTAAGTGCATGGTAGGCTATCGCGACCAAACTTCCTTGTTACAACCGTTCGTGTTCCAGCTACTCTATAGTAGCTATCCAGTAGCTAGCCAAAACTCCATGAGCATTTCTGCTCCTCACCTCTTCTAAACTATAATAGCTGCGAAGTCCCGTCATAAATATATGACAACCCATCTCGTAGTTCCTCATTTGGCGTAAACAAGGATCGTCTCGATCGACTAAATCGAAGCGCTCCATTCTCTG